>VZTH01010707.1:65030-148670 GCA_013397815.1 Aleadryas rufinucha | reverse complement strand
TCTCCTCCTTCTGGATATTAAACTCAGTTACTCTGTGGCTCTCACCACTGTTCCTTAGGTGAGGAGGGTGCTGTTCCTTTTACTTCCATGAATATAATGGATATCGAACATCTCTTTTTTGAAGGGGAAATCATCTAGGGCAGGTTCTAACACATTTCTGTAGGCTTTTATTTAATGCCTAAGCTTCTACTGATGAGTTCTCCTTCCAGAATGCAGTGAAAAAGTTAAATGAAAGAATGAAAGAGACATTAAATGAAATGCACATAGACAATTTTGACCTAGTAAAGCAAAACAGAAAAACTGTTTTTCAGTAGAAAAATGGAATCAAGACACAGTGAAGGAGAAGAATCAGGGAAGCCAGAAAACAAGACGTGCTCTGTCTGCAGTGGCCAGTGACGTAACAGAAGATAGCTCTTCACCTAACGTAGGGTCATGTTGGCAAGATGCAGAGACCTGGTGCATCTTGCCAGCGCTCACATGATGCTCACAAGCACACTGCAGGCTGTCAGATGGCTGTGACTATCAGTGGCAAATGCCTGGAACCTGAGGATTAGAGCATTATTTCTGTATTTATATAAATACTTCTCCAATGTCTTTGAAGCATGTAAGAAAGGAAGAGTGTCTGAATATTGTCTTTGCATCTTGGCAAGAGGGTCACAGTCACGTAGGAAGTGGGGTTTTCCTTCATGAGGAAAAGAGATATTGCTGAAATTTTGTAGCTTTCATTGTGACTTGAATTTTAAGTTCTTTCTGGATTCAGAGGAACTGAACACAGAATCCCAGAGAATCTGTATGCCTTGCTGTCAAGCCAGGCAGCTGGCAGAACAAGCCCATGTGACACCACGCTTGGTTGGTGGTCTGTCAAATCTGGCAGCCCCATAAGACAGAAAAAGGCAGAGAACACCAGAAAGCAGGAAGGCTGCCAGCCCAGCATCTTTGCCTGCAAAGTGGTGAGCGAGGGGCTTGGAAAGTCCAGGAATTCATTAGGTCTGGTGAAGGAGTGGGGCAGTTCAGTTGATGTGCAGTTGGGAACCAGCATCCCTGGGTGCGTCTAGGGAGGGAGGACAGGACGTATCTTCAGCTGTCCCAAAGAAAATGTAAAGTTTTCCAAGTAATATCAAAGGTTTTGGCTGTGCTCATTGTTTATTATTGTTGTTAAGGCAAGNTTTTTCTTTCTTTTTTTTTCTTTGGTCTATTCTTGAATGACTTGCCTGATTAGCCTTAGCATCTCTAGGAGAAAAAACCCAACTTTTGTGTAGCACAGTGACAACCCCTGAGCAAACAAGAACCATTTAAGCCTTTCCTTTACTTTGAGCTCCCTGGCTGTGTTTTTTCCCCTCTCAACCCACTGTGGAGAGTCTGAAAAAACAAAATGTAATGCAGAATTTGTAGAACTCTCTTTCTTATCAGGGAATAAGGCTGGAAAAACAGCACCGTATGTGTTTATGCTGTGAAGTCCTTGAAGAAATCCCATAGATTGTAAGGATGTATATGTACACATATCTCTGTATACAGAAAATGTCAGAAAGGGACCTACTGAAAAAGAATGTTGATTTTCAGTCCTTTACCTTTAGGTGTAAGGTCCTATGTACCTTTAATAGAAGTCATTAAATTAATTTTTGGAGGTTCCTGTGTATTATCTGTTTTGCTTCTCACTCATGAAGAGTGATATTCCTTTAAGTAATAATAATGAAGTGACAGTTGTTGGCAAAGTATTTGCGACATTTATTAAAGGACTATGACAGTCTTTCAGATGTAGATATATAAATTAAGTTGTCCTGATAATTTATTACTGACAAAATGCCAACAGCTTTCAACTGATTTTAGAGGCACAAAAGTGAAGAGGTAAAGAGAGAAACAGAGTGATGGTCTCTACAATATTCTTTTTACTATATGAGGTTAAATCAAGAGTAAACGTTGTATATTCTTTACAGATCAGCTGAGTAATGTGATGTGGACTTGGTATTGTCAAGATTATGTGTGTGAGCTATTTATAAGGATGTAGTTATCTAAGATTATTACCTTGTTTAAAAAGATATAGTGTCAAGTTTGAAGATAGGAGTATTTTTTCATGGTTTTTGGTGTCACTTTCAAATCACTTTTATTAACAACTGGTTACTTAAGCTTATATAAGAATGTGAATGACTTACATAATCTGGTGATTTCCCAGTTTTACAATGTAGAGCTTCTTACTCTTCCTCCCAGAACTGTTCCTCTGCTGTATTGCTCTTCAGGACTTACATTAGAGTAAGCCTTTAGGACAGACTCCAGGAAACAGCAAAACAAGAAGTGACTCTCAGAATGTTGGATGCAACTGATAGCTGAAAGCAGCTCTTCTCAGCCAGTTAACAAGGATGCCATTTAGCAGTCCTTAAAAGGTGATGGAATTTTGTTTGCTGCTGCCTTAGGATGTGTAACTATTAGCTGTGACTAGAGGTTTATCTAACCATATGAGTGCAAAACCCAAAGAAAGCAGTATAAATATCTATTAACAGGGTACAGTTATGTAATTGGTGCTTAGGGGTCATGACAGAGGACAATGGTGATAAGCTAAGGAATTCACGGAGGGGAAGTTTAAGTGTTACCCAAATGTTGTTTATTCTTCTTTGATGAAGGATAGAATACAACAGATGCTTAGTAATAGTAGATGGAACTCTCTTTTTCATCTTAATGTTTCATTAAAAAATGGCACTGCTGATAAGAGCTCAGAAAGTTTATTCTGGGGCATTATTGTCTGTGTTGATTCAGGGGCAAGAGTGCCATCTGCAGAGTCCTTAATCTTCCCTGCTATAACAGCTCTGTCATGCCAGCAGTGCTCAGATGTTGGTGGACAGGATTTACTCTTAGCTTTGTGAGATCTGATGTGCTCAGCCTTTTCTAAGGAAATTGCCTAAAACCTGCTACAGAGCAGACTGCTTTTCCATTGTACTAAGAAAACTTAATCTATAAGCTCCTTTCCCCAATATTGTCCAAAAAAAGATTAAGATGCACATCCTTGTTGCTTTTATAATCTTCTCTAGATTAACTGTGAGGAAGCAGGGGAAAAGAGATGAGTATTAGGTCAAAGTGTTTAGAGGGGATGAAAAAAGCAGCTGCTGCAAAGCAAAGGAAGCATACACTCCCAGCCAAAATTCCACCACCCAACCACCCAAAAACCTGCACAGAAAAACCTCAGGGAAAAAGACAGAGATAGGAGGATATCACTTATTTTTGCGGGTGTTTCCCACCCTCCCTCCNATGCTCACAAGCACACTGCAGGCTGTCAGATGGCTGTGACTATCAGTGGCAAATGCCTGGAACCTGAGGATTAGAGCATTATTTCTGTATTTATATAAATACTTCTCCAATGTCTTTGAAGCATGTAAGAAAGGAAGAGTGTCTGAATATTGTCTTTGCATCTTGGCAAGAGGGTCACAGTCACGTAGGAAGTGGGGTTTTCCTTCATGAGGAAAAGAGATATTGCTGAAATTTTGTAGCTTTCATTGTGACTTGAATTTTAAGTTCTTTCTGGATTCAGAGGAACTGAACACAGAATCCCAGAGAATCTGTATGCCTTGCTGTCAAGCCAGGCAGCTGGCAGAACAAGCCCATGTGACACCACGCTTGGTTGGTGGTCTGTCAAATCTGGCAGCCCCATAAGACAGAAAAAGGCAGAGAACACCAGAAAGCAGGAAGGCTGCCAGCCCAGCATCTTTGCCTGCAAAGTGGTGAGCGAGGGGCTTGGAAAGTCCAGGAATTCATTAGGTCTGGTGAAGGAGTGGGGCAGTTCAGTTGATGTGCAGTTGGGAACCAGCATCCCTGGGTGCGTCTAGGGAGGGAGGACAGGACGTATCTTCAGCTGTCCCAAAGAAAATGTAAAGTTTTCCAAGTAATATCAAAGGTTTTGGCTGTGCTCATTGTTTATTATTGTTGTTAAGGCAAGAAGGAAGAAATTTTTTATGATGAGAATGAAACACTGGAGCAGGTTGCCCAGAGAGGTGGTAGGTGTGACCAAGATGGTAGATGCTTCCTTCCAACCCAAGCCATTTTATGATACTGTTATTCTTGTTATTATTATCATAATACCGCATTTTTCCCCAAAGAAAAGATAAAATTGGATTTAGTGGAAAAATCATGACCTGAACATTGTGTATTTTGATAGTTTGAAAAGAGTTGTGTGTATTTATCCTTAAGCTTTGGAGGGGGTGGATATGCAGTGCAACTATTTTTCTTTTATGCATCCCTTTGATCTGTTCATCTTTCCGGCCCACCTCACCTCCATCTGTAGGTTTGTTCATCTGATATGCAGATTTAAGCCTTCTGGGATTGAGTTACTTCTGTGTTGTGCCTAGTGCAGTGATATTTATGAGCCAGAATCCGTAGTTACTGAACTGTATCATCTTTGACAGTATTTCAGGTAACCTCTGAAAAGCAAACATGTAGGAGGCTTTTGAAATTCCTGGGAAACACATGAGAACTTGATCACAGGATGCAATGAATTGAGGCCTTTGTTTTTGAATCATAGGAAAAACTTGTCCATATTGCGATTTTAGTGGTCACTAAAAAACCCCACAAAGGTGTTTTTCTGAGCTTTTGCTGCTCTATCAACAGTAGTTTCAGTAGTTCCAGTGCTGTATTGATGAGACTGTGGGGAATGCACAAGAGTGATGATGAGGCAGGACTTTTTTAAAAATCTTATTAGAACTAAATATGATTTCTGGAGCAAAATAATTTAGGAAATTGTAGCTTAAATATGATTTCTGGAGCAAAATAATTTAGGAAATTGTAGCTTAAATAAAATCTGTATCTATAAAGAGATTATTATTAAAGCAAAGCATAGAAGATCTGGCTGGTATGCTCAAGTATGCATTTCACTTGTATCAATTTTGTGTCTTTTAAATTCACAGTTCAAATAAGGAATACCTTATGAGTATTGTGATTCTCCAATAAGCGGCTGGCAAATCCTGAGCCTGGAGATTGTTACTGTGTGAGGTCATGTGGACGAGATGTCTGTATCGCTCACATACTTTGTACGCGAACTTGTCTGTGAAGTGACTTTCTTCATACTGCTTTTTTCAAGTTTGTTTTTTTTTTTTTTTTTTTAAGTTGGATGTACAACACAGTGAATACATGTGTGTGAGAATTAGGCATGTATAAATAAGAATATTAATTGACAAGATTCTGGCTAATGAGTTTCAATAGTGCAAGAGACATTTTAAAATGGTAATATTAGCCTCCAACAAGTTTTGAAGTAAGGATTGATGGATTCCTGAAGAGAACTCAATTGGTAGTTTATTTTTTAACACAGTTTTTCTTACAGTAATGCACCTTAATTTAGGTAGCAAGTTTTTTCAGTTATTTCTTTTTAAGTGTAATTTAAATTTATGTGAAAGTATAATTGGAAATGGGTTATTTTTGCCAAGTCATCAATTAAATAAATATTGCTGTAGTAAAGTATGCAGAAGATATTCCTGGTCTCACTATAAAATGTGGCTACACTTTAGTAAGCAACATACGTAAACATTAACTACAGCTGTAGATAGAAAAATACTGTATAATGTAAAAGAATTGTAGGCAGTGTGCAAATATTTTATATGACACCTAAGTTCATCAGGGTAGAGAGGAGATACAAAATCTTACACTTGCCCTATTAAAGTAAATGGATGGGGAGAAAATGAGATTTTGTGTGTACAATCCCTGCTTTGTTTCCCTGTTTTATTCTGTCGTATTTGTTCACATTACCTTATGTTCTTCGCCAGTTATAGCTACATCACAGTGCAGCTGTGTAACATGTATGTATACTTGTCATTTTTTCAGGTATATTTCAAAAAAGGTTTCCTAAAAAACTGTGTTGGCTGATAATTTTCAGAGTTGTGGGTTTGTTTTTTTTAATTATCATTTTTCATGCTTTTATGTATGTACAGGAGCTAAGCTCTTCTGGAGATCTCTTAAAATGACAAGTTCTGAGTTGTTTTAAGGACTCTGTCCCATTTCAGTTTGAAAGGTGAGACATCCAAAAAAAAGGTGGCCTTTGCCTAAATTAACAAGGTTAAATTATAAATGGAGTGAAAAGTAAAAATGATTTTTTGTGTGTCTTCTTTCACAACCTATGTGATAACCTAGAAATAATCCTAAGTGCTCTGAAAATCCTCAAAGGCAATTTCCCTCGGAATTATTTTGGCTCTTAGTTTTAATTGGAAAAATAGGCACAGGATCTTTAATCAGTAATTTTAGTGCTACCTTTCAAAATATTGCATTTGTTTTTGTTAGTCAGCACTTTGCAAAAACCTTTCAGCTCTCATCACATAAAAAATAAACAAATAATTGAAGCAGTCAGGAAATACAAATTCCAAGAGTTGGACATCTCATTTCGTATTTTCTGGGTTCTAAAACTTTGTATGATGGTGCTTACTGGGAAGGAATTTTGTTTGTCACCTTTATCTGGGTTTCAGATAATAACACATGGACTTGAGTAAACTTTATTTTCCGGAGCTTTTATTTCTCTTTATTGAGACTTGTTATCAGCACCAACACTCTCAAATGCTTTGCTCAGCGTGCAGCAGATGAGAAGTTGACTCTACAACTGTCTTCTTGATATTAAAGCATCTCATCAACTGCAGAGTGCACTCAAGAGCAGCTGCAAGTTGAGCCTGGGATATTGATCTGGCAAACTCTGGAACTCCTTGACTCTTCTGTCATATTATGTGGATCTCATCCAATTTAAATGCCACATATTTATTATGATGACAGGTTTCACTGTATGGTTTTCCTGAATTGAGCTCTTTGACCACTCTATATGTTATATAATTATGACCATATATAATTGAGTACACTTTTTACTATTTTGACTTATTACAGTGTAGTCCAGTAAAGTTTATAGTGTTCAAGGGCAGTCTTTCTCTTATTTTAGAGATGCTTCTTAAAATGATGTTATAAAATTTTATAATTTAGTTAGTAAAGACTTTAACCTTCACAAACCTATGAAACCACAAAAATCCATATAGGGTTCACACTGAAAAACTAGGGAGCTTTGTTTCTTTTGACAGATGTTTTTGCTCATCTGTCAGGAGCAGATATTAAGCCTCAGTGGAACAGGCCATTTTTAGCCTTACCTCTTAATTTGTGCTAGGGATTTTTTAGTGTTACTTGCCTAGAATGATACTCTAAAATTGGAATGTAATTTTAATATGCATGGTCATACAACTTCACCTTGTAGCCTTATTGAATAAGGAAAATGGTATTTTTAAACCAATAAAATTGAAATTTAAATTAATTCTTTTTATGTACAAGCAACTAAGTCAAAACTTTAATACAGCTTCATGTGCCATTTTTCTCTTCCCGTATTTTATTACATTCCATATTTTAAGAATAAATGCCTTGAAAAAGAAACCATCTTTTTCCTTGAAAGTTAAATAGTCATTAAGTGTATGCTCCTTAATTTTCCTGTGTTATATGTACGCCTTTCTGGGATGTACAGTTATGCTGGTAGTAAGGTGTTTATTGCAGTGTAATTTATTCCTAAAATACCAGATATTCATGGCATTTTAAAATTTTATACAATTCTCTTTCTGTAGATAATTACATTAAGGTAATTACATTACCTTAATGATGTGAGTAGAGTTGTATTATTTCCCATGAAAGCTACAACCCTTAAGGCAACTGTGTGAGTTCAGTTATGTATGGTAATGGGGACAAACGGAGTGAGTTTATCCTACAAAACAAACAGTCATTCCAGTCTCTGATCCTTCAACTTTGTGCTGCCTGACCCTCTGGTTACTTCATTCCTGCATCCTTGCCTAGTACCGTCTTGATCCCACAGAAATTTTAAGTGTGCTTGACTTCATGCACAAGGGACTTTGGTGGTGCTGTTCAAACTTCATAAATGTGAGTGTCTTTGTAGACGTTTGCAGGAACCTTTATTGGCATTTGCTGCAGGATTCCTTTCTTTTCTTTGAGCACTTCCATTTACCACAAGCTGTAAGTCTTCAGAAGTGAATTATTAAAAATAATATTGGGCCATGTAAATTATGCAGACCTAATAGAAGTAACCATGCAATTGTCAGTTGTGTTCTTGTTATAGTGTCCTGCATTATAGTATATATTCTCTTTATTGTTTTGTACATGATTTGAGAATGGTACCTAAACTAGATGACCAGCCTCTCTAAGAGGGAATCTTGGTTTTGGCTGTAAGAAAGAAGTAATGTCACTGAACACTGTACATATTACTGCTTTACTAAGGTCTTTATTTGGGTGGAAAAAGTGTTCCTAAATTAAAGATGTATTTGGAATATATTTAGGATGCCCTGAATATTAGCATTATTTGATGGTGACTTCTTCCAGTATATGAATCTGATTCCATGACAAAATTATATTGATATTACATAAGTCTCTCATTCCTCCCCCTCATAGTCTGCCGACTTCAAATTCTTGTTCTAAAAATTTGTTGTCTAAAAATTCATGGGAAATCTTTCAACTAAGCAAAAGGATTTCTGGGAAGTAGTGTTTGACAGGATCAGGTATCTGTCGTGTTTAGTAATGTCTGTTAAAAATTTTTTAATTGTTCAGAGAAAAAACAGTGCCACATAACAGTAATCTGAATGCCTTTTTTCAAGTTTGTTTTATACCTTAAATTCTTTTTAGATACACAAAGTTAGTGATTGCATTATTGCTTTTAATGGCTGCTTGTGTCCAGTTGAATTCCTAGAAATTGCTTTTCTTGTCCAAATCTGCAGATAAGCAGCAGAACTAGTGAGAGTAATGCTTCAATGTTTTTCTTAACTATATGTAATTACAATAAGGCTGTCCCTACATAATTTTTCTGTTCATCAATATTCAGTTACAACTTTTTTCAGTAAGTATATGAATGTTTTTATCACTGGAAACTGTCTACCTTTCCTTTATTCTTACGATGAACATCTAAGGAAAGCCTATGTTTTGTCTTGTTTTCTTTTGATTTTGCCTTTTAGAGGGCATATGACCGTATCCAAAGCCTGCAGTGAATGTTCAGCATCTGAATGTATTTGTGTCAAGCGGCTGCAGTGATAATAGGCTGCAGATGATGCAGTCTGCATTGTTAAGTCTTCAGGGAGCTTTGCTCTGATAAACCAAGCTTCATTCCACTGCCGCATCTCAAAGAATAAAGGGAGCAGAAATGAGCAATGTTATAAGTCCCAGATTAAGTTAGAGAGATGCACAATGTATGAAAGAGCTTTTTGGTCCGTGACTAAATACATAATTTTTCATCCATGTTGTCTGTGCAAGAAAATAAATGTTATTGTTTTGGAAAGTGTCTTACCTCCCCCAGCTCCCCGCAACCTTAACCTGGGTTCAGTAGAAAGGCTGTCAACCGCATGTAGTGTGGCTACAGTATTCCTTTATTTTTTTAGTGAAACAGAAAGAAACGAAGCCCTTATCCTGCATTCGTTTTGGTCTTGTGTTTTAAATGTACTTTGAATTTCTATTGCTTTTCTTCATTTTCTACCAAGAAGTCAATATAACTTATATAATAAAGAAGTGTAATGCGAATCTCTTTAATTTCACATTACTAGCTACTAGAATATGGGTAAATTGGATCTGAAATTAGTTTGTTGCTTTGCTTCTTTGCTGGGTAATTGTCTAGAATTGCTAGCAGCAAGGCTTTGGCTTAGCTTCTGGTTCTGGTGGTGTCAGATACGTAGTTTAAGAGTATGGATACAAGTTGGTATGTTAAGAATGAGAGATTTTGACCTTTTCTGGATGTTCCCAGTTGGAATAAAATTTGATGGTGTAATAGCAGAAAGGTATTTTAGTTCTGCAGTCTTATTTATGAAAACTGATTCTCAGTTTCTGAATGAGGACAGGTAACACAAAGTACTGATTGGAACTGCTGCAAGCTTTGACTCAGCACTTCTGTTGTTCTCCAAAGAAGTGTCTCTGCTCTCCTCTTTTAGCTCTCCCAAAAGATGCAGGCAGGTTCAGAGCCCAAGTAACAAATAGCAGGGGCTGGGTGCAAGTACTTAGAGTGCCTTTAACAAATGCTAAGTTGTTTCAGCCTGAACTCCTTGGTCCTGTGGTTTCCCACAGTACATGGAGACATCAGCGGTCCTTTTCTCGGCAGCATGAAGAAGCTCAAAGCTGCAGAGGAACCCTTGGATATTTAGCCCTTTGTTAGCAAGGTATTTTGTTTCTGTTTATCAACAGAAAGACTCAGCTTCTCAACAAGTATTAAGAAAATAGAATTTTTAGAAGCCCTGGTAGTAGTGCCTTTGTTGGAATAAGGAGAGAAGTGATATTGGAGAAAGAAGGTGTGGCTTGGTAGAAACTGTATCACCCATAGACTTTCAGAGCTGTATTTCAGTTTCAAGAAATAAATCTTGGAAGAGTAGCTCTAAAACTCTGTGTAGGATTTCTGTTTTTTTTTTTTCATGGTTATCCTTGAACATTGTCTAATTGTTGTTTTATTATGTCTGAATTTTGTGCCTGTGTATTTCTTTATATGGAGACTATGAAAATTGTGAATAGAATTTACGTAAATTTAAAAAGTTTTGGATTTCGTGTATATAATTGTATAATACTTAGAAATTTTTGTTATATATTATTGTGTCCATCAACCTTTTTTCTTGATTATGCCCAGACTGGTATATCACTGTAGCATACTAGGAAATTTAGCACAATTTACTTTTAGGTTGGTTTACGTTATTGCAACCAAATGAAACTTACCATACGGCTATTCCTTTTGTAAAAACATTACGCAAACACTTGCTGGTATTAAGCCGATAGAAGTGCAGAGTTCCATTCTGCTGTACGGTCAGAAATGTAATATGGATATAAACAGAGATGGGTATTTTGATAGACTTTATACTCTTTAAAAATCTCTCCATAACTTTAATATTTATAAGTTGTAATTCTGTTGCCAACTTCAGTTTGTTATCTCCTAATGACATTTCCAGGTGCCAGAACAATGAACTCTATGCTTATATGATGTTCCTTCATAAGAAACAAGTGAGTTCAGCTCTTGTACTGCTCTGTGAAATTGCCAAGATAATACAATGGAGATGGAAAGGAGCAGTGGAATCTAAACACATTTGTATAAGTATGTACTGGGAAACAGGAGAGAGCTGTTTAGTCATCCAGAATCTGAATACACGTTGCAATATCAACATAGCACAGTAGCAGTGAGTGAGCTTGAAGTCCTGGATGGTACTTCTCATTGCTAACAGATTGTTGCATCTAGGTGTGCATTTCTTGAATAAATAAATAAGAATGTAGGCTAATAAATGGAAGAAGATTGTGCTGCTTACCTGTAGTTTGGACTATTTGGTATTCTGCTTAACGTCTTTTATTGGCTTAATGTGCTAGTGGATAGAGTATGTAGGGTTACATTCAACTAGGTGAAACTTTTTGCAATATTTATCCTAACCCCCCCAATATTTCTTTCTGCAGAACTATTGATACAAATTCTCATAGGGGATTTGATCAAAAGTGCAATATATGAAAAAAGCAGAGATCATTGCAAATTATGCAGCAGTTAGGGTTTTTTTTCATAATTTTTAAAGCAAGTTAGCAGTGTAACAAATATTTGCTTGCCACTGCAGGGGATGTATTTTTAGTTGCTAGCTGAGGCTCTCTGTTCAGTTGCTCTTCCTCTGCTTTCTGTTTTCTGGTATTTGTTGCTTTCCTAGCCTCTATCCTGAGGGCATGACAGCATCACAGTGAACAATAACAGCGTAAAAGGTAGCATAACATATTTTGGGGTGTCAGAGGCTACATAGCCAGGAGGATTTATTGTAATTTTGTTGTCTAACCTTTAGGTCAGCACAGAACACAAAACGTCACTGAGTAAACTCCATTCCAAGTTGTCTCTAATCTTTGAACAGAAGCAAAGTCTCTGATCTGAGTATTTTTTTCTAGTCTGATAATAGAGCCCATAGAAGGTTATATTTGCATATCAAATATGGATAAACATTTACAGCAAAATTGGTCATACTAGCATTTAATAGATGTGCTATTTAACTTTAAAAGCTCTGAACAATGAAGTTATATGGAAGTCTTTTGCACACTCTACTTTATTTGAACTCTATTTTTCCATTATTTATCTGTATTTAATCTGAAGAGCTTCTGTGATTGCTTACTGCTTTTAGGTTTTAGGTTTGTGGTTGTTGGTTTTTTTTCTTTTTAAGGCATGGTATGCTCTTTTGAGAGTCATCTGATTGCCTAGCATGTGAGATTAGAAACTCTTGGGAGGGATTTTGAACTGTTGTGATACATTATTTTTCATAGTAAGGAAACTGGAAGGATGAAATTGTTTTGATTCTTTGAGGCAGCTGTAATCTTTTCTCACCCTTCCTTGAAAGCAGAGTCTCTGTTGTGGAGAAAGTGAATTTCAGAGTAGGAGAGGTAATGGCAATATGGAGTTGAGTGAATCAATCTTGGAAGGGTGGGAGTATCAGTGCAGAGAGAGAAGAGCTGAGATCTGAGTTTCTGTGCTGAGTTTTGGGTCCTGCATGTTATATAGCAAATTTTTCCTGCTTCTTTGTGCTGACAAATGCTTTTTGCCTTCTCCTTCTAACCCAGAATTTTCTGAAGTAATACTCAGGCTTCTTATGAGCGGTATTTATCCTGCACATCACCTAACAGCAGTAATGTTTTCCTGGATTAAACAGTGGCTAAAGTGTAAGAAGTAGTTTAGGTATGATGCTTTTCAAATTAAGGGTGGTAGAATCAATATTAAAAACATTTCATTAATAGTGTCAATTTGTGTGAGCAAGGGTTGTTTAAAATTGACTGCAGTGGATTCAGTGTTTACTTACCATTTGATGGTTACTCCACAAGAAGGTTCTATCTTGTGCAACAAAATCTAGTCTTTATTAAAAATAAATTAGCTGTCATATAGTATTTTCTTTACTATTTTTGTGAATCATCTGTGAAAAGTACATTATGTTCAAGTATGAAGATTATCTTATTATTACTATCTTGATTTTCAGTTTTTTTCCTTCCCCTTGGAATGAGGTAAATGAGTAAACACTGCTGGAAGACAGATCTAATAAGATGCTCTATATTATTTACTAATGGCCATGTATTTCAGATTTCAGTTTAATTTACATGAATAAAAAAAAAAATCTTGTATGGATCTCCAGAAGGGTTAATCCAGCCTGAGAAATTTAGTAGAGTGATGGCAGATGAAAGTTAGCAGAGACACAAGTGAGAGACTGCTTATGATTCAGAGCCTGTACATTTTTGTACTTTCCTGATAAGGGATGTTTCAGGAAGCATTCTTTAGATTTTCCTTGTTAGTTTTGTCAAGATTATATACTACACAGAAACCAATAAAGAACAAACAAGAAGTATTAGAAAAGGAATGAGAAACCATAAAAACTATTCAGGAAAACCGTTAATGTAGTAAGACTGATTTGCTGTTATTACCACTTCAGTATGGTGTTAATGAAATAAGTTCATGTAAGGATACGAAACAAGTACTGTAACCACAGAACTTCAAATGCAGACAGTGTCTGATATATAAAAAGCAATTTGGCAATGTTTTAAGGACCCTTCTTTTGATAACTGAATTGAAGTAATATTGGCATTAAAGTGTTTTTCATGAGCATCCATTAGCACGCTTGCTTTCTAGGAAATGGCTTGGATGCATTACGCAAAGTAATGAAACATAGGGTGAAGGCTGGTCAGACACTACCGTTGATATGGTCCTTAATGTGTGATAAAGATGCATGGACTGTCACTGCATTGTAAATCTAAAGATAGGAAACCTTGTACAGGTGGAATAGAACTGGAGGTGTCTGCATTGTAAAGACAGTTTAATGAACTCCAAATCTCACTGTGTGGCATAGTTGGTGTCCAGGACCAGCCCAGTCAGTTGCTCACTCCCCACCTTAAATGGGATGAGGGAGAGAGTTGGAAAAGCAAAAACAAGAAAAAACTTGTGGGTCAAACTAAAAGGAGTGTAAAGTAAAGAAAAGAGGTGGGACACCCTTTCTAGCCCCAGTGATGCAAAAGCCGTCACACCACCTCCCAGACTGAGGCCTAGCGAGTCTCCAGGCAATGGCTACTTTGGAAAGGTTGTCCCTCAGTTTTCATGGCTGAGTGTGACATTGCACAGGGTGGAATATGCCTTTGGTCAGTTAAGTTCAGCTGTTGTGGTTGTGTCCACTCCCAGCCGCTCGGCCATCCCTAACCTGCCCACTGTGGTGTCAGAATGAGGAGCAGAGACACTGTGACACTGTGCAGGCACTGTTCTGCGTTAACTGAAACACTGCTCTGTTATTCCCACACCAGCTCAGACACAAGTCCAGAACACAGCACTGCCTGGGCCACTGTGGAGAGAGGTAACTCTGTCCCAGTGAGACTCACCATAGTCACTTCTCTGTCTTAGACGCCTCTGAAGCACACTTCCTGGAGTACATAAATGCTGAAAATAATGGGTATAGACTTGTGAACTAAGGTCTTAGTTCTTTATCTGTGTTCATGAGGAGTTAGCAAACAAATTTTACTTGTGCAAATTCTGTATAGGTTGGGACATCTTATAGGAAAAGTCTCAAAATCAGCTTTACACTATAAAATTGGTGATAATCAATACTTCTTGTTTCATCTTCTGTGGCATTGCTGTCTACAAGAAGGGGGTAATCAATTGCTTTGAAGCTTAGATAACAAAGTATTTTGAAACTGAATTGATTCTTTGATTAAGCAAGTTTTACAATTAATTGAAGAAACTGTGAACCTCAAGCAAATGGATATTTTATTTCATATCTGCTCAAGTTCTATAATATATTTTCAAAACCTACAAAAAGCTGAATTATTTGTGGAAGTAAAATTTTATAGTGAAGCAGTCAAACTATTGCAAATCGCTGTTAAGGGTAAATTGTCTTTTGTTTCCAATTCTATTTCTCAAATGTTTTGACCTTGCTCAGAAAAGACATTGTGGAATAATGCCAATTTTCTTTAGCATCAAGGATATCTAAAACTGTTATCCTAGTTCTCTTGTATAGATAGTCTCTTATGTCTCTGCTGGAGAAAGGAGGCCAAAGCTAAGGGATGGTGAAGATCAACCATCTTCACAAATGCTTACTTATTTTAGAGAGCAGAAGGAGCTTTAATAAAATATATGTTACCATTATTCTAATAGTTGGACCAGATAATATGTTAATTCAGCTTTAATTACAGATGATTAATTTCTTCAGTTTTGAGCACATGGGATGTTAGGAAAATTGTTTGCCTGGAGCACTGTTGTTTAAATAAGCAGTGACATGGTGTATCAGCATTAATCATGACCTTAACTGAAGGTAATAGCATTTTTTCCCTGTTTTGGGCACAGTTTTTGGTGGCATTGGAGACTGCAGGCTGCGAAAGAATTAAAGATTTTACTTTCCAGATATTATTCATTTTAACGAGGAATCAAAACTCTTCTTATCCCATTTTAGCTATTTTTATTAAGATTTTTTCCTTAGCATGTGTGATGTTCTCTAGGTCCCAAAGAGCTTTAGAGATTTTTATTTCTAATATAAGTTGCAAATGAAAAATTGATTGTTTGAAATTTTAACTAGCGCACCCTTCTTTAGAGAGAGTTTAGATGCTAAAATGAAAATTTGTAATCTACCTAGTAAAAGTTGCTATTCTTTCTCTGAAAATTTGCCAATCGCACTGGGTGGAATTTATCTTACGTTAATGTAGGCATTGAAAATCAAATAAATTTCACCTTATATGATATGCTTTCCTTGTTCTGATGAGAAGATGAGCAGCATGTAAACAGGTCAGATATCATACATAATAGTTGTCTACAAGATATGTTTCATCCACTTTGATTAAATTCAGGTAGGGGAGGTATCTTTCAGAATTCTTGTTCATTGTTTTTTTATTTTAAACCTTCAGTCTTCTTTTTAGAGGAGACCATTTATATAGAGTTTTACTGCAAGACATGTATGTGCTCTTGTCCTGCCACTTCTGTTATTAAGCCTTTATTTCTATCTGTTCTTGTTAGGAGCCAGGACTATAATGTTTCGGGAGTAAAAAATATAGAGAAAGTGAAGATAGTTCCTGCACCAAAGGGGTCTAAGTTTAAAAACAGGAAAAGAAACAATGGACAAATATGTCAGCATGATAATGATGATCTTGTGCCAATAGTCTAAAAGTGACTTTTACATTTTGTGTAGAATAGAGATTTTGCTGAAATCTGGGCTGAACGCTTAGTTGTAACATAGTAGTTATTATGGGGTGACAGAAAATTATTTCAGGTCAAAAACTTGTATCCTGTTTTGGACTGGAAAGCCTGGTGGTTGTGTGAGTAGTGGCAGTGTTGAGTCATCTCTCAAATGCCACTTTCTGGTCATCTGATGGGGAGCCCTGTTGAATACTTGCCTGAATAGTATTGTGTGGCAAGCGAAGCCAAAGGCTGTGCTGCTTGACGCTTTTTATGGTGATTGCCATTATCTGGCATGGATAGCAAAGCAAATGTGTACAGATTAGATGATTTTATAAGGTTATAATTTGCTTTCAGGGAAAATTCAGAGTTTTGTCAAAAGGCTAGCAAAATCTAATGGTGCAGAAAGATTCATTAGAAGAGAAGATAGTTACACCTTTTTAGCATGCTATTTCTTTTTCTTCTTGAGCTTTCAATAAGATTGATTTCAAGCTGCCACTGCACGAGGAAACAAATAAGACTGTGTTTTATGGGAGTCTCTGCATTTAGGTTTTAGAGAGAGCTACCTGCCTGCAACTTCCACTGACACTGGTTGAACCCACATGTGCTCAGTACTTCTGGAAAAGTATTTCTTGATCTAACTTAAAGAAAGAGTAAACTTGTGCCACGAATCTGACTTCTACCTCTCTGAAGACAAACAAGACAGGAGTATGTTATCTTTTGACTTGGGAGGGGGAGTAGTTGGTGGACAGTATTTTTATGCAGCCCTAAGTGCTGCCTTCCAGCCTCCTTCTGGGGGTTGCTGCAAGGATTCAAGCACCTACCTTGCGGATCTCATTGAAGTAGTGGTGTCGCTTAACACTGGCACTGGTTTTCCCTCTGTCACTGGGTTGTTTCCATCTTGTTTCCACTGCCCCGTGGCTGTGCTGTCAGGGGGAGGCAGTGTGTGTAGGGGAGAGGAGAGATGGCTGGGGAACTGGAAGACGGAGGGCTAAGGGATGGGATGAAGAGGAGATAAAGCCCAAGGGGAGGAACTGGGGCTGCTGGAGGAATTGATGCCCCTGCTTGAGGCCCAATTTAATGTGAAATCATATCATTTCATGCCTGTTCTGACAGACAAGTCTGTTTCTGACATGATGTCTTAATCCTCAGTCATACTGCCAGTGCTTGAAGAATTATGTGAAAGCTATTCTGACGTTATGATAATTTTCAGTAAAATTTATTTTGCCATTGAACTTAAGGATCAAAAATTGGAGCATGGCTATGGCCCTGCACTGATGGGTGGGGGTGTTGGTTACCCTCTGGTCCCAGCAGGCTGTGTGGATTTACTCCCACAGGTTTAATAGCACTCAGGTAATTCAAATGTTGCAGCATTTGCTTCCTGCCTGCAATTAACTAGATTGCAATATGATTATTTCATTATTTGTTAATATTATCTAAGCTATTTGATTGCACGGTAGCTAGTTCTCATATTAAAACCAGAAAAGTCAGCCATGAAACCTTAGAATAATTGTGTGCTTGGTTTTTTAGCTAGACAAAAGTAATTTCACTAACAGTTGTAAATTACTGTTCTCTTGTGTGTAACCCAATCAAAATTAGTGTAGAATATATTTTGGATAAAGTTATCTCAGTTTGAAACATCTCTATCCCTGTTAGTTTGGAAAAGTATGGCAATAACATATTATCACAGCTCAACCTATTTGAAAGTATATGGGGGGACTCCAGTTTCAAGCTTTTTGATCTAGTTTTAACTTTTTATCAATAATTAAATGTAAATGGAATCCTTGGAATTCAGTAAAACTCTTGGTCGCATTATTTTGCATCAGATACCTCATTTCTATTTTTCTGCTGAGTGTGGGAATGTATTTACAAAATTTTGCTGTGTCATCTAGCTTTGAAGATCTAGACTGGTAATATAAAAAGAGATTTTCTGTCTGCTTTTGTCTTGAAGAGGAAAGAATTCTGTTTCTCTTTCTTCCTGTACTAGTGTGATAAGCTCAAAGAACTGAAGTATACACTTGATAGCATAAGGTGAGTTTAAAATGCACAGCACTGCATATTAGTATCAGAATTTTATAAAATTTCTTAGTAACTGTTCAGTCATAGTCTTTTATGAAAGATATTTAGTTTTTTAAACTGCAGAGCGTACATTTCAGCAGTTCATGCTGTGGAACCACTGCTTTTCCCTTTCAGTTGCATACAAGACTTCTGGCAATTTTAGCAATTATGTACCTGAGGAATTGATATGTAATACAAATATAGATTTATGTAATAAATTCTTTAATAAGCTTTAACTTCAGTGGAAGGAATTATTGCACAGACATAAAGTGATTCCCAGAGGTACTGGCCGAAGTTCTCCAGTGGTCCTTAGAACATCTGATTAAGGCTGTAAGAGAGTAAGTAAGGAGTAAGAGATTAATAATGGAGGATTACAGTGCTCGGCAAAAGATCATGGATTGATTAATGAGTATTTATAATTTTCTACTAAAATCTGACCATTTCTCAGAACTTGGACATTTGACCTCTTATTCCAAGTTTCGCCACTTTGTAGCTATAAATAATGGTATTGCCTTTAACTGTAAAGCCACTTTTAAGAATTATACTTTCTTTTTGAAATGAATTGCAAATTAGAAAATTTATGCAAGTTATTTAATATTACACCCTTAGTTTTAGATTCAGTTTAGTGGAGAACACTTTGCATATAGATTGTCAGTGCAATTCTCTACTCTGCCATTTGGGGTGAATATCAAAAAGACAATTTTTTTGATTGGGATGGTGAAATTTATTTGATATAGATGGAGAGGTGATGCACTTCCATCTCTCGTGGTTTGCTTTTTTTTTGGATCTGAGTGATACTGAATTTGACTTGATGCTTGTTCACTGTCTGTCTTTTAGCTTCCTTTTTTTCTTCACACTGCTTTTCTGCAGGTTTTCCTTCGACAGGGCTGAATAGTGGTGTCTGTCAGTTTTGGTGTTAAAAATATTGTACAGACGTTTGTTTTCCTGAAATAAACTCCAGTGCATAGATGTTGGATACTATGGAAGGAAAATGTGATGGCTGGTAGTTAATGTTTCTTGCTTAGTATTCCCTTTTTTTTCACTACACCCTAAAAGCTAGTCTGTCATTGGTGCAGATAGAATTTCCATGATCATTGACCTGTTTTGCATTTGAAGTCAATTTAGTGTTTATGAAAGGCTTCAGGATGTTATTGTCATTGACAGAAGTCTGTCTGAGTGTCCTGCAGTGTACATGGATTTTTTTTGTCTGTTTCATGGTCCACAGCTCTTCCACTGAGGAACTATATGCAAGAACGAAAACTCATAATTTTCATGGTGGTTGGTGTTCTTTTGTTTTGTTTCTTATCTTGTTCCTGATTTGTGGGAGGAGATGTTTTTTCCCCTTTTTTCCTTTTTTATAATTTGTTTGTTTGGTTTTTGTCTGCTTGAAGACATGGATGTCTCTGATAAGATTACTATCAGAAGTACTAACTAAATATAATGACAGTAGCTATTTTTAGTTTAATTTGTTTAGCAGAACATGGACAGTTTAGTTTTCCCTGTAATGTCTAGTGAAAGGAAAGCTTTGCACCCATTCTACCAATTCAGCACTGAAAAGAAATACATATTTTATGAACTGACAAACAAACTTAAAATGTCTAATAGAATTGTACTTCTTATGCCTTATACATGTCTGTAGCTACATAGGACAGAGAATGTACTATTTGTTGGCATTCTATGTAGATTATGCTTTTCCAGAAGGCTGATTGTAATTTTGTACTTCATTCTGATATCATCTTTGAAATATTTTATGTGTATTAATTAAGTCAGGGTTACTGTGTAGAATGATAATATTTAGAAAGTAATGTGATAGTTGGAATCTGGGTTTTACCTGGCATGGTTTTTTTTCAGCGAATTGGTTTTGTTTCTATAGAGTCATAACGTATGTCCTACCTGCTGCTATTATCTGTCCCTATCACCATTAAAAAAAAAAGGACTGACGGGAACATTAAGCAAATTCTGTTTTGCAGTCGCTGCTCCATTTAGATTGAAAGGGCAGGATTTATACATAATGCTCTCAAGGTTTATTTGTGTATTATGTTATGTGGGTATCTTTTACACAGCCTTGGAATACATGTAATAATATTAGACCAAGGTGGGGAGCCAAAAATATGAAGCTTAGATCTTTTCATGTCAGACAGAAGAGAATCAGGTTTTTTTTTTTTGCTAGATAAGGTGAAAAAATACTTCTATAATAAAGCCAAATCTGTTTTTCTTTAAAAGTGCATACATCAGTATCATGTTCTTTGAGATAACCTTTAGTATAAACTGAGATGATGTCAGGAGACCATTTTTTGAAAAATATACTGATTGATGTGTCAAGGAGAGTTTTGTTCCTGGAGATACTGAGAGGAATTGAAGAAATGAAGTGTTCTGCAATCTAATGTCTGGATTTTTTAGATGTGGTGAAGGAAGACAGATAAATAAAATGTTCAAGCTAGTACTGAGACAGCTTAAAGCCTTTAAGAGGCATTAAGAGAAAAAGTTTGATACACGAAAAAATGTTGTTTTTTGGGATTTTGATTTTCTAAAAAAAAAAAATTCCCCGACAAATTGTAATGTCATTGATATGTGAGGAGTGCTGAAATAACTCTTTTTTTGATTGCAGGTTGTAAGAGAGGAAAAGCAGCATTTGCAGTTACTCAGTGAATATGTCCAGGGATTTGAGAAGGGAAAAAGCTGTGCTGAATACTTATACTTCAGAGCAGTGGGTGTATTGTTTTGTCATTGACCTTGCTGGCCTCGTAGTTTGGGTTTGCAAACCTGATTACACATTCAGCCAAGTATCCCAAAGCAGAACAGTGATAATTGTGACATTAAAGTTATTAATGCAGCTTTTTAATTGTAGAATAATAATATTAAATATTGACATGGATTTCACTTCTGCCTGACATTAAAATGGTAGCAATAGCAAAGATAATTTGCACTTAAAACAGATTTATTTTGCAGTTTTAAACTTGTAAATCCTATATTCTGTGTGTTCTATTCAGAGTATTAATCTCCCAGTAGAGAAATATTAATGCTGTTGTGCAAATTGTTGGCAAAACTCAATCTGTTCAATGAAATTGAAAGCAAAATGAAGCAGAGAAAGAGGAAAATGTGATGGAGAACTTATTTTATGAGATAAATAAGAAGACAGTGGCTTCTTAGTGGAGGGAAGTTTTAAGGCCAAAAGGAAATCTAATTGTTCTGAGAGGAATAATACATCAGGAAGGGGAAAAAACAGAGTTATAGAACCTTGAGGAAAATTTTTTATGTGAACCTACACATTAAATAAAATTAAAATGTAGTTTGGAAATCAAAATAAATTTCCTAACCTTCATAATTACTTGCTTCTCATTTCAGATCTGTGTAAGAGAAAGCAGATGCATTTAAGATGGAGGGAATTTAAGGAAGTAATAAGATGTGATCTATGCCACAGCAGGGGATTTATTCAGTGACTCAGGGAATCCCTTGTAGTGTTCTTCCTGTATTATAAACTTTTCTATTACAGGACCTATTTTTTTTTTTAATGTTGCATGATACAGAGTATAGATTAGGCACTAAAATTAATTTCTGAAAATATTTTATTAGAGTGTTGGCTTTTTCACAGACTTTCAGTGCTTCATGCAGATCTTTTGGTTCCCCATGTTGAATATTGCCATGAAAGATTTTGCTGCCCAGCTGTACCATTGAGGCAATGACTTCTGGCCTGACAGAAAGTGAGTGAGTGATTTCTGAGTGGCGCTGACCTGTGCTTCTCTGCAAATGCCTAAGGAGAAGGAGTTTATGATAAAACCCAAGAGTCAGGTATGGATGCCTCTGCTATCAGGCAGTCCATGTCAGGACTTGGACAAATCTAGGGCAGCTCTCTCTGCAGTAAATTGTCACTGAAAGCTGCCAGAAAAGTCAAAAAGCCTCTGATGAAAGCATAAAAAACCACCCCGACAAGCAGTGGAACCTGTTAAGAGATGGCTCATTCAGTCTGAGCCAAGCAGGGTGCTATGGATAGTCTTGGTTCATGGAATTTGTAGATAGACCCAGCATTGATTGGTGACCGAAACCTGGCAGATTTACGTGCTTCTAAACAGACTTAGTAATAGATCTGCAATCAAGTGTCATTATTTTAATATAATTCCCAGTACAGGATGATTGAGAGCCTTTATTAGCTTTGTGTTACAAAGTCCCAAACTAAATATTTTCAGAATGAAGGAAAAGAATGAGTTTAATTCCATCCTTTGCATACATCACTGTGCTTCTTTATATTACTTAGTTGACCAAGCTGCTGGATATTTCAATTGAGAGATGTGAAACATGATCCTGAGTTTAGAGGTTTTGGCAAGTTATGGATGGCCTTGTTGGCCCTGTTGTGTCATCTTTTGTAGCAGTGTCATCTTTTGTAGCAGTGTCATCTTTTTAAAATGCTTTATGTATTTGCAAAGACAGCAGTGTTACAATGTATTAATGTACTATGTTCTTATCCCCATAAGGTAATGGACTATTATTCCTAGGATTAAGGAACTGAGACAGAATATACTGTCATCTGAAAGGAGAAAATATTTAGTCCTCTGCCTTAGCCAGAAAGCCATCACTTCCCTGTAGGTGCATTTTCTGTTTCAGTTACCTGTAGTATTTGAAGAGTTGATGGGCTTTCACTCCCTTTTCTTGTGATCCAGCATTTGTGAAATAGAAAAAATTCCATTTTTTCCTATTACTTTATCAAAGTAACGAATGAGAACAGCATCAAGTTGATTGAGGATAGCTGTTGCTTCTGTATGGGTGGCAGCTGTGCTCCTTGTCTGTTGAAGAAGTTGTTTGTTGCTTGGTCAGGACTGAGAGGCAGCTTTTATCATGTCCTGGAAAAGGGGCAGCCAAGTTCATTTTGCTCCCTCCTGGCTGCCGGACAAGTTTATGCTGTGATCTTACACTGTGAGCTTGTGCTGCATGTTTCATTTTGAGGACTAGAGTGAATGGAACTACTATCCTGAATTTCCACCAATTTGCTTATGGGGTAAGAATAGTTAGGGTGGCAAAACAGGAAAAACTAGACTGAATCTCTTTATTTCTCATTTTTGGGTGAGAAAGGACTGAGCTAATTTAGTCCTAAAAGTCTTTTTCCCAGTATGATGAGACATTTCAATTACTCTGTGTTATAAAAGGTCTTGGTGTATGTAGTTGTACACTGGGTAATTGTAGAGTGGTAGCCCTTTGAGGCATTTATCTTACTGTAGATCCCCATTATGTTACACACTGCACAGTTGCATAACAAAAATCCAGCTCTTGCTATGTGTTTATGTCCCAAGCATAAGGCAAGATGGATTCTAGAGGCAGATGAGATGGAGAGATGCACACAGGAAAAGCAGAGACAAAGACACAAAAAGATTTATCTTAATGATCCCTTCACAGATTGCCATGGCTGTCCCGAGAAGGAGCAAACACTGCGGTGGGAGATTAATTTTTTTCATCTGTCACCTTTCAAGTGCACTGTGATCAAAGCTAATGTGGAAGCAATGCAGCATTTAAAGGAGTCTGTTTTTATTTAGCTGGGCCATCTGATTATGCATTCATTACGTAAGGAGAATGTTAATTTTATGGCAATAACTCTAGTGCTTCCTGCTAAAATACTTACTCTCTGGGAGAAATCCTGTATGTCCAGGAACACTGATGCCCTTCTAAGAGAAACTGTCACTTTGAAAAATAATTTATAATACAAGCAAACAATGTCATTAGTTTTATTACTAATGATCGCTTAGCCTTCAAATATGTTCCTATTTAGAAGCTGCCTTGGGGACCCTTTTGTTTCCCCTACCACAATTGCATAGCAAACACTAGCAACAATTGCTTAGTCATGGAAAAAATAATATTAAGTAATGAATATATGAATTGTGAGTGGTATAGAATGTTTTTCTATTGCTTTTATTTTTAATTGTTTCCCTGTTCTGCTTATTTTGTTCTTTAAATTAATTTTGAGTTGACAGTGATCTATCACAATTTGTCTACCATCTTAGAGTAGAAAAGTACACACAGCTGATTTTTCTCTTCATTTAGTTATCTAGCCCCTCTCCTTCCCCCAAAATGCTGAAATTTGCTGGAGCCATTTCCAAAAACTAAGTGACGAAGTGAAGCCCTTTATATCCGGGACTGGCTTATTATACTATGAGCATAATAATTGTGACCTCTTAACTTTCAGTCTTCTGTTTTTATAATTTGCTCAGACTTTTTGTTTTTATTTCAACATGTTCTTTAGAATATACTAAGATAAAAATACTCTTTTGGGTCAGATCACTGGTCCATCTACCTGAGGAGCCCAGAACTGGATGGAATGCTCTGGATGCAGGCTCACTCGGGCTGAGTAGAGGGGCAGGATCATCTCCCTTGACCTGCCGGCCACCCTTGTTCCAATGCACCCCAGGATACCACTGACCACCTTGGCTGCAAGGGCAGCTGGCTCATGGTTCACCTGCTCACCAGGACTCTCAGGTCCTTCTCATCAGAGCTGGTTCCCAGCAGGTCAGCCCTGCACCTGTACTTGTACATGAGATTATTCTTCCCTAGGTTCCTTATACGCCAGTATACGCAGTGTCCTGTGAGAAATTCCAGAAGTTATAGACTCCGTTTTCAAAAGCAAAAAAACACCCCAGAAAAAAAAAAAAAGAGAAAAATCCACAACCCAAACAACCCCTAAAATGGGTGGGAGTATTTCTTTCAATCTGTTGTAAACTTTGAAAGGATTTCTTCAAATTTTTCTCCATTTTCCCTTTATTTTCAGTACATTTGATCTGTCATGGTTTATGTGCTTTCCTCTCCTTGTTTGGGTAAGTTTCCAGGCTTTTTAAACGGTTGGCTTTTTCACTGAGAAAATCTCCTTTAGTCTCCTGTTGAGCTGAGAAAGTCTCTACCTGTTTTGTTCTCTATTAGAAATGTTAGGCAGTTTTATCTGGTAATCTAGTACATTGTTCTTTTAACAGCTCATGCTTGCATTGTCACATGCTTTTTGTTGACCACTACTTTTGGGTTTTGTTCATTTAATTTGTGTCCTTTCTTGAAATTGAATATCCTTATGCTGGATTTATTGGATTACTCTTTTTTTCAGTGTTACTTTAAGTTCTGTTGTGATTATTTTTAAACATAATGCTTTTCCACTTACAACTTGATACGAGTCATTTACTCCACTTCTGAATAAAGCCTGAAGAGCTTCTCTTGGGGGATTTAAGACTAATTCTTCTAGGAACCAGTCACTGCATCCAAAAAATTGTATTTCTGCATCTTGTCCTGATGAGTCCATACTGTATATGGGTAGCTAAAAATTGCTGCTTGTGCGTATTGAATTTTTTGTGTCTCAGATAACATCTCCTGATCAAAGTCTCCTATCTAACATGTTTCTAGGCTTCTAATATTGTTGTAGAAGCACTTACAAGTTTTGCCTGTACTTTCATGTTCACTATTGCAGGTGCTGGTCAGATGACATTGCAGGTGGTCAGACTTGCTTTTCTGGTTAATCCTTATTTCCCCAGTTCTTTGTAGATCTCCTCTTATCCCCCTTATCTCATGCTTGCATTGAGACAGCCTATTTCATGGGCCTTGGACAAGGATTTTTAAGCATTTTGGAGAATGCTGCTGTGGAGGTCCTTGACTTCAGTTTCCAGCTAAGAAACAGAATATAGCCTTCAAAATACCCTTCCTACACTCCTCTTTTTCCTAAAGTAACAAAGGGAATGGTGACCATGACTACCTATCCTTCATGCCCAGTTACAACTCATCTAACTTTTTGGCAAGTTCTGCAGTCTTTAGACTTGGTGGATGAATTATTTGTCTGTCCCCTTGGACTTTGCAAACCATCTGGCTTAATTTTCCATTGCCAGCGCTGGCTTTTGCCTGTTATGGAAATTGCCGCAACTGCAGAGCCCCCTCAGTACGTGAGGATGCTGCAATACTGCCTCTCAGTCCAGCTTGAGCACCACTACTGCTGCAGCATTTCGAACCATCTCATGTGTGGACTTCTTTGGGCAGGGTGCTCATGTAAAATATGCAAGAGATCGGAGAGGTGTCACTTCTGAGTTCAAAATGTCATCAGTGTCTCTGTCAAAGAACCTATATGAACACAGGTTTTTTTGTTTTTTTTTTTTTTTTTTTGCTTCACAGTAAATTGGAACAATGACAAATGAAAGTGATCATTGTGTATAAAATACCTGTGCTCTGAGTATGTTTTTTGTGCAATTCATTTGCAGAAGTATTCGTGCAAAGTAAGATGAAGTAGCTCTGTGATTGTACTGAAGGATTAGGTTTGGCCTAATGCTGGTAGTTGGTCATAAATCTGAACTTTGGAATATATAAAACTTATTCTTTTAATAAATCTCAAAACTTTGATGAATTAAAATACTACCTTTTACCCAATGCCAGTATTACTTGTTCTGATTCAATATATTTTCTTTTTATTAAGCCCACATAATTGCTTCTATTTATTGCTCTAATATGCTGCTATGTTCTGATATTGAAATAGTGAATGATTATTTTCCATGTCAGTAATTTCAACATTTTAGCTAATGCTTTATATTTTGAACATACGTTAGGGGTAAATCTAAAAACCAGAAATGTGTAGGAATGTAAGTATTAGAACATCTGTACTTGTCTGACTAGGTAGGATGTGAGGGAGTTAAATATATCTTCTATGTAGTTTCATTTTAACTCATTATGTTTATGAGGTGGTTATCACTTCTCAAGGAGACTAGAGAAAAAAAGAATTTGAATTATTATAGGAAAAAATAGGGTTTTTAAAAAATTCCTTTATGTAGCTAGAAAAACATTCTTGCACACTTCAGAATATTTAAAACTATTGGAATTGTTTTGGTCTGTAGTCAGTATTACAAATAATTAATCACTGTCCTTTTTTTGAAAAGGAGTTCTAACTGTATTTCAACTATCTGTGCTTCACAGTATTTAAGATACCATTTCAAGTTTTAGTTTAGTGTGTTCATTAGTTGGAAATCATACTTAATATAGAGGACTTACAACTGGGTGATCTTGAAGAGCGAAAATTTTATTTCCACTATTAGTGCCTTGGAAATTACATTATGAATCAGAGCATTTTGTTATGGTGGTTTTGCTAGCTTAAGTGTGAGATTTGTTGTTGCTAAGCTGTGTCTGAAATCACATACAGAAACCACTTAAAGTGTTGATCAGCTCTGTTAGTAGAACAACACTCTCATAATAAATGTTGCTTATTTATTCTTGTTATCTCAAATTGCTCCAGAGAAGAGAAGCAGAAACCCCTTAATGTGAATGGGAAAAGAGAGATGCAGAGAAGAGGGCATGATCTAGTGAGGATATATGACCGAGTGCATACTTAGTAACCTATGTGTACTGACTTGTTTATTCACGGTTTCCCATCAGACCTGTTCTGTTTTCACCTGTGGCTAGACATAGCCCCATCTCAGCAAAACATTTTTACTAACTTCCCATTTATTTGGAGTGGTGTAAACACTGAAGAGTGAAACCCTTCTTTGAACCCAGGCCTCTGGATGTAGCTTCTTTATTTCAGAATCTTTCAGAAAGACTCAGTGTATTACAGGCAGGTTGCTCTCTGGAATGATCTAATGAATTGCTGAAGACAAATCAGCTGTCTGCACTATTTGGTTGGCATATCAAACTCCTGCAGACTGTTATATGTGTATTGGAAGGAAGAAATTTATTTTTGTGTCGTTAATTGCTCATTTTGTTGCTTAACTAGCACAGACATTTACCTAAACAGTTACATGTAATAGATTTTAACTGTGTCCAGTTATCCAAGCATAGTCTACATATTTCCACAAATAGTCCCCTCTCTTATAAGGAAGGGGGACAGTCTCCTAACAGTTTTTAAATTAATCAATCTGCTAATTCAATCAAAAGAAGAGAGGTTCCCACATTTCAGCCATCTTCCATCCAGGTGACTCATTATGATTTTCTTGTAAATTGGACTGCTGGATTTCAGGGATTTTCCACTTAGAATTGTGAGTGTTGTACTGTCTTCTGAAGAACCAGATTTGTTTCCTCTCCAAGTCCACCTCAGTTTTTTCTTCTCTGCTGTTTCAAAAGGCATGTTTATAATATGATATATAATTTTTCAGATACTTGAAGCTTTAATCCATACTTATCCTCTGTGTTTAAATAGAAGTTCTCATTTTTCTTTGACTTTTTTTAGCTTATGAATGGTGTTTTGATTTCTGAGAGTTGTCTGTTGTTTGGCAGTTAAATATTAACAGTTTAATGTTAACTTTGCATAATAGCAAAAATGACTAAAGCACTTCCATTTCAAAGAGGAGGAGGAGATCTGATTTTTTCTGTGAGTGAAGGGATGGAAAAAGAAATGGTCTATCATGCTTATATTGTTTCCAGTGTAATTTTCTTTGCCATTCATGAGAGTATACCTATTATTGTGCATGTTCTGGAATAGAGAACACAGTTTACTGTTAAAGTATAACCATGCTAAAAAGCCTGGAGGCATTATTGTAATCTCCTTCTTTTTGCTGCAAGAGGGTGGTGATTAAAAAAAGGGGAAAAAAGCCCTTTCAAAATTAAAATTTTATCTTATTAATTTGTGAGTTTTTTACCTACCAAAGCAGTAAGCCTTTTCTTGAGTTTCAGCAACTTTCAAGACCTAGATTTATCAAAAGACTGTTCAGATAATTTCCTGCTTTTGTGGCTTTCTGCAAAGAATGTATAAATTATTTCTCCATAATCTTTAATTATGCTGAGCCTTAGGAGCTGTTAGAAAGCACGCTGGAAAGTCTTCCATAGCATGCTTAATTCTGCATATCCCCTATTTTATGGCTGGGTTGAACAAGAAGACAGAAAACACAAAAATATTCTCTCTTTCCTGCATTTTCTTTTTCTACCACCCTAAATTTTGGTATTCTTACAATTTCACCGTTTTCTTCCTTTCTTTTTTTTATAAAAGCCTCTTGGTGTTTTCCTGTAGAATCCTTGATTGTAGGTGGGTCTATAACATCCTTCAGTTAGGGGCCTGGGATACATTGTGTCCTTAGTTTGCTAAGCTGTGTTTGTGACACATTCCTG
The DNA here is from genome assembly GCA_013397815.1 of Aleadryas rufinucha. Lineage (NCBI taxonomy): Eukaryota > Metazoa > Chordata > Aves > Passeriformes > Aleadryas > Aleadryas rufinucha. The sequence continues at coordinate 119,473 of VZTH01010707.1, read as the reverse complement.
TAGTTGCTGGATAGTGGTCACATGGCCACATGCCTTAAAGCTTCCAACTATTGTGGTTTGAAGAATATTTTTCTCCTTTGTAGTCTCCTTAATCAGTAAGTAGTGTGTTAATCTCCTACCTCTGTTTCTCAGGTTAATGCATCAACAAGGGAAGTTTGTGGATTTTTTTAAAGCATTTTTTTCCTCATATATGACTTTGGTTGAAATAAAAAAGGGATTCTTTGAACTAGGGCAGTCTGAAATGTAAGGAAGTCCAAGGAAAGTACCACAACTAGTGAATTGCTTTTATTTTTGTGTTCATTTTGGATTCTGTCTAAAAAAATGATTGCAGATACAGGAGTTGGATGGAGGAGTATGTCTGGATATTAGTCCCTTTAATTTGAAGAATCCACCTGTTTTTCTAGCAGTATACAAGGAGAATTGGAAAATAAATTATTCTTAATGTGGATTTTTTGTTACAGCACTAGAGCTCATATTTGTATTAGAACTAAGATGTAAAAATCTAAAGGGAGAGACAGCTGGTTTACCCACAGAGCCAGGACTGGAAAGACTGGAGATGTTTGTGCTGGATTTGCCATGGCAAAGCCTCAGCCCTGACTGACAGGGCCAATTCTGCATGTATTGGAAGAACTGAGGATCAGTGTGAATTCAGTCACTGGCATCTCTGTAGGAACTATAGGGCCTTGCCTATAGCTGACAGCTGTAGTGCCTTTGTTTTGAGATGGGAACATTATCTCTGTTTGTTTTTTCTTTGATAGTTTTGTCTATTTCTGGCCTGTAAGACAGCTATCAGAAGACATCTGTCACTTACTGTCTCTAGTGACTGGTTTGGACAGGACTGAACAGCTATGGTTTCCTGTCTCCCAAACTACTCTGTGTTCTTAATGCCTTCTTGTCTTGTCAGGAAGAAAGGAAACCTGCCGTTAAGGAGTTATTACTGTGAAGCTGGCTGCAGGAATGACTGTCACCAGACTGGTCTCTGATGCACTGTGGCAGAGTCATGTGTACATTAATGAAATGGAAATGAGGGTTTGCCTTTCTGCTCTTTGTAACGAGTGTCTTTGGGGTGACCTAGGGATTTCATTAAAAGACAGAGGAAGATACATCAATAGATTAAATGACACTTTGGGACTTGTATCTCACCACCCTTCATTCAGTGTGGAATGATGTTCTTGCCTTTGACTTTATCCTGATGTCTTCCAGCAACTACAGAAAGAAAGGGTCGTCTGTACTTGCCCTTCAATGCTTGCAGAGGTTTATAACACAACACAAAGGAGAGGATTTGCAAAGCTGCACTTCTGAAGTCCAGTGGTATTCATGGGATTTGAGTTTGAAATAAACACAGCAAGGTTCAGGCAACTGTAAGTTGGGATGTTTGATGGTGAACAGTGCAGTCATGTTGTGCTTAGACAGAAGATTTCTTCAGCCTCCATCAGTCTGCAGCTTGTGGAGTCAGAGGTGATGTCCTTCTGCTTAACACAGTGTGTCTAACAATGTAAGCAGTGTTCCAGCTGTCTGCTGGGAGTAGTGTCAGGGTGTGGATGGACAAGACCATTAACATTTTGTGGAGAGAGTCCAGTGTCTATTCACAGAACTGACTTGCCAGTCACCCAAGTCCTATGTGCAGTGACACTGAGATTCTGTGTCTTCCTTCCCCTTCTGAAAATGCTTCATTTCTGCTTTTGAAGTGGCCATATGAGGGTGGTATCCTCCCTTTAGTTTACTAATGGATTACTGCAGTGAAAGGTAATCCATTGCTTTCGCTAATATCAGCTCAAGTATTTTTCTTGGTTTTTTCCTCTCCAATGCATTCCTGCATAGTTAAAGCACATTGCCAAACCAATGTAGGATTCTTGGATAAGGTTTTCTAACAGTAAAGTCACTTTTAGTAGTTACCTGATCTCTGTCTAAAAAGACATTTGAAAAGAGACAGCCTGTATAACTGCTGCTTCATATGATTACCTCCATTTATGTACAAGCTTAAAGTACAGACATTTGCTTTCAAACTCAACTGAATGCTGAGAATATTGTTACTGTGCAATGATTTAAGTAATTTAATTATAATTTACCATCTTCTTTATTACTGATGGAAGCCAATTTCTCAGGGGCCAAACTTTGAGAGCCGCACTGTTACGGATCAATAATATTTTTATTTTCTTGAGACTCTGTGCATCTTGTTCAGCCCATTAATTCTTCTATTCCAGTGATTTTGCTAATTGTTTATTTACTGCTTCAGATTTCAACTGTCTTATTAAAGCATCAACTTCATTAGTATGATAAAGTGCTTTCTTTCTTATCATAGCTTACCACTGATGCAGCTTTTCTTTATATTCTCATTTTAATGACATTGAATAAAAGCAAATAAGCTTACCCCAGTAGTGTAAGAAATCTGAGACCTTAGCAGATTTTCAGGGCCAATAAGAAAAGACATCACCGTAAGTTTTACACTTAAATAATTTTCACAGTATGAAAGTTGGCAGTTGTTTTACTTACAGATTTAAATATGAATGGATGTAGCTCTTTGATGTATATGATGATAACATACATGTCATATTGCTGTTAGCATCATCTGGTATGCTGCTTATTTAAATTTTTTTTTGGTACACAAGTAAAGGACAAGGAGACTGACTTGGTTTCACCTTTCTGTAGCTCTGAGTAGAGATGCCCACTGAAGCCCCTTGAATTCATTGTGGTTGTTTCTCTGAGATCTGTCAGAGGCATTTAGCTGTGTGTTTGCCAGCAGTGCTGGTCTGAATAGAAGTGTTCTCACTATGCTGGAGAAAGACCTGTGTTCGAGTAAATCTGTTTGATAATGCTAAGATACATGGTAGCACATAGTCCAGGGAGGGTGTTCGAGAGACCTACCTGATCCTCAGCAAGGAAGAGGTTCCCCCATCTTGATTGACAGTGTGAACAGTGAGGGATTAGGATCTTGAATTTGAACTCTTGAGTAGGAACATGGAGAAGTGGAACTAAGCAGCTTGTCTGTCTTCTGTGCTATGTGGTGGCTATACATCCTGGCAAGGATTGGAATATATTGTTAGTAGGGCTCCTGAAAGTATTTTTCTTTAAAAAACCCAAACAACGAAACACCATCTTAAAGGTCTCTTGGCAGGTCAGTCAGCCATTGGACCACAGCAATTGTAAAAATTATGTTTTTGCATTGTTCATTGCTGTGAATTAAACGCTTCATTATATATGCTTTTGCTGAATGGCTGCATTCTACAAGTTAAAAAACTGAAGCATGTAAGAATCTGGCAAAACCTGAGCATCTAAATGCAATCATAGTCATTTTCTGTATCTGGAGATCAGAGAGATTTGCTAAATTTAACACGTATATAGGAGAATGTGCCAAAAGATAGCAGCAGTGGTGAGGCAAAAATGAGTCATCTCCAGCTCTTGAGAACCAGATGGAATTTTCTTTTTCTTTTAACTGGAGGTCAGTTTTATAGCTGTAATAGTATCAGAGCTCATCAAAAATAGCTGTGTAGACATTTTTATCTCAAAATGGTTTATATTAAAAGGATTTTTCTTTCTGTATGAAATGTTTCAATTTGCATTAAAATTTATAATTTTTATGCAAGACAGAAAATGATATGTAGGTCTTTGAAAGGCAGGTATTTTTTTTAAAAGTGCGAATTGCAAAACCAAGGAATGTTAGAACAGATTTTAATATCTGTTTCTCTTAATAACCTTCAGGAAAAGTTACCCACAATTAATTCACTTCCATGGAGTTCTGTAAATTTTTTGTAGGGAACTCTAGGAATAAAAATAAGCAAAACAAGCTCAACAATGTAATTACTGAAAAGAACAGGAGAACACCCTCCTTGCCCTACAAAGAAGAAATTTTTGGTTTTATGGTTTCTTTTCTGTACTCTATAGAGAAGATCTTGTGATAGTTAAACTTTTGAGGGCTTCTGGCTGTGGGATTCAGCAGTAGATAAGACAATGCTGTCTTATTTTCAGAATAAGCAGTGAGTCCTGTTTATGGTGTATAAATAAAAAAATTACAATTGTTTATAGATCAGGAATTTTGCAGAACAATAGGTGAATCATTGATGATTTATCCTGGGAACATCAACTTGTTAAAACTGGGAAAATATGAGCCTAAGTAAATTGTATGAAGACAGAGGTAACATTTATCCAATTATCTTAAAACAAAAGCCATACAGAAAAAAATCCCCACAAAAACCTCTTCCCCTCGTAACCTGTTTTAAGAAAGGAAAAATAGTAAATACTGGTTAAATTCAAAATAAATCTACTTTTTATTTTTGTCACCTTACTTGTCTCCCATTCCAGGAATACCTAGCCAAAGTGGTTACTTTATTTTTTTGGCTGAGAAACCTTTTATAGTCACAAATTTTGGTGAGATTTCAGTATCGCACTGTATTCATGACACTGGGAAAAAATGAATGTAGTTTCACTAGCCAGTCTTCCAGCTGATATTGTTTCAGACTTGGTGTGGAAGCCCCAAGGATCTTCCCAAGCTGTGTTGTTGCTGGCGCTTTGCTGTGCAGCGTTTTCCTCCCTCCTTGTGTACTCGCATATGCTTGCTGCCTTCAAGAGATGAGAGAAGCAGTCTGAGGTGAAAGGGGGATTTGGAGCAAGACAGGTCTCTGAAGCCGAGAGCTGTAGGCATTGCACTGGTGTAGCTTCCTCCTGCATCCTTTAGAAATGCCTGAGGGCTTTCCTAGTCTTAATTTCTAGTAGTAAGTACTCTCTTATTGGCCCAGTATGTTTAAATGACTGTTTGGGAATCATCGGCCACTTCTGGATGCATACTGCTAACTGGTGTGCATGAAGGTGGTGACTGTGTGTGTGGAAAGATCTGCCAAATACCCCAGCAAATGAGAGGTCTTGGGTTGTGGAGGTTTTTTTCTCCATCTTTGGATGTGTTTTTTCATATTTGGTTAGAGGTTTAATAGGAATTTCACATAAGCGCAAACCACCCTCTTTTATGTAAATATTTATTTTCACATTCAAATATCTATTTAAAACTTCTATAATTCTTAAGGACCTGAATCCCCACAAAAGGCATCTAACTTGTGTGTAATTGTTCTTCGAGAAGTAGCTTGTTTTCTGGCTTTGCCAGGGAGATTGCTTAAACACACTTAGAAAATTTATATAAACTTTCTAAATAGTAAAAGCTTCTTAGGCAGCCACCAGCAATAACAGTAAATAAAACACTTGGGCTTTATTTGCATATAAACTCTTATTTTTACATAGGAATTAGGCATTTATATTTGCTTTTTAATACAAAATGTTTCCAATAAATGTTAAGAATTTCAGTAATGCATAAAGCTGCTACAAGGGTTTTTTGAGTGCTGTGGAGTTTCCCTAAAAATTACATGAAGGCAGTAAAGTGTGAAATTACATGAAGTTTTCTTGAACGTAAAAGTGATTTTCTTGTCATTTGCTATTCAGCCCTTCTTAGACCCCACTCCCTAATAATTTTCTTTTGAACCAGGTACTACATTTCTTGACCATCTCTAACAAATAACAAAATCAGGATATACACACAAACTGGCATGAGGAAAAGCAAGGTGATGAAAAAGGTGACAGTCGGCTCAAAGCAAAAGTTTAAGGAAACTGTTCTTATATTTTCATTTTAGCAAGTTAGGAGTTGAAAGAGAATGTATTTGTTGAGGCAAGAGAATTGATGAGTGGTTTGGTAATTTGGATGCAAAGGAGCACAGGCTTGGAGAAACTGGTGCAGAAAAAATGGAGTGGCACAGATGTTCCTGAGAAAAGTCAGGATGGAGTATCAGTTGGGATGTCTGAGGAGCAACTGAAGGATCCAAGCCTGACACAAAGAGAGTCGTGGCTCTGCCAGCTGTGACTATGCTGGAGAAATCAAGATTTTGGCATTTTCTTGCATGGATTACATGCACAAGCATATGTATTGTTTTGGAGAAAGGAAAACATCGGATGCAGTGAGATCAATCCAGGTGTTACCTGTTTGGAAATGGTAATTGAATTGGTAGTTATGGACAGTTTCTTGACAGTTAGAAAAGTGTATCAATCAAATGAACAGAGGACAAAACAAAGGGTTGTATGTTTAGAGTCATTAAGCTTTGTGGTGAGTACTGTACAGTATCAGTCTGTTTTAGGCAAGGGTGTTCAGCACCAGTTTGTTGTGTTATTTCTTAGTATTTGCTTTATATGGACATTTATTCTTATTGCCTTTGTACTTCTGAGTAGGTTTGTAAGATCTGTTTTCTTTTTGATCAGCATGCTACAATTAAATCTTTAATTCAATGCAGTTACTTAACTCTCTTTCTGGGAAATATTGCTGGTCGGGTATTTTTCTCTGTCTTAAAAACTCTATATGTTGTTTCATGACTAGAGAATAAAAGGGGAAGGAACATGAGAGGGAGTTGAAAAAAGTTGGTTTTGGTTTTTGGAGATAAGAAAGATTGAATCATATGTTTTGGAGAAGAGCACTGTGAAGCCTAAAAATATTTTGTTTTGTTTTTTTAACAATATTTTGCTTATGCCGAAACCACATAGGTATACATTCAGGATTTTTGAAAGCATTCTGTATTTGTGTAAATGTTATTAGAAGCTGCATTCTGATAACAAAATTAGATAGGGCATCTAATTGCAAAAATTAAAGGGAATTGAATGTTGAAGGACAATTCTTCCCACCAACCCCAGCTTAACTGGAACACGTCAAAACCCAACCAAGTCAAATCAAAATTCCATCTCCTTTGTACTAATTTAAAAATCTGTGTGGTGTCTGCCTGGTTTTAGTTTGTTTCAACAGAAATATCTTTTGGCCATAAATAACAAACAACCTGAACTACCTGAACAATCAATTAATTTCTGGTGCAGGTTCGATACCTCCAGTGTAAGTTGTCATTTCCTTCAGATGTTCTTAGACTTTGTTTTGCCAAATATAATAGAACACTGAAAAGCAAACTGATAAATGGTGGCTGGGTACAGGCCAGGAGTACTCAGAAATTCTTCAGATTTAACTTTTATGGTTGACTTTATGCTCCCCCTCTTTCCCCTCTTTCCCCTCTTTCCCCTCTGCTGAGTGGAACTGAACAGATGTGTAGACCTGTCTGGGTAAATGGAACAGTTGCAGTCACCAGAAGATATTTTTCAAGCTGCTAAAATAAACCTAAAATAAACATACTACTGTAACCTATCTCTTTTTTTTTAAAAAAAAAATAGAATATGTCTTACAAAGGCACACCTTGATTACTTTCAGTTTGGTTTTGCTTATTTTAGTAATGATTTAAGTCTGGTTTTGTTAGGCCATGCGTACCATTAGGAATATGATGTAGAGCAATGTGTTTCTGCCAAAAGCAGCGCCTTCCAGAAAGCTTCTCAGCATGTCATAGAGTAAATATAATCAGTCTTACAATGATATATTATTGATACGTGTTTCTTCAGAAAGCCAAAAATGAGTTGCAGCATCTGTGCACTTTTTTTATTTTTGCAGTTTGTGATTTTTACCTCAGTATTCTTATCACTATATCTATATAAGCTTTAATTTCCTAGTTAAGTGTGTGTGACAGATTTCAGACTTTCAGGTCTTAAAAGGTAATCTTAGAAACATCACTACAAGTTTGTCTTTAAGTAAAGATCAAGTCTTTGAGACCAATGCTTCTCTGAGCATTTAAGAAAAAAATACCCCTTTTAGAACAATTCAAATGCAAAACCTGCAGCTTTGAGTCATCTGCTGCAATAAACAATGTAATGGTGATGTCAAATTTTTGTTTCATATTTCATGAATTTGTGTTATCCATAGCAGAGAAGTATCTTGCCAATTAACTGGAAGTTCCTTGGGCAGCCATAGCAGCATTTTCCTTCTGGAGCACTAAGGCCACTGGTTATTCAGTAGGGTTGCCTATGCTGTGCTAGTGACCTACTACTTTAAATTGATTTAACTCTGCATGCTGTAGTGTTTTCAGGTGCTAAGGCACAAAGAGACCTGTATAATTGCATTCTATAGGCTTCACTTTCCTTTAATTTTCCTCATCTTTCTAGTTTAATAGTAAATATGGGCTTTAGGATGAACCTAAAATGAGGTCAGTATTGAAGTAGAGAATAAGCTGCATTTGTGTAAGCAAAGTTTGTGGTTCAAGTTATCTACCCTTACCTACAAATCTTTCTTTTCAAAGAGATTTTTAAAAATTTTTGTTTTACATTTGCAGTGTTGAGATCAATGGCCTGTTCAACAAGGGTCAAGAAAATCTCTACCTAGCCATTAATATTCTTAAAACTTATGACAGCATGTGGGGAAAAGACAAAATTTTGACATCTTATCACTACTTAAAATGAATTATTGGGAGGTGGAAGCCAAGTCAAATCAGAAACCTTGAATTTTAACTTTTAACTACCACTAATACTGATTTGCTAATGACACGTGTGTATGTTTGAATGTGTGTGTGTATGTATGCATACATAAATCTTGTTCCATGGTCCGTATGCTGTAATCCTAACAGCGTGCTCTGTCATGCCTCAGGCTTGCCAGCTTCTTTTATTAAATATAATTTTCTACCGTGGTAGTTACTGTAAGAATTTGTGGTTGCTGACCTGTACTTTAGTTCTATTATCTTATGCCTTCCCATAAAAATTGGACATGGAGACAACTGGTAATTCTGACCTAACATGAGAAGTATAGCAGGATTTCTGCCAGCTATTCAGTTCAGGTTTTTTTTTCTTGACATGGGTTTCTTTCCTAATGGCACTAGCTTGGACATAGATGCCTAAAGCCTGACTGTAGCAATTCTGCTCCTCTTCCTGGGACAACCAGCTGTGTGGAAGCTGGACTGCCAAAGCCTCAAAAAATTTATGCTTTCTTCACAGAATTTTCATTAGCTTTTCCTGCTTTTCATCTAAATGTTTTGGAGCAGCTGACAGAGCACTGGAGAGTTGGCTTGGCTCACAGTTCATGCTAGCTGAGGTCTGTAAATGCTGGGTTGACTCAGGATTTATTCATNGCACTGGGTTACTGCTTCTGTTTGGTGTCACTGCCATAGCTATTGCTGTTTGTTTGCCTTGTTATATATAAGTAAAGAACTGTTTTTCCTATTCCTCATACATTTGCCTGAAAGCCCCTTAATTTCAAAATTATAATAATCTGAAGGGAAGGGGGTTGTATTTTCCATTCCAAGGGAGGTTCCTGCCTTCCTTACGGACACCTGTCTTTTAAAACCAAGACAGCTTGGCTCACAGTTCATGCTAGCTGAGGTCTGTAAATGCTGGGTTGACTCAGGATTTATTCATGTTGCCATCATGTTGACCGTGGCCACCCACCCCTTAGCTGTTTAGGGGCTAAAAGCTGCATTGCACATGCAGCCAGGGACTCGGGGGTTGTGAGTAGAGATGGAATAAATTACTGACATTTTCTTTTGAATATCCAGATTTGCACATGATTCAGGTTGAAATTAATAAGCTAGGGTATTCTTTGCTTGGTCTTTATGTGATTTGGTTAAGGCACTGGGCAGTGAAAGAATGTGAAGCCCCAGTTCACACTGTGCTGCTTGTTGTTATTTAAGATACAGCTGTAATTTCAATAGCTGTGCAGAGCTTGTCTAAATTTCTTGACATTTGATGCCTTCAGCTCTTGTGAGTTAGTTTTCATATTGCCACATCACTGAAAACATGGGAGTTCAGAAGAAGGCTAAAGTTTCTCTGTTGCTTCTTATTGGACAGGCTGCTATAAGCATGCTAAGGCTGGGATTCGCCTCACTTAAACTGGGACACCTAAGTGTTGGTCACCCCAGCCAAAGCTGATCATTGAAGAGTCCAAGGAGAGGAGTAGATACCTGCAGAGGGCAGTTTATCGGGGCTCTCCTAAGTCCCAGTTTCACAAGGTGTCTCGCTTTCTGGAAAACTAATCTCCTGCCATCCTCTGTAAAGGAAGCTGAAGCTGAGTAGCTGTAAGTGACAGATGTAGCTAAACAGACTTAGCTGAGTGAATTTTAGGTGCTTTAAGTGTGCTGCATCTTAGTCTAAAGGGTTTGCAGGGGCTCAGTGAGCCAGATGGACTCAGTAGAGCCAAAAAACACATAAGGGCTCATGGTTCTTAGTCTCTTTAGTACACAGATGATTGTCAGCCTAGCTTTGCTGCCATACTTAAAAGTTGTTTAAATCAACACTAAAATTAGTGAATTTAGAGCACAAGCATTGAAATATAATTATGTCCCAAAATGAACTCATATGCATGTACTGTGTTCGAGGCAATGTGAAAACTTCCATGAGATTGTGCATTGTGCCTTTGTTTAAACAGTAAATGTTACCATCAGTTGAAATGCATGAAGGAATAAAAATGGTAATGAAAAGTGATATTCTTTGTAATAATTAGTCAAGTTATTACATTGTGTTCTGTGATTTAGACGTATCTTACGTTAAGAATTAAATTTTAAAGATATTACAATGCAGCTCTTTAGTCATGTAACATATGAAGAAAAACAGCAAAAAAAATGCCCAACATTGAAAGATCCAGCCTTGATTTTCTTTGGCTCAGATGAAACCATTATACTGAATCAATTCCCTTGAAATGTTCTTTTCTCTTTCTCAGATTTCTCTGATTTACAACTAATAGGGCAATTTTTAGCAAGGGTGGCACTTGATAAAGAGCAGCCTGTGAAAAACGGGCTATACATAGAGCCTCATACTGGAAATAAAAATGTTTATTTTTCTGTCATCTTTAGTAGCAATTCTCACATATTTCTGGGAGGCCTTCTAGTATATCAGAGGCAGCTCCTGTGATAACATGATACTTTTTACTGTCCCAGTACTCTCAAAGTACAGTGGAAGCAATGACAGGATTTCTTATTCTAAATAAGAATGGGGAAAATGGAGTTCAGCATATGATCATGAAATCAGTATTTGAGAATTTTTCCTTTCAGCCATGATTAACCTACTTTTAACATTTGTTTGTTTGGGAAAATGTAGGGTTTTAAAAAAAAATATAGTACAGAAACATTATTTCCACAGTAAAAACAGACATGGCAAGAATTTTTTGATGTTTGATTTTTTTGCCCTTTCTCCTGGTTGGGAGCAGAGTGAAGCATATCTTTTATCCCATGTCATGTAAAATATATCTGTATATGAAAGAACAAAATATGAATATACAAATATAAATTTGTGATTTATAGGGTTTGAGTTTGTCCTTGTGCATAATTTTGTGTGTTGAAGCATTTGAAAGTTAGAACTGAAGTAGCTGAAACATACTCCTGCTGTTTCAATATTCTTGGCGATAATTTTCCATTTCACTGGCTCATGTACAATAGCTGGTGAGTTTGTTCAGGGGAATAAACAGGAAATAAAAATCGAGCTCTCTCTGAATGTTACATTGCGACATGTACAAAAGCCTGAAATGTATTTTTTGCACCTGCTTAATAACATATTTTTGGGACTCACAGTTCGCTGCAGCCTTCTGCCACTGCACCTGATTAAAATCTGTGAAGAGTTACCTGCTGGCTAGAGAACCTGGTGATAGAAAGCTATTTCCCTGTATATCTGAAGATTCGTCAATGTTTCTAAGTTAGCAGTATACAGTGTGCTAGTTGAATCTTGCAGCTTTTCCATGAACTGTTCACCTCCACAGGAAGACTGTGAAGGGCTTGAGATAAATGATTAAAAAAACTGAGTGCCCTGAAAACTGGGGTAAAGAGAAATTGTTTTAGGAACCCATAATTTTTTACTATTTCAAAAGGCAGGATTAGCACAGAATGCATGGAGATCTGCTTCCTCTTCTGTTAATACCTGCACAGAATCCTTAATAACCAAGTCTTCTACTTCAGGGTGCTTTGATTTCTTATGCAGAAATTGTCAATCCTATGCTACTATGGCACTGAATCTTTCAGTCTTTTTATACTAGAATTATTTTTCAGTCTATAACAAAAAATGGAAGTAGAGTGGCAATGCAATTGTTACAAACTGTAGAGTATATTCTTATCTGGAGGAGGCATTCTATGATATTCTCAAGTATTGATTGAATAGTAGCAAGTAACAGCACTTGGTAAAGTACAGAGCAATATCCTATGCTCACTAAAACCCATGGCTACGTGGCTGCTGGATGATCTGGATGTAAATTTTGCCAGAGAAGTCTGAGCTTTGGCAGACCCTGCTTGCCAGCTTTGGTGTAAAATACAAAATATGTTCTGTTTGAGGAGGAAATGCTGCAGTTGGAATAAGAACTGTTCAGGTGTTTCGATTTTCAAGGTATTGATGCTGGAGATTTGTCATTTCAGGATGCCACAGATCTGCCCCCCCCACCCCATCCCCTATTTCACAGCATTTCAGGAGTTGCCAAGAAGTAGCCTTTTAATGTCAGAAACAGCAAGCCCAGAGGCCAGATAGAGCACCTGGCTCCTGTCAAAATATTTTGGGATTATTTTAACACCTTGCCTACTGCATCTTGTTGCTACTATGTAGCATCTTTCCTGCTGCTCTTAGGAAAGACTTGTCACTTTACAGCCCTTACACTCATGGGGTTTTTGTGCAGTATACAGAGCAAATGGGACATAAGTGGTTTAGGGACTGCTTCTGGGTACACCTCTTGCCAGGTAAGCTCTGTGATCATGATATGTCATGATGTTTCAAATAAAATGAAATTTTTTTACATGATTATATTTTTCATAGGACATATCAGGGCAATTTTGTGGATTATATTACTTTGGTTTGAAACATAATTTTAAAAACAAAATAATATTTTTTCAAGTTTTCTTTTATCATAAAAGTGAGGTAAAAGTGGAGCTGACAAGTTAAATAAAATGCCCAATTACTATTGTCTAGAACATCTTTCTTGAAGCAGAGTTCACTAAAAACAGGGCTCTGATGGTGTGGCTTGTCATACAACTTGATTAAAGTTGTAGAATAAATACAGCTTAACTACTGTGATTCTAAATTGGGGTAAAGTTGACAAGAATTGTCAGTATAATATGTGGTTCCTGGCTTGAGGAATGTTTTCCTCATAACAGTTTCCTTGTGAAGCTGAGTACCATTACCAGGACTTGAAAATGCCTGACAATAAAAAAATGACCTTCTCAACCTTGCCTAGCAGGTTTCACATCCTTGACTATCCCAGTGCTACTGCCTTGACTGGCAGCTGGTGTTTTGGGTGGAACATCCTCCCCCCAAAATAGAAATTATTTTATTTGTCACACAATATGCATATAAACTGCTGTATGCTAGGTATAGTGATTTATTCCTAAATATGATCAAGATCAGGCCGCCTCTGTTTGTCATTTTGTTGTTCTTGTAGTGACATCGCTGGGTATATATGTGGAAAGGGCTACCAAGAGTCTCCTCCTTTCTTCCTACTGCTCAGTGTGGCCAAGTATGTGCATCATTAGAACTGAGGTAGAGGAGATACCAGAGAGGCTTTTAAAACTGAAGAAGTTTTGAAGTGGTGGGGTTAGAAAATGGGGAAATAACAGAGAGTACACCTGAGAATAAGATTTTTTCAAGAGATATCTGGAAATTCAGAGGCAAATGCCATGGATTTTTTTTCAGGGGCAGATGGATAAGAAATTAAAAATTCAATCCATAAAAAAATGTTCCATATTCGGGGGAGTATGGTGGTCTGTACCTGGTGTTCTCCTGCTGTATGTAGCTCTGACTTGAATCACTGGGAGCAGTCAAAATCCCTAATCACTGCTTTTTCAAAATATCAATCTCCATTTATTCTGCTTCCTCTTTTTACCTTCTTTACTTGTTGAAGAGAAGAACAGTAAGATTCCAATATTACAATTTTGCAAAATATGACTACTGTTCAAACCTGATGACAATTGTGCTAAACAGAGGAAAAATGTCTCAGCTGCAGGCCACAGGCAGCCTTGGAACCAAGCACCTGACCTATTCGTTGTTGTCTGTTCCCAGGGCCCTGCAGGTAAGGCCACCAAGCAAACTTCAAGCTGCTTTATTGTACTGTATATATTTTTCTAGCACTGTACTTATGGAGGCTTTTTCTTTTGAGCCTTTTTTAAAAGGCTAAACAAATACAGCCAATAAAGTGGGGAAAAAGGTCTTAAGCACAGAGGAGTAACTTGACAAATGAGAAGTTTGGTGTGAGATCTGGGAGTGAAATTCATCTGCTGCTTCTGTCAATTTAGTGTTCTTCCTGTTGGCTGCACTGTCTGTATAAAAGGCATTTATTTCCTGGTATCTAGGCATTATAGTTGCTTAGATATATAAAGTTTATAGCATAGTGTTTTAAGACTGCTGCAGTCTTTATTTTGTACATTGATGTTTTGAGAAATAGGTGCATTGGGGCAGGTTAAGAAGAGATAAATGTTGAACAGCAGTTCTCTTTGGAGACAGTGCATATTGGTCCCTTTTTCAAAGGTACGACCAATATCTTTAATGAGAAAATTAAAATCTCTTTTGCACTTGATTATATAGTGAAGATGTCTAGGAACTGGGTTTTCAATGTAATGATTACTTGGGGTTTCATAATATGGTTCAGCTCCAGCTGTATGATGGCCCTTTTGTGGCATTTTAAGCTGGGTAGAGATTGAATATTAGCTCTTTTGGACATATTCATAGGAAGGTACCATATCCCATCTTAATGATTTTATTAGTGGTCTGCAGGAAAGAATAGGTCATAAATCAAAGATGCTCAGAGGAGAAGTTGTGAACAGTAGTTTGACAGAATTTTTTAAAATGGAATTAGTCTAAGAAGAATTCAGAAAGGTGGTAGACTTCTCATGGAGGCAAGGAGCTATCGTACGGGAAATGTATGAAGAGAAAGGGTTAATCTCATAAATTACAGCAGCTTCAGAATGAAAGCAGGGAGAAATATTGACAGAGGATTACATGGCTGAAACAGATGAAGATGGGAATGAATCTTTCCCCTTGCTCCAAAAATAAACACAGTGACAGGTGAGTCTTTGGGAATTGGAGAGGAAAGGTTGCATGATTGATTGGGCAGCTGCAAAATACCAGTTTGTCAGAGCACTGAATTGAAATAATTTGAGAAATATGGCTGGTAAAAGATGAAGGGAAGAGAAAGTGAACTAGAATGGAATGCGCAGACTCAAGCAGATGTCATATTACAGACTGACTGCCTGAGACTGCTCACAAGATCCAGGACTGAAGGCTGATGAACCTTTTCTCACATATTCTTGCATGAAAGGGACAATGTAAAGGGGAGGTTTTCACAGTCTGAGTTGGAGTGAGAGGACCTTTTTCATGAGAGAGGTGTGTTCTTACAACCTTCTTTCTCTGGAACTCATTAATAGGAATGCACAGAAAAAATGTGTTTGTTCAGTTTGAGTCTCAGTATTTTGTGACCTTGAACAAATTATTTGCTTTAACATGTCCCTATGTTTTTCAGCTGAGATTAGTGAGGTATTTCTCAGAAAAGTGTTGTAGAACTAAAATACTTCAGTGATTATTTTCAGATACAGCATTTTCAGATACTGGTGGGACTCGGGATTTATTAGCTGTGACTGCTGTGGGGTTATTAAGTCCTTGATATTTGTTAGAGTCAGTTTGCTACCTTCTACCTGACTCACATGATAGATATAATCCTGTGTTTGCCTGCAGAATCTTGGGGACACCTTTTCTGTCCTGCTCACACCTCTGTCTTTACTGCTACTGTTACTCACACAAGCAGAATCAAATATAGCTTAGAGATCTCCCATGCTGTAATCACACCTTTGAGTGCCAAAGAGGCATAGCCTGGTACTAGTGGGTGATAGTGATTCTTATCAAATTCCTAAAATAGGTGGAATTAGAGATAAATTTGAAATACTGAGGCTGTTAAGAAGCTGAAATCAGCTCACCAGATGTTTATGTTTAATTTAGTAGCTACACTTTGTTGCAGATGTTTTCCACCACTCCTCTGTCATCTGTGTCAGATGCAGAGTTAGCCATTGCTAACTATGGTAACAGGCAAATTTATTATTAGACACTGACAGCTGAACTTGCCATTTTTTTTAAGATCGTAAGAGTATGGGAGTTAATTGGTGAGAAATAATAAAATGAACCATCTAATTTGGAAATATGTTCATTTGCAGACAGATTTTTAGTAGAAGTCAATCAAGAGCATGCTAGCACATGCACATGAATGATGAAGCCAAAATTGACACTGTTTCATGATGACTCTGTGGAATAAAGAGCTGGAAGAGGAAGCATTTAGATTATACATAGATAGTACATCTGGTTTCAGTGTCGTGTGCATGTTGCTATCACTAGTAAGTAGTTTGCTCAAGGAGGTGGTTAGCATGTGCAGCTGAAGGTTACAGTCACCTACGATACCATGGCAGTGCCCAGCCAGGCCAAAACCAGTGCTATGCTTGTTTCTCCATGGAGCACTTCTCAGAGCACAGAACGTGCATTTGTTACCTGTGTGCACTGCAGCTGTGCATTCTGTTTGTTCATTGCCTTCTGATCACACTCTTCATTTCCCTTGGGTGGCTGTGGAACGCTTAGACCGAGATGGGCACTGTGTTGGAGACACTCTGCAGTGTTGAAGTACAGCTCCTAGATAAACTCTGCTTTGCTATAGAGCATCACGCTATCCAAGTGGTGTGTAACAAGTTTTTTCCCTTGTATTTAGTGATGGCTTTCTGACAGGCTCTTTGTATCACTGTTTTTAGTGAAGACTTTTTCTGACTAGTGCAGAATATGAATGTGTGACTCAAGATGGGTTATTTTCTTCAGGTTTGGTTTTCTTTTTTTTTTTACTGCTGCATGTCTTTAGTACTGCAGATTGCCATGACATTGCTGTAATGTTGTAAATTATTTTGATGACTAAGTTAGAGCTTTTGGGGGAAGGAGGAGGAGGTAACATGGTTATTGTACTAGCAATAGGCTTCATAGTACTGTATTGAGAACTACCAGCTAATCTGGTCCTTTGGAATTCCATCTGTTCTGCATGAGGTTTTCTTTCTCAAAGGAGAATTCCATTGAAATAAGGTAGAATTCTTAGGAAATCACTCCTCCTACAGGATAAAACTAAAACCTGTACAATTAAATGTGTTCAGACCATTTAGAATTGCGTGACCAGAAAAGTAATTTCTCTTTCTCATCCTAAGACAAGTTCAGCTGTGCATAAATCATCCCAAAAGAAGTGTTCTTGACCAGTTTTTGTGGTCTTATAATGATGAAGCTTCTAAACTGGTCTGTAAAAATGCTTTATTTTCAGAAAACTTTTCCCCAGCTGTCTAATACTTATTTCCTTAATGCAATAAGGAACAATATTACCTGTCCTCTATTCCATGTTTTAGTGACAAAAATACCAATGTCGCCAAGTTTTCCCACAATCTAAGCAGACTGCATCCCAGCAGTTTTGCTGGATCTTTCCTGTTTTTCTGTAGGTATCATCAGTGTTTTTGTTCTCTGTCTTTCCCCTATTCAAAATGAAGGGTCAAAATGGCTGCAACACACTATTGCAATGGTGATCTGCTACCAAGGAGATAGTGTAGTTGTGGTTCAAGCTCAGGTAGAGTAATCAGAAGTTTGTGGCCTTTTCTTACGTCTGTCACAATCTTTCTTCACGTTCAGATGTCAGAAGCTCTAGTCATTGTCCTAACAGAGTGGTATTTCAAAATAGAATTTGGTAGTTTGTTGAAGGCACTGGCTGATCAGTCAAGAATAGAATCAATAGTTAAGTAATGCTACTCTCTGAGTGTTCTATTGCTGTCTACTATACAATTGTTGAAAAGCTATTTAATCTCTGTAGATCATAGTTCTTGCATGTTATGCACATGGTGTTTCATAAATCTCGTGCATTGAGGCTTCTGTTTGTCATTAGGGACTTGGCGAAGGAAAAACATCATCCTAACTTGTGACTTGATTTCTCTGTTGTAGCTTTTTACCTTCTAAAGCACAGAAAGACAAAGGATCTGGGACACCTAGTAGTAGTAATGCATTGTGTGTGTTACTCAGATGCCTATCATAAAAAAAGTCACTTTTGATTTTTCTTTTTTTTGTTTGTTTGTTTTGTTTTGGTGTTTTTTTTTTTTTGGGTTTTTTTTTTTTTTTGTCTGGTCAGATGTCTAGGTCATCTTAGGGAATTGATTTGTGAACCCTATTATCCTGTCAGCATATGGTTGCCCGTAATTGTATGGGTCTTGTGCTTGGTGACCCACAGGTCTTAGAAACTTTTATTCTACTCTGTAACCTAGTGCTTATCTCAACAAGACAAAGGGAAGTTGAAGTGAAGTTGGTAAGTCAAGAACTATTGTACAGTTTTCCTAGGCAGAAAGCAGTTTCTACTGGCTAAATTTGTATTTGTAAATCTACAAAGTAGATTAAAGTATGAATAGCACCTATTGCCATTGCACGGTTCAGTTGCACAGTTGAACAGTATTTGGGATGCAGTGAAGCAGAACTCTGCCTTTGAGGGCATTTGAGGGACCTATTAAAAAATTGAGATACTAAATTAAAGTCCGTGCTGAGATCCTGATTTATAGTATATGGAAATTGAGGAAACATTCCACTAACTGCAGTATTTGTCATATAAAACAGCAGTAGGGGTTTGAATGTACAAGCATAACTTACCAAGTTTAACCTTTGAATGTTGAATTTTGTAAATGTAACACACACTGTTCTCTACACAGTTTCAGAATTGGTGTCTTGTCAGGGCACAGTAGAAACAAAGAGTCAGCGTTATATCTTTAAGGGAGGTAATTATGTATAATCAGATTGCAAAGAGTACAGAAAATTATTTAAATTAGTAATAAATCACATGTTATTTGCTGTATTCTCTGCAAAGAAGTAAAGTATAAAGTATAAAATCTAAAATCAAGAAAAATACTTGAAAAAGTTGTCTGTTTCTGTCATGAAATGAAAGGGAAATACAAATGTTATATTCATGACGTGATGAGTTTAAGCATCTTGGGCTGAAGCACATACAGTGCTTCTAAATAAATTTATCAATTGTGGTGTATTGCTACTTTATGTATCTTCACCTTTTCCTGCACAAGATTGTAACAGGAGTAGAAGCTCCAATGCTGTGCTTTTCTTCCATGGTTAAAATAAAACAGTTGGAGGTAGTAATGGGATAGTTTGTAAAACAGGAAAATGACATACTGTAGGAAAATATATTTAGCATTCTCAGAGAATGGAGAAAAAAAAAGAAATTATTCAATCTTTCCTATCTTTTGACTCCTCACTAAACCATTACCAGATATGAATGAATTTAGAAGTTATAGAACTATGTGTAATGATTAAAAGTTTAGAGTACTACAATGTACAGAATAAAAAGAAAATAAAACATGATGAATATTTAAAAAAACCCCAACCAAACAAACCACCAAGTATCAGGTTTCCAGGAAAATGCCACAGCAAATACTCCACCCTCTAAATCCCAGATACGTCCATGTTGAAGAGGTACTAACAGCTATTGCGCTGTAGATGTGCCCACCTGTGGGAATTGCCAAAGAGTTGTAGTTCTTTAATAGAATTAACATAGAGAAGGTTAAGATTTAGTCAGAACTGACTTTACATGGGAGGTAACAGTTTTCAGGGTTTAATAGGATGCAGTAACGCTGCCTATTACAAGGAAATATATGTGAGCATATATGTATGAACAATATGACAAAAACATATCCACATAGACGTACATATATATGCATATGTACGTGTTTTTGTCCAGTTGTAACTTGAAATTGGTGTTCTTGGAAAAATACACAGTCAAAACATTCATGTTAGAATATAACATGCCCACATTTTGACATGAGAAATTAACCTTTCTTCTTGACTGGATGGTATATATTTCATGTAATCTTAGGAGATCTGAGTGTATTTCACAGAGAAGTCAAATAATTGCTGCAAGTGAAAGTAAGTGCTATTAAGGAGCTTGAGAACTTGCAGTTTTAATATTATACCTTGAGAGCCAACCCATGCTCTTCCCTCATTAATCTTCCAGAATGCATTTCTAAGGATGCAGTTTGCCAATTCATGGCTGTTACTGGCAATATTTTGGTTTTAGGAGTAATTTTTAGCTGTAGAAAATGCTATAGTGTTGTTAAAGTTGAGCATTGGTTTTTTTTTAGTCACTGGATCCTCTGCTAAATCATTCAGTTATTTATTTAGTTTCTATGATTATAAAGATTTCAGGACAAGAATTGCGTAGCCCTTAATGAATAGGTACTATTAAAAATCTCCTGTGTTCTGCTTTTTTAATCAATAACTGTCCTTGCTTTTCAAAATTGGATGTTTAAAAAATAAGTAGGGCTTTGTGACATAGATAACATCTACCTGAATTTTTCAGAATGCTTCTTGAAAAATAAGAATTAGTACAGTAGTGTGCTTATCAAAAGCTTGTGCTGTTTCAGTCAGCGCAGATACGTGATGTGACACAGAGCAGAATGTCTTCATTGCTGGGAGATATGGTATCTTTAAAACTGTGAACTGGTCTACTGGCTGAAACACAAGGATTTATCAGGATTAATGGGTTACTCCAAGATGGTTTTTTGCTCATCATCTTAAATCACTGTATATGGCTGGTTATGGAAGCTTTAGCTGTGCAGTGCCTTCTGCAAGTCCATTCCACAGAATCACTGAATGTTAAGGGGTTGGAAGGGACCTTGGAGAGAGTTCCACCCCCCTCACCCTGGGCAGGGATGCTTTCCACTAGACCAGGATGCTCAACACCTTATCTATCCTGGCTTTAAACACTGCCAGGGTTGGGGCCTGTTCCAGTGTCTCATCACCCTGACAGTAAACTATTTGATATCCTGATGTCTAACCTAAATTTCCCCTCTTTTAGTTTGTACCCTTTACTCTCTGTCCCATCACTACAGTTCCTGACAAAGAGTCCCTCTCTGGCTTCCCTGGGTTCCTTCAGATACTGGAAGGTTACTGTGAGGTCTCCACACAACCTTCTCTTCTCCAGGCTGAGCAGCCTCAACTTTCAAATCCTGTCTTCGTAGAGATGATGCTTCAGTCCTCAAACCTGGGGAGGAGAATAGCTTTTTGACTCAGGTTAGCAGTCAGCTGAGCAATGTGAGCACCATTTCTGTCTCTTGTAGGTGTGCTCTGCTCTTGTGGCTAGGTAGTATCACCTTTGCTCTTTACATCCACATTTTTGGGATGGAGATTACTGCACTTCCAAATTCCTTAGTGTTATGAAGCAGCTCAGATTGTGAACTGAAGGATGAATGAGAATGGATAGAAGGATTATCCCTTACAGTATCTAAACTAAATGGACAGCTTCCCAAGTTAGATTCACTCCTAGTTGCAGTAAATATGATACACCTGAGACTGTGTTCCATTGTTAAGGTGACTGACATTTCCTTGTACATTTGATAATAGGCTGCAGCACCACTGTGTGCACAGAATTTGTATGGTAATTGGCACCTCCTTTCCCTTGCTCTCTAGATACCTCTGTGTATCCACACCCTGAAAAACAAAAGATGAAGCAGTGTCTTTGGACTTACTAGTGAAAGCTGCTATAGTGATAGGGAATTGGGATGGAAATAGTAAAATTTTCCAATTTCCATGGAGGAAACAGGCAGATGTTTACCAAAGTGATGATTAATCAGCGTAACAAGAGTAGCAGAAATATCTGGTAGTGGAAATTACTGCAGGGATTTCAGGTTTGTGCTACTGTCCTTTCTTCCAAACTGTACTGAAGCTTTTTCAAGCTTATAAGAAATTTTGTATAATCTTTGTCTGTTGTGGTTACTTTGAATATGAACTTTAAATCAAATACTGTTTTTAGTTACTGCAGAATATAGATACTGGTTTTTATTCTCATTTTAATGAGATCAAGTATATACTAAACTTGTTTAATTGGAAACGATTGATACACACTGTTGTTTATAAAAACATGCTATCTTGATCTATTACGAAGACTGTAATAGACCTTTTCCAACTGTGTTGTAAAAGACTAGTTTTTCTTTTGTCTGTTCACTTCATATTGTCAATGCAGCCATGCACAGACTTCTACATGTCTTAAAACACTGTCCAAGAGTTTATATTCCACCTGGATAAAAAGTTTTTACATGTGAATACATTTAAGCATTAAACACCTGTGCTTGAAGTTGGTTTCTTGAACTCTCAGATTTTTATGTCTTTAGTTTACTGTGATATTAAATAACATTTGGAGATATGTTTAAAAGGCACTAGTATTCTTGTCAAGAATTTTTCATTGCCTCTACCCCCCTGAATTTTCAGTCATGTATGAGGAGAGCTGATGTATTTGCTTAACTTTTGAAGGCTACAATTACAGCCCTTTGAGGTATAAATTACTTTGATCAGTTCTAATCTGACAGGAAAAGTTATGATGATCTAATATCAGAAGATAATAGGAAGGAATGAACCAGTTTGAGACTTCTCATAATTCAAGATGTAAGAATATCTGGAAGATATTTTTCTGTAATAGACATTTAGTATGATACATATTGTAGTGTTCTTCATACAAGAGCAAAGTGACCTTCAGGGAAGGTCCTTTTGGTGGTGTGACTTCAGATAAGGAAATTATGCATTTTTAGCTGTCTTGATTCTGGAACTACTTATCATTTGCTGATTTGAAAACAGGTTTAGAAAAACACTGCCGAGATGCTTACCCATTTACCAGTCTGCTTTAAAGAAATATAATGGAATAATGTATCTTAATATAATTCTGCAACACAATCAAGTTGAATACCTATAGGAATCTTCTGAACACATAGTCAGTAAATGTTGGAAGACTGAATCTAGGGTGAAGCCTATATTAGATAATTCTCTAACGATGGGCACAGAAATGCAAAGTAACTTAGAACTGTGTGTGTGTGACACGTCATTATCCACAATTACCTTTCACTTGACCTGACAATGGCATCACATCTTTCTGAATCTTCTTTGCCCCTTCTTTCAACACCACCTGGACTAGAACAATAAGTTCCACAACACTGTTACTCTGTGGCCTGAATTAAGACAACATTTATTGCGACCATCTCAAAAGAAAACAAAGAAAATATAACAGAGTTGAAATTTGGTTTGTTTTAGTGAACATGTCCTGCTAACCCAGAAACAAACTGGAAAAGGGCATGGGAGGATGATTGATTTTCATGAACTTGTAAGCATTTATTAATAAAATGTCTTATTTTGTCTGTCAAATATGCTAACAAAATAATCCATGTATGCTGTACACTGCACAGAAGAAAGAAGGGGAAAATGTTTGTAAAATGAATCGAGTGAGTTTTTGTGTCAGGAAGTTTAGCAGTTGCTATATTCCTGTTCTTAATCCTCCATCAGTCAGCATCTGCATTATACTTGTGTGCTTGGTAATTGAGCTTGCAGGGAAGGGTACGATACACTAGATTGTTAACTAAAATTAAGTATGTCAGGGACTTGCCCTAAACCAACTTATATTTTTGCTGCTGTCAGCATAGAATAATTGTAAATGGGCTATGTAGAACGTTTTCCAAACGTTATCTAAAAACTTAGCATACAATAGTTGAAAATGGGGCAGTATAAAATGAAATTGGTGGTTCATTTCAGTAGAAAGTACTATGTTGTCTGCTTCTTGTTGTGGAGGTACAATGTTAGAACCTTCTCTAGTGACCCTTTTTGGAGACAACTCTAGCACAATGGTGGCAGGGTTACTGAAATTTCCATTCTGCTGGTGTGGTTACTTCAGGAAGAAGGGCTAGGAAGAGAAAGAGGAAGGAGAATATATTTATATGGCTTCAATCTAACACCACTATTTTTAACCTGAAAAGAAACTTTTATTTGAATCAAGTGTAATCAAGATTAGGAAGTAGTAATTTAGTGCTTTAAAAAATAAACACTACCAACCACTTGCTCTCCCTCCCAAATGCTCTGGGTTTTAATAGATGATATTACTTTTACAAAGAGTACACAGCAAAGCTGTTAGGTCTGCATGTGCAGTCTTTTAGATCCTTGGTATTGGCCTTCAGGGATTTTTCTTTGTTAGCTACGATTTTACATTGTGAACTTCACCAGTAACACATGCATTTATTACGTTTCCTGAATTTAATGCCTGTCTGGAAGCCGTTATTACTTTTCACCTCTACAATTGACTGCGGATTGCAGCATGGGCACTGCTGCTGGTATACAAGGAAAATTGGTTCACCTACACTTACCTTTGCAATTAAAAAAGGGTAACAGAAATTAATTTTTTCGAGTGTCCAGTTAAACTCTATGTAAGCTCCTGTACTTTCCAGATTGAGATACACTTTAATTTAGTCTAGCCTAATTATCTGAGTGAAGTAAATGGAACCAAATTAAAGACTAGCTTAATTCAGGATAGGTGTTTACAGGTGGCTTCAAATTATTCAGTTCAATTTAAATTCAGGTGTTTATTTAATTTGATGAACTTTTCTGAATGTCCCTATGTAGCAAGCTGCCTATAAGAACAACTCTTTTTGGTAAATATTCCTGCTTTAATGCATGCATTTTTGTAGTCTCGGCCTGTTCTGCTTCCAGTTGCGTGCTTCATCCTGTAGTTTTATTGTTCTATTTATTGAATTTTATTTACAGTGTTAAATATGGCCTCTTCATAATCATTCATTTGAAATTTATTATTGGAAACTCATAAATGAATGGGCAGAATGCACAGGGAGATGCTATTTTTTCTCTTCTCAAACAGAAAATCTTTGCTAGAAAATAGACTCATTCCATCAAAATTTTTTTTTCTATAACTTGAACCAAATTTCTGCAGAGATTCTCCAGCTGATGGTTGTGTTACTTAGAAGAACTGGGATTTAAATAAGGGTCTGCCTCTGTTTTTTGAGGCTTGTTGATAAGATCTTTGACTGTTACTACAGGGAATTAGTCCTGTAAAATTTTAGTTATTACATATTAAGGACTAAGGAACACACAGTTTGCTTTGCTGTGTGCAAGATATCATTGGTTCCTCCTAGACCCTCCTTTCTCTGCTATACTGAGCAGAGCTATGGGACAGCTGTCCCGATTACGCATTTTCCCTTTTAATTCTGAGTATTTCCTGTATCTCTTTATATACCTGCACATTAGGATAAGCACAGAACACTTAATTGGCAAGTTCATAAAAGTCTATTAAACTCAGTATAAGATATTGGTAGTACTTTCTCTGATAAGCTTCAGCACTCTGCTTAGTCATCATACTTTTGTTATCTTCTATCACAAAGTCTTCCTCGGTCACAAAAGTCACAGCAAATCACCACACCTCCTCCTGTTAGGAAACTGGGGGTAGTTCTCTCCACAGCTTTTACAAGGAGCAGCAGTGAGTAGACACTAGCTTTTTGCAAGAAAAATCCTTTATTTACACAAGATTAAACAAAGGTTACTTTTCAACTTACTGCAAAAACCCTAAGTTATGAACTATAGACTATAAAATGACTCTGAAGATGGAAACATTTTTTTTGTTTGTTTACTTATTTCTTTACAAACTTCTAAGCAAGTTGCAGTGACTAGAATATGTACAAGATATACACAAACAAGTTAATTCAAATGTATATGGTACCCATCAATTAATTGATTTTTAAGCTTTTCTACCTTGCATTGTATGACTGACCTATGAAAGAAATACTAATTCCTGTGTACTTTGGCTGTAGTTAAAATAAAACTCACTCTCTAACTTCTGTTACAAGGACAGGCAAACAGGAAAAGCACATATGCAGTTATTATAATTATTTTAAGTGATTTGCCCACACTTACAACTCATAACAAAAAAAAATATGCTGAGCTTTGATTCTGCTTGTGTTCAGGGACAACAGTTTGTACATTTAACAACAATTTTCTAAAAGCTTTCACAGGTCTTGTTGGGTCAGAAGCATAACCCTAGTTCTCTTTTTGCTTTTTTTTTTTTTTCTGTAGGATGATGAAGTGGTTCTGCAGTGCACAGCAACCGTTCACAAGGAGCAACAGAAATTGTGTCTTGCTGCAGAAGGATTTGGCAACAGGCTTTGCTTTTTGGAATCCACATCAAATTCTAAGGTACCGCTGAGTGTTTTGTCATTTCATGTCACAAAGCAAGGATAGTTGTAGCACTGCTTGCTTTGATGTAATATACACAAATCTGTCAAGGAGAAATATTTGATTTGTCCAATCAATAATATAAGGAATATTTAATCCCCATTCAAAGTTTAATTCTAACTTTGTCCTTTGGCTGATCTCTAATGTGGTGTTTTCTCTTTTGGGTTCACTTTAAAAGTAATTAGCTGCAGAAGTCCGTTCCAAATAATATACTTGTTATTTTGCTTGTCTGAACTCAGTTGTAGTAAGCCACATTGCAACTTTTGTGCACTGCAGCTCAAAGACAAGTTGATTGCTCTGATTCTAACTCCACAGACAGGAGAGCAGTTATTCTGTTTGTGGTAAGTTTTTATTCTGTGGCATTTATATTGAAGTGATTATTGCTTTGAGACCTGATTCCCTATCTGAGCATAGTGCAAGTATCAAAATTACCTCATCTAACACATTTTATCTAAGCCTCCTCTAACTCTGCTTATATGCAGTAGATAGAGTAGTTTGAAAAAATAATTTGCTGTTTATTGCAAAGAAGGGATTTTATTTCGCAATCACATATGCTCAAATAAATGTTTTGAAGACAAAAATGGGCCTCCTGAGGGCAGAACTGGTTTTGTGGACAAAGTAATGGATATACTTGGACATTTTATTCATAGAAAGGGAAGAAAATTGCTTAACGTATTTGTTTTTGTTCAGTTAAAATATAAATATTTGATAAGAAAATATAATAAAGGTAAAGCATCTGGAAAGACATCTAGAAAGATTTAGAACAAAAAATGATGGTTATCTTGCCAGCTTTCATAGCATCACTTTGATTTTCTCTGATACTTCACAGAGTAATGCTTCATTTTCTGTCTCATCGTTTTGAATGTATTATTCATAATAATAAATTTTTCACTGGGATATTAATGATTCATTATAATAGCAGTGATCTTGATGAAGTAATTCATGCTGCTCTGTTTTAAATGAATCTTTTTAACAATAAAAATGTGCTGAGATAGAAGTGGTTGTAGCCCTAGTTGCCTGTGAGGCCTGGAAGATCTATTTAATGAATTTGTTACCATTCAGTAAGTTTGGATATTAAATCTACAGTCTCTCTCTCCCCATCTAAAACTCCTGAATATTCTTGTCTTTAAGGAATAGAGTGTAGATTTCATATCAGTTTTCTATGCTTGTTTGCTGATGCTGCTTTTTCTCTGTGTTTTATGAAACAATCTGTATTCTGCTCATTCTTCATGAGCTTGGGGGTAAAAAAAGCAAACAAAAGAAAGCCCCTGCTGCTTATCTGTGATTTAATTTTTAAGGGCTGACAGTTGCTAGGATGAGCTCATCTGAAGTCATTTGTAGATATAAATACTGAGGGAGCAATAAAATTATCAAATCCTTAAAGCAAAGTTGACTGTAAATAAGAGTAAATAAAAATGTTTTCCTTCATGTCTGTATCCATAGAATGTTACTATTGAATTATATAAGGAGGAACATAGGAAATATTCAAAGAAGTATGTGATAATTTGAAAATAGTTCCAACAGAGTTCTTGAGCCTGTTAAAAAAAATCTGTGCATGTCTTAGAGGCTGTTTTCCAGTTAGAGTGGGATTGTGATGCACTGTAATGCAAACTGTAGTGTGGCATTTGATTTACAGGCAGGGATCAAGGATGAGATGCAAATCCAAGCACCAGTAATAGGCCAAACACAAGTAATAGACTTCAGCTATCATCCTGGACTGGCATTCTTGAGAATGCTTGTTACTATCCCGTGCTTTTCTCCAATATCTTTCAGGATGAGCGTCTTCGTGGTGTAGCTGACGTTTTATTAGCACAACTTCTTTGTATGCATTTTCCTGCCCCTGCATCACTAAATAATTCACACTACTAAAGTACCAGTCAAATTGAAGATATATCTTGATAGAATAATTTGGTAACTTCTGACTATTAATGCTTTCCTCTGTGCAGCAATAACACTGGGAACTAAGGCAAAAGATGCATGTACAGGCAAAGTAAAACAAGGAGTTCATTCACCTGTTCCCATGAGCAGGCAGGTGTTCATCCCGAGGAAAGAAAGGCTTCATCCTGCATCATGGTGGTTTGCGAAGACAAACGTGCTCATTCTGGATGCCCCCTGCTCCCTTTTTCATCCCCCCTGCTCTGTATGCTGAGCATGAGGTCATATGGTCTGGAATAGCTCTTGGATCTGTTGGAGTCAGCTGTCCTGGCTGTGACCCCTCACAACTCCTTGTGCACCTCTGGCCTGCTTGCTGGTGGAGTGGATTGAGGAGCAGAAAAGGTCTTCACTTAGTGCAAGGCTGCAAATTGCCAAAATTGACCCCATATCTTGAAGAGCAAAATAACAGATAAGCAGGACATCAGGTCTAAATTATGTGTAATTTTATTAATAGGAGACAGTCCTGAATATAAAACATACAGGCTTGCTCAAGATAAACTCATGACTACCTCATCTATAGAGGTGTAGTAGCTCAAGTGAAAAATTTTTTTATTTCAATTTCTACCGATTTCAAAGCAGATCTGTCTCAAAACAGATCTTGTTCTAGGAATAGGTTGCAAGTTTCAAGTGTATAACAATATGACACTTATAAGTCATCAAAAATTTTTAACATTGAAAAAGTTGCAGCAGCAAGAATAACAAAACCCAAAGAAGACATGCTGATGACTAAATTAAAAATGCTTAGTTTCATTATCTCATGCAATTATTTCTTCAGCAAGTTTTGTCAAATCTATAGCATGAATATTTATTTCATAAGTAAGAAGAAGAAAATAAGGGATGGATGCCAGAAAAAAAAGTCAAAAGCCCCATTGTCGTGGTTTAACCCCAGCCAGCAGCCAAGCCCCACACAGCTGCTCGCTTACTCCCCCACCAGTGGGATCAGGGAGAGAATCAGAAGGGTATAAAAGTGAGAAAGCTTGTGGGTTGAGATGAAGATGGTTTAAAAGGAAAAGCAAAACTTGCACACACAAGCAAAACAAAAAAAAGGAATTAATTCACTGCTTCCCATAAGCAGGCAGGTGTTCAGCCATCTCCAGGAAAGCAGGGCCCCATCACACATGATGGTTACTAGGGAGGACAAACACCATCATTCCAAAAGTGCTTCCCCTTCTTCCTTCTTCCTTTCACTTTATATACTGAGCATGATGCCTCATGGTCTGGAATATCTCTTTGGTCAGTTGGGGTCACCTGTCCCAGCTGTGTCTCCTCCCAGTCTCCCGTGCACCCCCAGCTCCCTCACCAGTGTGGCCATACCAAAAGCAGAAAAGGCCTTGGCTCTGTGTAAGCCCTGCTCAACAATAACAAAGAACATCTCTGTATTATCAACCCTGTGTTCAGCACAAATCCAAAACACAGCCCTGTACCAGCCACTGGGAAGAAAATTAACTCTACCGCAGCCAAAACCAGCAGACCTGTAAACTTCCTTTTTGACAATTGTCTATAGGTAATTTTGTTTCATCATTGCTTGCTGTACTTGTAAATTTATTCCTTGTGTGGAAGACCATCCCTTTTATTGAAACAAAAATTAGAATTAGTTAACTTATCTCAAGATTAGTGAGAGCCGTTTCTTTAAATCTGAATATTATTTGTTGCTTTTTATATATATACAGATTGGTAATATGAGGAAATCCATTCATTAAAAGATTATGTTGTCTGCTAGTGAAGTAATTTTCCTTTAGACTTAAATAATGCATGGATTGCTGAAAAGCAAACAGGCTAGAGCTGTGTTTTAACAGCTTCTGAAAACTATTCCTGTCCATAGTGCAGAATGAAAAATACTCAGCTCTTGGTCAGTCACAAACGTAGTGTTGATCCCTTGTGAACCACTGCACAGCAGAACACTGAAAGCTGAGTTATGCTTTTCTAAATGGCATAAGGGTTTGGGGTTTATTCCTGTTTTTATGGCAGGTGGTAAACTCATATTAATTTCATTATGCCCCAAGGTATGGACTTACTTTACATCATTAAAAAGGACTGATAAAAACCATGTGTGGGGTTTTTTCCCCCTCTTGAAGTCTCTTTAATTTGACTTGAGAGAGGGGAGGATAACGTAGTGAGGGTTTTTGAAGGTTTAGAAAGGCCTCCCAAGTCGGTTTTTGTTTTTGTTTTTTTTTCTCCTTCACCTTCTTGAAGAAGACAGTGCAGTGTGTGATCCTATGGTTTGGTCTTTTTACCTAGAATTAGTTACAGTGCTGATAGAATCCAGAAACTGATCATAATTCTATTTGTAGAGTAAGGAGATATTTCACGTGGAAGTAAGACTTTGATAACTTATTTTCCATTTTGTTTTTGAAGAGTCACTTCTGTGTCAGAGCAGAAAGGTTCTTCATGTTTGGTACTGGACGGGTGTAGGCCAGTCAGCTGGGAATGCTGACTCCATTATCCCAAGTATGTCAGTGATGCTCTGTGCTTTCTTGGTCCCTAGATGCTACTGTTGTGTAAGGGGCATCTGTGTTGTGTTGTCTTTATTGTAGACAATAAAGCCTGATGGTAAGACTGACATACTGTTTCCTGTGCTGACAGATAGAAATTCTTTGATTTTAATCTTTTCCCTTTTTTTTGGTCAGATGAATTGGCAGGAGCTGGACAGGTGGCTATGCTTAAAGGGAAGAGGAGAATGGGGATAGGGGCTGGAGAACGTTATACCTGGCGCAGACAAGGCTACATGAAAGTATGTTTCTGTAGTATTTATGCAAGCTGTTTCCATGCCAGCAGTCAAATTCTGTATGGATGTGTCTGGAGAAGGGTGCCATCCTGAACGGTGGGACATTGGCCTGAACGCCTATACCCTGATTGCCTCTGGGAGAAAAAAACTCTTCTCTGTTTCTCATCCAGAGTGTAAGATCTGAAGGCAAGGGTTGCCTTCTTTTCTTGTCTTTTACAGCAAACATATTCTCAGTGGAAAAGGCAGATAATCTGTCTCCAGAGAGACTGAGTCTGAAACTCTTTCTGACAGCTGAGAAACAGTATCTGCATTGTGCACAGTTTTTGATTGTGTAAATACAAATAGATAAAAAAAAGCAGGTGGTGTCCAACAGCTACATGCAAGTAGATGCTTTTTGAGCAGTTACTGACATAATGAAATAGTGAGTTTTTAAAAAATTGATTCGCTCTGACAAATCAGATCAGCGTTGCTTGCTTGTGTTTACACTGGATCATTCTGTGAATCCACCATTTAGTAAGGTGTTTGGTTGGATTTTTTTTTTTAAATAATTACTGTGGTTCATTTCTGTACATGTATTTCCATGTCATCCATCTAAAAAAAAGTCAAAAAGTTTGTCAGGGCTTTGTAGCTGCACCCCCAAGCCCATTTTAATTGCTTTTGTGCCGTGTTGCCAAAATGAATATTCTCATTTAATGGTAAAGATGGCACTTAATCTTATGTAATCTTATGTTCAGAGGACTCAATTTAGCAGACTTTGACTAAAATAGTTGATTTTAATAATTTAAATGAAGAGAATTTATGCATACTTTCACATTACTTGGCCTACTTGACATATATAATTTGAACACATGTAGATGAAGTCTTCATAGGTGTAGATTAGACAGGATTTTGTTCAGTCAGTCATTCTTTCCCAGTAAAATGCCCTGAAGGAGTAATGTAAATAAGAAGTGTGTTTCACAACATAGTAGTTTTATGCAACATATGGTTTACTGAATTTTAAATATTGTGTTTATTATTTATGTATATCCAATTCAGTTTTTACTTCTTATAAATATTATATAAATTTTGAGCCTAAATGCAGATTGATAGTTATATCCATCACACCTGATTGTGATCCTTGCACTTAGTCCCAGAAACCAACATAAATATTTCTTGAGATGGAAAATGAATAATTTGAAATGAATGTGAAACATTTGGACTACGGAAAACACTGTGTCAGATCTCCATGGCTGTAAAGCAGCAACAGAAATATGGCTTTGTATCAGCTGAAAATTGTGGGCATTGTTACTAGGCATGACAATACAGTTTAGCATATTTATATTGTCAGCTGTAACTCAGGTAGTTCTTAAAAAGGAAACAAAATGTGCGATATCAAGCAGATCACCACAGACTAAATAGTGTAATAATAATAGATCCAATCTGTGAAACCTTGCTATTTTCCTTTTTCATTGTATCTCCCATTGAAGCAGATATTTGGAATTTTAAATTCATACAGGAATGGATTATTTCTGATATTAAAGAAATATTTTTTATCAAATCAAGTTTTGCCAGAGATACACATTGAGTTTTAGCTTAATAAGGCATTATTTGCTACCAAATAGGAATTGAAAGCTCTTCCTATCTTCAAACTGTACATTTATGAATGGGAAATAGTTTCTTTTTGAATTATGCTCATTTACTTAATATTTGTAAAAGTAAGACATTGTTACAAGCCAGTCCTCTGGTTTTGGGGACGACCCTGAATGCTTAGTACTGGTTATTTAGAACCCATGATGTTTTATTATAAGAGTTTAAATATATTGTGTACTTGGGATTTTCTTGTCAAAATGTATTTTAGAAATATGTAAAACTGTTATAGATAAAGCACCTGGAGAAAAACCTCCACAGAAGAGTTCCGAAGTCCTAAATAGGCTGGTAGAGTGCATGGCATGTAACCTGAACATGTAGTGACAGAAACTGAAAGATAGAATCAAAGTAATTTTGTAGGTCAGTTTAGTTGGTGATAATACTCCAAGTGACGGCATTGAATGAAAGAGTAATACCTATGATATCTGTGCATGCATCATGTCTGCTGTCAACTAAACAATCCAAGACAAAATTCAAAATGCTCATTTTCTTTTTAATATTAATGATGTTTCACACTATTAAGGACATTAGTTTCCGTTCAAGAAACTTAACCCAAAGTTATATAATTTATGAAATTTAATGAACAAAATGTGAGATGTAATTTCTCCAGTTAAATATGTAGTTTGCAACTTTCTACGTTATCTAAATGTGTGTTAAAAACAAACATTTACAAAATGTTTACAAAACCATATATGATGTTTTGTGTTTTCTTTCTTGTTTGTTTCTGTAGGGGTTTTTTGGTTGTTTTTTGCTTGAGTTTGCCTTTTTTTTTTTTTGAGAACAGATGTAGGAATTCCACTTCTGGTCTAAAATAAGTGAAGAAAACCTGAAAAATCCCATTAAATCAGCTTTCCTTTATAACTATATAACCCAGTAACTGTTTAGGCCTCTCATTACTTCAAGATTAAAATGTAAAAGTAAGCAGATATTATGCTGAAAAATCTTGTCTGAGATATGGCTGTAACACAACCACTGTGGTCAAATAAAGTCAGATATGTGGTGTACAGTCCTGTAATTAATTTGGTGAGTTTCTACAGGCTTCTAAAAACCTGCCAGTTTGTTTTTATTTTCCGAGTCCTAACCTTTTTAGTACAGTTCCTAGTAAAAACCCATTGCATGATGTGTTTATCTATTTGCATTTTGAAGAGTGTGTTCAAAGCAGTGCGCTTGTCCAAATGCGCAGTTGATGGGTTTTGGAGGTTGCGTTTGTCTTTTTCCCCATTTAGAATACAAGTCTTGTGACTCTTTAAAATCTTGGGACTGTGTGTTAAGGACTACAGACAGACTATTTGCCTTCACCAAATGCACTAACTGGATTAAAATACAGTAAGAAAGTCCTTGAAAGATAAATAAGTGATATATAGAGGAAATCAAAAATATTTTGAGGTAGGAGTTCTTTTTTGGGTACATTCATGTCTGATCCAAGTTACAAGTGCTGGCTGTTCAGTGCAAGCCCAACCCCGGCAGCTTCAGGCTTGCTGCCTTACCCTGGGAAACTGAACATCACAAGGTTACACACTTGGCATGTTCTGCCAAGTACCCCAGAGCTCAGCATTTAAAATATTTTCTCTGAAGGGTTTAGAGTGAAATGTACTTCATTAGTACATGCAGAGTAGTTACAAAGCAGTCATTTGAATTTTAATTAGACTGATATGTAGCTGCACATCTGAAAACCTGAAAAAACATTCATAAATCTGTGTTTCAAGCTAAGAACACATGAAAGTGTAAATTCTTGTATTAAGCCTTTTAGATGAACGTTTGTCTAAAGCATCAGTTTCAAATTAGCTTCATACCCCTTCTTAGCACTTGAAGTCATGGTATTATTACTTTGTACTCAGTATTTTTAAGAACTCTTGGGCTAAATCTGGCTCAGCAGACTCCTATGAATAATCCTAGCCCAATGGGCTCTCAGAAATTAGGGCAAAAAATGTGGCCTATTAATGAGTGAATCTGTGTTTATTTGAGGTATCTAATATTGATCATATCTGAAAGAAAATGAAAAAAAGAGTATTTTTTTTTTTTTATTTCTTAAGACTTTTTGAAACTTAGACCTTTTGGGTTGTGATTTTCACGATTTTAGGCTTTATGTCCTGGTTACTTCCCCATGAAAAAGGAGGAAGATTATTTGTGCTTTTTGTAGCAACTGAGGGAATGCTGTAACTTGCAATCATAACAAGAATATTTTCAACATTAAATTGAGGGTGTTAGTTTATAAATAGTCTGGATTGGAAGAGGGAAGTTGGGCAAGTGGAATCAGTTTGGAGATTGAAGATGTATGCTTTGTGACCCTGTGTTCAAAACCCCAATGCAAGTTGTTTAGTAACTTTCCTAGTGCTGACAGTTGGGTTACCACATACAAATACAAGAATAACTGTTTCTCGTTTCACAGACAAAAGAACAGTCACTTTATTTTGCATTAAAAAACCAGAGGCCAGATGGTAAAAGAAATTATTATGCTCTAAAGAATATGCATGAATGCACAAGGTCACAGTTCAGGCTGGTTTTCCTGAGTGTTTAATTATTTTTGAATAATTTCTGGAAGTTTGCTGTTTGTTTAAAAACCTGTAGATAAGAGAGATGATCATGAGCCACACTGACACTTCTAGTCTGTTTTTCTTAAGGAACCAGCATGTGCTTAATACCTGAAGGATGGGAATAACACTGTGGTTTCCCACACTATGACTAGTCCTTAAGATGTCTTCCTTATCTGTCTTTTTTTTTGGCTTGGCCTTTTCCAATGCCATTAATAAGCCAAAAGGAGTTTTAAAGTTCTCTGTGCCCCAGTACAAGGATCTTGTAGAACAGTTATGGCGTGCAGTCTACCTCTGTGCTGCCTGCAGCCTGGTAGTTGGGGAGTTGTGTGAGCTGGAAGGGGTTTGAGACATTGGCAAATTAAAATTAGAACAAACTAGAAAATTATATGTGCTTGTGCATAACAGGTGTCTGCAAAGGTCTGTAGTTACTATCTTATTATCTGATATCAGAATATGAACTTTCGAAAAGGAAGATCTTGACTGTCGTAAAGGAGGAAACTCCAGGTTGGTCAATGATCTAAATGAATGTGACAGTCTCACATAGGGGTGACATCTGTGGGCTTGTTATACTCCCCCCTGAACTTGTATTCAAGGGTAGCAGGAAAAGAGTAGAAGTCCACAGATTGTTTAGTTCCTTGAGACTGTCTTTACCATCTCTGAATTTTTAAGCCTCTTGCTTTATTGACTCTTGCCTAATGCACTTCTGAGGCAGGTGGGAAATGCATCTGGGTATTTCTGTCTAGACAGTACTTTGTGGAAGCTTTTTGTTCTGTATGTTACTGAATGATAAGCAAAGAATTATTTAAAGCAGCAGTTGGTTTTATTTTAACAGCTTAGTAGCAATATTTCAGCAACTTAGGCCAAGAAAGAACAAAATTTGAGTATTTAGAACAAATTACTCCTGCAATTGCTCTTTTTGATTTTGTAGTTAATAGGGGTGTATAGTAAAACAAGTGTTTATTTTTCACATCATGCAGTGGATGTTCAAATGTAGTGCCATGCCCAGGCAAGTGGGGGCTTTATATACTTAGACATTGATAGATAAGCCACGGTTTCTGAGTATACATGGTGAGCTTTTTTTTCCCAACAGATATTTGTGCCTGAAAGTATTATTGCACTTTTTATCAGCAGTGGAACTTTGTCAGTATAAGTCCTTAAATCCCTGGAGTTTCCTGGCAGGCAGTTCTTGCTTTTAGGACTCTTCAAATTCTTCTCTCCCTGACCCAAATTATCTACTAGAGTTTCTGTTGGACTAAAAGAACTTCATTATTGCAGATAGTTTAAACAACAAAAAAAAAATCTGAAAAACTATCAGTATACCATTCTAATTGATTTGCTTTACATTACAGAGGTGGATGTATGTATCTTTTGAGGTAATGTATTTTTTTAAAATATAGTTTTAAACTGTCTTGTCCAGCAGAGAACTGATGATGCATCTCCTTTCCTTCATTTAAGGGCAAGTCAAGGGTGACTCAGAGCATAAATTCCCAGTGCCCCGTTCAGCAATATTTTGTTTTCCTAGGTACACATGTTGACCACTGATTTCAGCAACATACCGTGGAAAATATAATAATTGAAAACTTGCAACAAAATCCTTAGAAGTTAAAATTTGTTGTCTGTTATGTTTTTTAGTTGATAGTTTGAGATAAATAAGCAGATTTTACTTCTCTTAGATGTAGTGTTTCATGTTTACTGCAACGTAGATGAATTGCTCATGAGAGTTGGTATTCTGGAAGGATTAGTATTTATGTTTATTTGGATGTCATTTTTACATGTTAAAACTCTACTGTGAAGATTTCAGAAATGGGATAAATTTAACAGTAAGAGAATCTCAGCAAATAATGGCCTATTGATTATTATGCAGAGGCAAGAACTTCCACTGACACAGGTCAGGCCGTGTCACTTATTACAGGCACAAAACATGGGCATGTTTGCCCTATTTGTTTGATCCTGAAAGGTTACAGGGTTGCTGCTTTGAAATATGATTGTTGTAATGTGTATGGTTTATATTAAATCTGGTCAGGGATTAGGAAGATTTTCCTTTTGAGTATCTGCTATGCTTTCCAGAGAGGGACAAAATAGTATTTTATAAAGGTCATCTTTCTGATGCTGCAAGAATCGAAGGGTAGCTGCTTCTTTCCAGGTTCTAAAGCAACAGTACCCTCCCAACTGATAATATCCTAGATTCTTCCATTACTCATTACAATAGCTGCAAATACAACATAATCTCTAACAATAAAAGGGAACGTTAAAGTTTTGAGTAATTCACATAAGATTAGCATAATAAGATAGAATTTTCAGGATAAATATGAAGATAAACAAACCATATTTTAACTTGGATGTGTGCCTAGACCCCCTGTTGTACTGTTGATCCTATGAGCTTTTTAAATTTTATTAATCAGCATGGAATTTTCCTAATTATCTTAAAAATTAACACATTTTCACTGCATTGAGAGGGTGATACACAATTAATGTACATCTAAACTTCTGGCTACAGCAGTGTATGTTGTGATGAGAGTTGAGCTGATTGACCAAGTTTATCCATCAATGCTGCAATGTAGTTGTATGGCTCCTTACCCAGTATCACTTTTATCTGTTGCTAAGAGTTTTAAATTTTCAAAAAGGAGATAAAAAGGAAACAGCTCTCAGTAGTGTAGATATGTGGGACTTATGTCCTTAGGTTAGAAAGGAGACTAGAGGGAAGAGATGGAGGACAAGAGGAAAAAGCCTCTTATCCATTTAAAGATGGAATGTATGAAGCCCTTAATCTATACAGAAAGTAAACACCATACCAGGAATTACAGCTTTCAAGTGATTAAGACAGTCTGCTCTGTTAATAATGGCCTCAAGACCTTTGACAGATTTCAGGATCAAAGCTATTTCCAAAGAGCAAAAACTGAAGAATTCTAAGATGAAACTTTTAAACTGTTTTCAGATTAAAGGAAAATACTGCAATTGTACTTAAGTAAGAACATCTTACACAGAAGTAGGTTTCTTATGGATTTTTGAAGAAGGTTGTGAGAAGGAAAACCCCAAGAAGCAGTTTCCTTCTACACCTTGAGGTTTGTACAGATTAAGTTTCAGGCACACCCAATTTCCTTTGCCAATGAGCTCTGTTAGGCAGTGACCAGCAGATGACATTCACTGTCTGAAAATGAAAGTGGGGGAAGGATTTTTGTCTTCACTGCTGTGCAAACTCATGGAGGATAAAAACTAGTAACTCCTTGTAATCAGAAAAAGACTACTGTAGAAGAGTGTTTGATGTATCAACAGAAACTATGCTCAGTGTATCAAGGTTTTTTTCACTGCTGGATTTATCAAATCTAATGCTTCACTTATGGGAGGGTTCTGCACTCAGAGGTCTGGACAAGATGGGGAGACTTTGTATATGTGACCAGAGAGAGTATTTTTAAAAAAATTAAAGGAGTCAGTTGTTTAGGTCAGATTAACAGGGAAATCAGCATGTAGTGGCATAGGCAACCAACACAATTCAAGAGAACCACCAAGACATGGAGCTGTTTTGTGTTTTAAGATTTGAAAATGGAATGATTGCGATGTATTTGTGTCTGACCTCAGTTCCATCACTAGCTGGTTTTCCCTGTGTTTGTCTCCTTTTCTTTTTCCTTTTTTTTCACATTCTAGACCCTGTTCTGATTTTATCCTTCTGTCAGTTTCTAAGTTTTATCTCCTGAAACAGCTGTCTGTGAAAAAAGGACTCTTTATAAAAGAGTTTTAAATTGTTAACAAGGAACTTTTTACTATGTGAAAAATGATATTTTTCAGGAAGTAGAACATGACCACAATTTCAAAATTTTTCCTAGAAAAAGTGAAAAGCCACTCCCCTATCAAACTGCTCTTCCAAAAACATGAGGCCATTACAGGTTTTAGGTACAGTAACATAAAAAGTTTTGAATGTTGAGAACTTCTCTGCTTTTGAGGGATACGACTGCTTGGGATGGAATGTCCTATAAAAGCCTTGTATAGAAAGTGGTGGTTTCAGACTGAAATAGTCATAAGCAGCTGATAGCAAACTTTCTGTAGGAGGTGTCCAGGCAACCTTCACAGTCTGCTCATGGTAAACACATGGGAGCTTGACACTGTTCCTGAAGGAGTTCTGTGGAGAGGACAGTGTTACTTGACAGTCCTCTCTACAGAACTGAAACCGTAAGGCTCATAATTCATTCTCTGTCTTTTCTGCTTTGGGATTTGATGAATATGGTTCATTCTGTTTGGCTGATGGAACTTGTCAGACCCGTATATTTCTGTACTGGGTCCATTGTTTCAATGACAAGCTTGAAAACAAGGAAAGCTGTGCCTTCTGTGTAGAGTCCTAGAAATAGATGTTTTTTCTTGGTAATATTGAGTGTGTTTCATCACTGTCACCAGACAGAATCTCATTTAAATAGAAAGGGCTGCCAGAAAGATGGAGATGTATAAATTTAAATGTAACTTGAAAATAGCTGATGGGTTCAGTTTCTTTCAGGCTCCCACAAATAGGACTACAGATGTTTTGCTTAAATTCTGTCCTAAAATGAATTTTCTGAGTCCTCCTACTTGGATTCCCAAAGTTAGGCATCTAGTAAATGTGCTAGTGTTAAAAAAAGTTATGAACACCCACATTTCATTTTTTGACTTCAGGCTGCTTAATTAGGTGATTGATTAGGCACTGCTGTGTGAATATTTAGTATACAGTTAAAAGCTGAATACCTGCAAGTCTATTTCATTGGGAATTTGGTTAGAAGAGTAACAAAAATAACCATGAGCTTAGGAAAATAACTAAGAAGAGTGCAAGTATCTAGGAAGAGAAGTAAAGCTGAGGTGAAGCTTATTCTTAGAGGCAGAATTCTGTTTGCTGATGCAATTTATTATCCTTCAGTCTTGTACTCGTATTTATGCGAGACAGAAGTTCAGTTTACATTCACAAGATTATATGCAGCATTGTATGAGCAGGTCATACATTACAGTGGCTTGTTAGCACTGTGTGACCATCAGAGTAGTGACAACAGTGCTGCGTTTTGCATCTCAGCCTCTTCCTTTCATTGGAGTGTGGTGTCCTTGTAAATAGAAATTCTCTAGAAACTGAAATTGAGCATAATGAATACAGCCAGTACCCATGATTCACTTGTGGGTTGGAATACAGTTAGGGATATTTTTAAATATATTTCAAAAGCTTTACTCAAACACCTTTTTAATAAAGGGTATGATTATCTACTTTGCAAATCTGCCTCCTGCAGAGTAAAGCATAGTTTAATATGCAAATATTACTGCACAAAACTAGTGTACACAATAAATGTAGTTTAAAATGACAGGAAGAATAAGGAATTCACCAATTTTCTAAATAATCCAGTAATTACTTCAGTAATGGATATGCCTTAAAAATTCCAGATGACCATTACATTTATTTTAACTTGTCTGATTTTGCTGATTGGGCTATTAAAAGCCATGATGAAGGAACAACAGAAAAAGGTAATAGTAACTTATTGCTTTTCTCCTAGAGGTACTGAAACGCAATATACAATTTCTAGTTTATTTGTGTAATAACTTACTTTTAAAATCAAACTACTTGCATATTAGACTGTAATGACTGAGTAGATTTTCTAGAAGGAAAAATTGACAAGAGCAAATCTAAACATGAACTGGCAGCCAAATTAGTAATATTTTAATTAATACTGAGATAAACTGGAGTTACTACTATTCACCTTTTAAGTCACTGAGTATATTTTATATTCAAACCCATTGAAGTATGATTGATTTTGAAAATGTGTCAAAAATGAAATGAAAAGAAATTGTTTTGTATACTGGCACTGCTTATCAGAATTTTCCACTGATCATTTGAACTGAAGTGATGCGGATTCCCTGGATTGTCCAAGGACATTATATACTCTGTCATAAAACAAACCAAAACCCCCTTTTGGAATATGAATTAATTTTCTATGTCTTCATTTAGAAACTTACTGCAGCAAAGATAAATATGATGAAAATGGCTGGAAAAGAAGGCTGAAGATTGCCAGTATGGTTATTTATATCTGATGAGACCTCTGGTTTTGAGCGCTGATCAGGCTTTGGGGTTATAGTTTGTGGTCTGTTATCAAAATAGAGATGTATTATTACCATTAAACTGTTGGAAATTTCCTTGTAGTTTTGGTGTTTGTTAAAAGTGCATTGGTGGGTGGTTAGATATGTGGCAAAATATTTTCTTTAAAATTATTTTTTATTTAATAGTGTGTTTATAGTCTAGCAAAGCAGTCACTGAAATACCTGACTGCACATTTCACCTGTCCACTAAAAATCCTGATATTGAAAACTAATTGCTACAGGTTTTCCTTGCAGCCACTAGAATATGCAGTTGCTCTCCAGGCTGGGTACTAAAATCTACTATATACTTTGTATGAAGATATCTTTCAATAGAGAATAGGCTGCCATTGACTATCTTTATTTTTCTTGTGCCATCCTCTGTGTGTGAGATAATGAGGGAGACAATAAATTAGATAATCAGAGGTCTGGCAAAGACTCTGTTTTTCTTTCCTCATTTTTATTTTATGCTTTTAAGAGATGGAAAGGCACTGTGAATAATTTTAATTATATTTAAATGAGAGTTTTAAAATTACTTGGAATTATTGTCTTTGGAGGGGGCTATTAAAAAAGAGGAAGCTTCAGTCTGTGTCTGAGACCCAAAGCCTCATCCTTTAAATCCATAGCATTAAAAGCATCAGCATTGAAATGGAGTGTATAGGGATGAGTTGAGCTGTAACTGAGCTAAATACATTGGCAGGTCTGCATCTGTCCCAAGTTTTTCCATGCTTTGATTATTGTGCATGCTGGGATTGATGCAGCCATGCCTATTGGATCTTCAGTAGAGCAGATCTGGGTGAGGAACTGCCAGAGAGGAAGGTCTAATTTGCATGCTCACTGCAAGCATCAGTAGGTACATCTTTCCTCAGCTCTTCAGGGAAAAACATTTCTCCCTGAGGGCCACCAAGTACCCAGGCATTCATGCAACAAAGATGAGGTGGGATAATGTGCTCTCCCTTTTGCCTCATGAAAAAAAGCCTGGCTCTAACCTTTTGTTAGACTGTAAGAACACAGTACTTCTTTCCCTTAATTAAAGCAAAATTATCTCATACAGTTCTTTTTTACTCTCTGGCGACAAAGGTGTGCCATACTCACCTGCAATGAGAGTAGCTGAAATATGTTAATTGGAACTTCATACCTCAGTTTTAATGGGTAGGAAGGGAAATGCTCATGGCTGTCTTGAACATAAAGGAGAATGAAATGGGTGAAGGAGAAGTGTCCGTGTTATGTTGGTTTGATCAATGTTTGAAACGATGCAGGATTTTCAGTATTGGAAAGTGTATAACCTGTAGGGTAGGTTCAATAGTAAAAAAATTGATAGGTCCAAAATTGTATGTGTGAGACATGTTCTGCCAGCAAAAATGCTAGTTTAAATAACAGTAATAACAGTGGCAATACTGTTAAGGAGACTTTGCGTATAGACGCAGAAAAGGTAGCCTTGGCTCCTTTCTGAGCCCAGTGTACAGAGAATTTTTTCTCTTTTGTTCCTACTCTTGTTTGTCAGTCTTTGCTGGGCAGAATGGAGGGTGAGCTGCACTGTTAGGCTGTGGGGCTTTCTAGACTGGAAACCTGTCCTTGTGTTAACTGAGTAGAAGCAGCACCTTGCAGCCTGAGATCTTTTGAGTGCTCTCTTTCCTGCTTTGTAAAATAAGGGCTTGTGGTAATATTTACATTACAAGGATGTGTTGAAGACAGTCACATTGGTTATGAAAAGGACTGTTGTGGTGTTTAACTAGCTACAAAAGAAAAATGGTAACAAGAACACTGACAAATAAGTAGAGCCCTGATTCTGAAAGAGTTGGCTGAAAAATATTCCATGCCTAAGTATCAGTGCTTAAGTCAGTCAAAACCCATGCAAAAGAGGGTTAAAACCTTTAAACCTATTAAAACCTTTTTCATCTGGCTAAAACTTAAATTTAAAATACAATTTTGCATTAATTTCATTGAAATATAAGTATTGGAAAATAATGAAAGATCTGTTATGTATTAAACAGATCTAACTTGCTGTATTTAGGAGGGACGAACGGCAATATAATAAACTAGTAAGAGTGTGAGGTATTCTGAGTAAACTAACTTTTGGAGCGGGGGAAAATGAGATTTTGCAACTGCCTTTTACAATTTGGCCTTGGAAGTGGCCTCTTCACTTTGTACACAGTTTGAGTAAGTGTGCAGTTTTACAGCTTTAGCAGCAAAAGCATTCATGGTGTAAAAAACTGAATTCCAACAGTCAGGAAAAGTACTCCTGAACTAAAATACGCAACTAACATGAAAAGAAAATAAAGAAGGAATACGAAAGAATTTCTGGAGGCAAGTAAAGGTGTGTAGGAGTTGCGTATTCTATTAACAGAAGAAAAGATCCCCACATAAAATCTAATTTTACTTTGCTACTTTGTAACTTAGACATTGCTATTACAAACCTCTTTTAATTTCATACGAATTTTTATGATAGTCTGGAAAATTAACTTTTCAATAGTTCAATGATATTTTTTTCAATCATGAAAAGTTAAATATTAATTTTTATAAGACTCTAGTTTTATCCCAGTTAGAGAAGACTGTATAGTGCCCTGTAAGTCTATGAAGGTGCTGGCTTGGCCTTGATACTCAGTATCCACTATTTCTGCTATGAAAATTTATCTTGACCTTCGTGATAAGGATGAAGTCTGGCTAACTACCAGTAGCCTAAAGACTGAATTTGTTTTTCCTCACAATCTGAGCATGTCTGAGACACGTGTTCCATGTACATGTTCCAGGCAGACCTATCATTGCTTTGCTTAGGAGCCTTTCTACTCCAAATTTTATTCTCTGAGGTTCTTTGTACAGCTTGTATTGCTGCTTCTATTCCTACAAAGGAGCACATCCAAGAAGAGTCTGCCTCCATTTTCCCTGTAATCACCACTAGATTTTTAAAGAGAATTGCAAGATCCCTCTCTCCTCCTCTCTGCAGGTACACAGGGAGAGTGCACTAGCCCTAACATTCATGGTGATCTTCTGCTGAACTTGATGGAATTTGTTGGTTTCTTCTTTTACTGCGAGTTTCTTTCTTTTTGAGAGGGGAGCTGATACCCAGGTATCAGCTTGCACATGCTGAGCAGAGGACAAGAGATGCTTCCCTTTGCTGGCTGAGACTTACATGTTGAAGCCCAGTATGTGGCTGGATTTCATAGCCTCAGAGATGGAGTAGATCTTTCAGATTCATGGATGGTGGGGCAAAATAGAGGCACTGGAAAGTTCTACTTGGCAAATGCATTACTGATGTGATCTCATGGTTCTCTTTTACCTAGAATGTTCCACCTGATTTGTCCATCTGCACCTTTGTGCTGGAGCAGTCTCTGTCAGTACGGGCCCTCCAGGAAATGCTGGCTAACACAGAAGAAAAGGCAGAAGGGGTAAGTGATTAAATATTCACCTTTTTTCATCTTGCAAAACAGTACTTTTTTTCCTGTGGTACCACAGGTTTCATGACTGTCACGTGCTTATAGCATAATTAATTCCTTATGTTGAATTTTCCTCCTTTGCTACAGGAATGGTCTATTTTTTTTGAAATTATAAACACTTGCAGTTTCCAGTGAATCTTGCCAGAGTTGTAAATTCACAAATATTTCAATGTGCTATGAGTCAGTATAGACTTAGAAGGGTTTTTTAATTTCTGAAACTCATAATGTGTCATATCATAATATAAAGCTTGATCACTTCTTCAGAACAAATAAGCTTTCTGAGCATTCCTGACTGTATCAGGTGAGACTGTCAAAAGGTCTTAAAATGACTTGGATATATGCG
The DNA here is from genome assembly GCA_013397815.1 of Aleadryas rufinucha. Taxonomy (NCBI): domain Eukaryota; kingdom Metazoa; phylum Chordata; class Aves; order Passeriformes; genus Aleadryas; species Aleadryas rufinucha. The sequence goes on along the minus strand of VZTH01010707.1, from coordinate 74,923 downwards.
TTTTGTCTCTAGAAATAATGGAACTGTTGTGTGTGCCCTGAACTAAAATAACCTGTAACAGACCTTTAAGCTGAAGATAGAATATTGTTGAGCCTTGGTAGACAAGAAATAGCAGTCTGGAAGATGAGGAATATAGAAATTACTTAAATCCCATAAGAATTATTATTATTCCTAATAGGAATTAATTAATTGTTTGACTAGAAAATAGTTATTTACAAATAAATCATAGTAGTGTAATAAATGTTCTCTGCAGTGCAATTAATTTGACTTGTTATGCTGTAATTAAATGTTTCATATAAACCTTATAGTGTTAATTTGAATGCTATGCTCTAGCTCAAATCCTATAAATTTTTGAGGATGAGTGACTGTAGGCATAGGAGTAATACAGGCAAAGGAGAAGTAGGTGTTACCCATCAGTCCGTCACTCAAGAAAGCTGGCGGGAGATAAGCATGCCTCTCATGTTTATGGGAATGCCTCAAGAAACCAAACTTTAAACTAATATAGAGTAGTCAGTCCCGTGAAATGCCGGGTGCTTAGAGTGAAAATGGTCTTTGGGAAATGAAGTCTGGGAGCACTCCCATGGATGATCTGGAGTGTGTTGTGCCAGTGAGAATTTGTTCCAAGAGAATGAAAAGCACACCTGAGAGAAGAGGTGGCACCAGAGTAAGCTGATAGGTACTTCTAAACCCCTCTTCCCTTACTTTGTAAATCTTGAAACCAAGAGCAAGCAAATTCACAGGGAAAAAAATAAAATCAAAGAAACAGACACACACAGGCATAATGTGAAAAATCACAGTCCAAACTCCAGGATGTACAGTGATAACTGTGTATGGCCGCATGTGTGAAGTAGAGCAACAGTTTTCTTTTTATTCCCAAAAGATGAGAGCAGGTGCATGAAGTAAAGGAAGTGTAGGGGGAACGTGTGATAAAGTAATGCTATAGGGCAGAATACAGTGAATGAAAAAGCACTCAATTTTTGAATATGAAGTATTGAAACTTCTCTTTAAAACATAACATCAACTGGCAGATCTTCTGTTGCACTGACTTCAGCAGAGTGTTGGGGCCATGTGTAAAGAGAATATTTGCTTTTAATACAGAGATCACACTCAGGGAACATGGGAGAATGAACGAATATCTCTGCAGAATGATTAGAAAATGTGAGCTCGGGTATTCTTCTGGGAAGAGGGCAGACTTAAGAGAGCTTTGTAGGGGTCTCAGGTGGAATATTTTCACTAGTTCTGGACTATTTTCTGCACTAGATGTGAGTAGAAAAAGACTTCTGTAGGACGCACTGACTGGTGAGACGTACCATGTTTGGTGGTAATCTGGTATTTTCTGGAAATGCTTAATGATGTTTTCTGTGCATAACCATGAAGGTCAGAGTTCTGGACACTTATACCCATGCCTAAATAACACTGATGGCAGCTGCACTGATCTACAGTGCTCTGTACTCAAAGGTGTTCTGAGATGTGCGCAAGAAAGATAAAGCAAAGTTCTGAGTGTGATTATTATGTGGCTGTTGGCTGTTTACAGAGTAGTTTACTGTGCTCTCAGCACCTGTTAAATGGCAACACTAGCAGAAGATACAGAGCTACAGCTGTACCAACACAGAGAGATGGTGTTCAGTAAATCATAAATATATATCTACTACAAATTTTGATGGCTTCTGTTGAAATGCATTAGGAATCTGCTTGTATCTCTTGCATATTGGTATATTTATATTAGATGAGAACAGTCTTGAAAATAATGGTTTGTAGATGAACACAAGGTCATGTTGTTGTCAATGTCAATATTTTTCTTTTTAGTGAGTCTCTGAAAGTCAAGAGTGATGATGATACTAAAATGACTGAATATGTACTTGCTGATAAATGAATAGAACTGACATTTGGTATCTGTATGTAGTTTCTATGAAAAATACACAAATTTTTCCTTTGTGTTTATATTTGTATACCATAGAGCAGGTACTTATATAGACAGTTTCATATTTGTTTGAAGTAACTGTTAAAAGAAGTTTTAAGATAAGAGGTAATTTGTCTTACCTGAAACACTATTACCTTCCTGGAGAAGCATCAATTCCTTTTATTAAAATGGCAGTGTTTCATTTCATTTAGGAGAAGAAAGTATAGAATTTTTTTGAGAAATTGTTGCTATAAACTGGGTTCAGCATGACCTCAGTTTTCTAGTGGAAAGAATCCTGCAAAGGGAGGTCTTTTCAGTCCTCAGTTACTTTTCATTACATTAGAAATCATTAAGATGCTATGCTTATAAGAGGTCTCCTTGTGCTGGTTTGCTTTTTGTGTTGTGTAATGTCTTGAATGTTATGTTTATATAATAGGTATTCTTGTTATATAACAGGTAAGTTTAGCAGTAATGTAATGGTTGAGTAATATGAACAAAATCTCACGCTGACTTGAGTCAGAACAATAACCAGCTTTCTTATGCCTAAGAAAGAATAACTGTGTGCACTTACTGGATTAACTGCTACTTCTCAGTATGCATTAAATGTGCAAGGTTACCTCTGCAATAAATACCTATCTTTTTAGTGCAAGAATCCCAAAATGAGAACTTCCATACTTCATGAGGTCAGTGATCCATCTATCTGAGTCTACCTACTTGCCTCTCCTGAACCAGATAAATGCTGGTATCAAAGGCAACAGTGGAAAATCACTGAAATTTCCTAAGAAAGAATGTGTGTAGTGCTCTGTTTCTTCTAGGCACTGAGTAGTTACTTTGTGCTCTGAGGTTTCATCATTTCCCTGTAAAATACTATGCTTAGCTCTGGCAATTTATTAAAACATTGAAACTCATAGCTTGATTGAATGGTTTTGGCTTCAAAAATTAAACCACAACCTTGTTTGTTTTCTTAGGTAGCATTATTTACACTTTTCATTTTAAACAGGTAATTTTTTTTATTTTGCTGGGGTCTGGAGTGCTGTATGCATGTACCACTTCTATCAGTTCATCTGTGGGAAAGAAACAAAAATCAAAAACCAACAAACCAGAAATAGATAAGGAGAAAGGGAGAAATCCCATGGAGAGGGAATAAGAAATAATTATATAAATGAGGAGTATTATCACATAGTCTGGGCTGTGGTATGTTAGGCAAGCAGAATTAGAGGTGCACTGCCATACACAAGGGTGACGTACAGCCTAGGTATTATTTTGTAATCATTTTGGCTTGGTTTTTAAGTGTAACTTTTTATTATTAGAAAAGCAGATGAAAGATGAAAATGGACGTACTTACATTTTTATAAAGCATTTAAGACCACAAAAAGCATTCAGGCCATCTATTCTTAGCCTGGTTGTTATTTCCAGTGAACCATCTCTGGACCCAGGTGCCTTGTATTTCATTAAAGCTCATTAGTTGGAATGATCCTGAGAAGGCAAATCCATAGCTTCTGGAGTAATTTAGGAATGGTCACTGCAACCTGTTGGAACTGTGTTTTGCTTCTGATTATTTTTCCTCTGATTTTTTTTTTGGGTAGTTTGTTTGAAGTTTTTTTCTTTTTTTTTAAATCTTCAATTTTTTAAAATCACATCTTTCCTTTCCTAGATTCAAGACCTCTATCATCTAGTACTTTCTTATTTTGGAAGTGGTTAAATGCCATAATCAAATCAGTTCCTGGAAATTTTCCCTAATTTTCTTAGGAAATTAAGTCTGGCTCTCCATCCATTAATGCTCTTGAATTCAGTAATGTCTGTGATTTCTGGACAATATGAACAATATAAGAAAGGGGGTTAGATAGTTCTTCTGGATGTGGTGGATATTGGGTAGGAGAAAGGGATCTAACTTGAGGCTGCTATGAGAGGAATGAAAGGCAAAGCTGTCTGTTTTACATTACCATCAACTGCTCTTGTGCTATTGCACCTTCTGCACTGCTTTCTTTCACTGAGGAGAGGTGTCACAGGGACATGGGAAGGAAGTTGCCATGTTTCAGGGGCAAGGGAAGGATTTATAAATTTGTGGCTTCTTACAGTTTTGAGATTTAAACGTCTTTTTCATAAAAGTTAAACAGCAGACCTGTACATTGTGTGCTAGTACCAATCTCACATTTTATGACAAGGAAAATGATTTCTCTTTGTCCTACTGTATACCCAGTAGAAAAGGGTATCCAGAAGAAAAGGTATCCAGACATATTTGACATGGAAGAATGTCAGGTATTTTCTTAGCCTCAGTTGGTTCAAAAATGATTTAGATTTTGTCTGAAAGGTTTTTCTTTTTAAGTAATCCTCAAGCAAACAAGCTGCATGAAAAATAGGTATTAAGATAAAAATTTGCCAAGAGGGTGTGCAGATGAAAATTAAGTGTAAGGTAACCTTCATAAAGCCCATTGTTACTGACTGTTATTTGAACTGTATTGCAGAGGGTTTTTCACATGATTCAATCTGAAATATCTTTTTCTAATGGGACAGTCTGAGTATTTGAAACACCACTATCCATATTTATATAACAAGGGGCTGGTTTGAACTTTCATTCTGTTCTAATGCTTTTATTACTTCAAAGAGATCAAAACCAGTTTTGGGCACAGTGACTAGGTACAGGAAATTAAATTAGTTTGGCATTTAAAGGATATTTTCCCGTAAGTGGACAAGCACAAAATCATCTATCATCTATGTTGGCTAGAACAGAAAATAAATGCTTGTTATTCCTTGAGTTACACTTGCTTTGCTTGCGTTTTCTGAAATGTACCCAGCAGTCTCATTATATAAATAATGTACTATTTTTTTTGCCTTATGTCTTTTATAGTCCTCCATGATAATTGTAATAAATGAGACCACTGAATTTTAAAGATTATGGATTATATTTTACATGCCATACCTGATGAATAGACTATATATATATATGTATGTGTATTTATATATGACACATATAAATACAGGTGTATGTGACTTGCTTTCACATGCCAGTGGGGCGTACATCTGTGTGTGGATGAGAGATCTTGTATCCTGTACAGAGAACTGTTGTTAACTGCACCATCTATTGGAGTGATTGAGAACTCTATTAATAAACAGTCTTTTACAGCAGCTTTAATTAGTTTCTGTCAGCAGTGGTAAAACATTCCCTTCATTCTGGTTTGCCAGAAGACTGGTGAGTGCCAAACCATCCCAATTTTATTCCTGTACCATACATCCACATGAAAATCTTATGTCTATGTATGAAAATTGGGAGGGTGTAGAGTAAGAGACATCTATTTTGGTGAGAGCTTCTGGAGCTCTTGTTTGTTAATCTCTGCTTTGTTCAGCCAACACAAGGTGTATGTGTGGGCTTTTTTTGTTCAGGTATATATAGGAGTATGAGACTACTGTAGGCTTTTTCTTTGTTGTTTTTTGTTTTTTCCAATTTTATTAGCAGAGTGTGTGGAACATTCAGTTCCTTTGCTAATGGCTAGGCTTCATGCTACATGAACTGCTCGCTAGTAAAATCATCTGCACTTGGAGTGTAATGTGTTTCTGTTGGATTTGTGTTTTAATGACTCCGGCAGGGCAGATGCACCAAACTCACTTATCCTCAATGGAACCCAATGGATTTCTCTCAGTTGCTTTTGTGTCCTTTCACTTCAAGTATTAGCTTTTTGATTGCTTGCTAGAAAAAATATAGTACTGAAATAAGGATTTCATTGCATGCCACCTGTAGCAAGAAAGTGAATGTATACGTAGTTACAATTTCTGTATTTTGGGTGACATAATAAACTAGGAACTACAACACATCAGGAGAGTGTAGGACTTTCTAGGATTTATATTGAGATAATTTTAAGTGCTTATTCAGAAAATCACACTGTATTTGCTTTTTTCTTTCTTAGAAAACCTGAAGTGTTTTTTTTGCTATTTGTTTTCCTAGACTTCGTTATACAGGAGAAAAAAATTGACTCTCAGTTGCCTTAGTATGCTTGAAATTAGTTTACTTCTATGTAAAATGAAATGTAGAGTTAAATCGCTTTTTAGTTTCCTGCAAATTGATCTTAGTTGCTCTATTATCTACTGAACACTTCAGTGTGCAGTGTGCTACATTTTTCTGCAGTATTTATTTGCCCAGCAACTGTGCTATTCTAATACTGTATGCCATGAAGATTTGCTGTGCTTGGAAGCTCCATCCTGTCCTCCTGGTTGGTAATGAAGGTATGAAACTCTGTCCCTGCCACTATCAACTCCTGAGGGTTGGTCTTACAGAGAGATGGAGGTTCAGAGCTGGAAGTAGACCTCTTTCTGTTTGATACTTTTGAGTGTTCTCCTAACCCATCTGAAGAAGAATATTGGTTGTGGAAGGAAAAATATGATTGTGGGATGGTGTTCCTGGAGTACCCAGGCACTGTTGCAGTTGAACTTATGGAGAACTGTAGCCAATTCCATTCTGCCATTGAAGTGGAATGGAAAAGCGAGGACTAAAACAAGAATTGGTTCAGATTCCATGTGATCCTAGGAAAGAAACTGAGAATAGTTGGACAAAGTTACTGGCTGAATATAAGCGATGTAGAAGTCACTGCAACTGGCACTTTGATGTATTGAGCTGCCATGAGGACAGCTGAGAAATACTGGCAGAGAGATTAGAATGAGGAACTCAAGGTGTACTGTGCAGTTTTTTACCTTGGACGAAAAAAGAAGGGGGTTGACTGTTTTTATGCCTTTTACCTGTCAATTCCATAGGTATTATCCTTGTGCCATTTATAACCTATAGCTTGTTAAAATAAAGGACAGCAGCATACTGATGCTTTTCAGTAGAGATTCCCTGTTAGGTCCTGAAAGAGCTTGTTTTTTTTTTTTTTAATGAAATTTAACCACAGCAAAACTGAAAATCATACAGTTAAATCTGTCTTCAGAACCAAATCCTCCTTTTTTTTTTTTTTGTTTTAGCAGCAGTTGGAATTGATGTACTAAAGGCTGTTTATGCAAAATAAAAGACGAAAAGATAAAACCCACCAAATCCTCACATTCAGATGCTGTTCTAGAATGCTGAAGAGTCTCAGTTTTGCTGCTCAGTCCTTTGTAAAGCTGAGATAGTCTCCTAAACCACTCATTTTCTTAATGCTACCAGATGTCTCGACAAAGCTAGTAACACACTGAGTTTTTAAACCAGGCCAGTGTAGATAAGCAGATGGAATCAATAAGCTAAGCAGTGATTGCTAGTTGCATTTTTTTCTGATTTTGTTTGTCTTCATACCTCAGGACTGATTTGTGCATGTGTTGAGGACCGTAGCTGATGAAAGCTGCACATAAAATAATGTTAGAAATTGGGTCCTAGGCATCTTAAACTGACCTCCCTGGTTTGTGTATTACATTGATTTTAGTTGATTCTTTAAATCTATTGATATGTCATCTGGGGTATTGTGAAAATTGAATTAATATTTGTAAGGTTAGCTTTGCAGTAGTGAACATCATAAAATTGATGGCATTTAATTATTATGTCTTTAGAAGAGTTTTTTTAATCAATATTTAGTACAAGGTTTGCACAACAAGCTGGAATGAAACAAAATAGTAATTGACCACCCTCTCATCTACGTATTGCACAAGGAAGATTTGATGTTGAAAAGGTTATGGACATATGAAAGACTGTGTCATAAAATAGTGACATTTTTCTGTTTGCCTTGAATTTGTTAACTTTTTTTTGTAAAATTTAGCATAATTTTTTTAAAACACAAAAACCTTATGCTTTAGCTTAGTCAAAAGTGTTTTGAAATATTAAATTGTTCATGATTATATATGGTTCTTGTCTGCTACAATTCTCCTCCTACTGATTGTACAAAGTGCAGTTTTCCATTAATCTCACAGGCAAAGCAAGGCCTGGATAAAGTGATACTCAAACATTGTGTCTTTCCTTTTGCAATGCTCACAGCTGTAAGATGAATTATTTGTAAAGCCTAAGACCTTAAATTAAATAAACCATAACTTTCACTTTTGTCCAGTTATACTGAGAGTGGAAGCAATAATTATTCAATGTTTTTAAACAGATTGCTTATACTCAATATAAACATCTCATAATACATATGAAAATTCTCCATATCTACATTTGTCTTGTAATGGCTTCTTATAGGGATAGCTTCCTGAAATATTTGGCTAGCTGGTTGGGTCAAAATTCAAAAAAGAAGGATGCTTTTTCCAACTCAGGGACTTATAATAGCAAATTTAAAGAATATTTGGGTGAGTGGTGTAAAATGTTACCGTGTAGGAAATGCATGACAGTGCTACAGAGGCTAGCAGTGTGGAAAATGTTAATTGTGTCTGCAGTACTGTATAGCAAGAACGTAATCTCCTATCAGGCAGCTCCATAGGATCTCAGCAGCTGGAGCTGGAAGATTGCAGATGGGATTCTCCCTCTTGAAATGTGTTCAGTGTGCTCAACCTCCAGGAGTTACCAATACCTTCTGTGATAATTAAAGAAAACAAAAAACCACCCTAACCCTCAAATTCAGTCAAGATTTGCGTAATGTGAGTTTGTTTCTAACTCCCCTTATCCTGCAGGGTTCAGCACCTTGGGGTGCTTTTGCTTCTAATGGTGCTCTGTATGCATCATAGACTTCCATATTGTTTAAGTTTAGATGTGAGTGGTCCTCCCCAAGGGGGTAACACTTGAACAACACCAACAAGGGGAGCATTTAAAAGAAGAGATAGAACTTGCAGAACTAGTGAGACTGAGTAGGACTGAACAGACTGGATTCCTGTCCTGAACAGGAAATAGGAAAGAATTGGGTTTGGGGAGGAGCTGGGTTCATCTCTATATCGCTTCTGTGGTGTGTCTGTCAGAGTTGGTGGTAAATGTGCATGATTTCCTGATGGCTGTCAAGGAACTCTTACTGAGCAGGTCTGAATAAGGATGTTACTCATGAAGATTCATCTGCATGTATGTAATTGCATCTCCCCAGGGCAGTAGGAATTTTGAATCCATGGTAGCTGTATCACTGAGCAAATCTACGATATCTTAGCAAAAATAATAGATTTAGTGAGAACAAGTGTTATTTCACACATAACTTGTCTCTGGAACAACCATTCGTCTGTGGAGAAATTATTTCTTTTGATGCCCAGCTATTCCTTAGGGGCTGTGGTAGTGTTGATTCACCAGGAAGGTTTCTTGTTTTGTAATGTTTTGCTGGAGAGTCATCAAATGGTTTGTTTCAATTATCATAATGAAACAAGAGCCTTCCAAGCAGGTAAATGTATCAGTCGTTTTAAAGTATTTAGGTACTGCTGTAGTGTGAGAGCTACACTATTTCAGGTCTAAAGTTAACTTATCTAAGTTTTGTTTCTCTCTTACCATAGAGAATTAACACTTTTTATTTACTTATCAGGATGGTAAGAACTCTTGAGTTGGGGGTGGAGGGAAGTAAAGTGAAAGAAATGAGGGGGTTTAAGACCAGGGGCATTAACTGAACAGAGAGAGGCTGAGAACGGGGAGCAGCTTTCTTGGCAGAGGTGAGATTCTGTCCCTGGGCTCCAAGTGCCTTATTTGTAGCTGAGTCTGGGACCTGAGCACAGCAGAGAAACCCCTGAGTGAGCAGTAAACTCCTGCTCTTCACAGGAGCACTGACTTGCCTTTTTGAATGGTAGGATCATCCACCTATAGACCGTGAGCTTGCCTCAGGGTGAGTCAGGATCACTCAGTTTTTCCTAAACTTGAATTTTAGTTTTTTAGCATTTGAGTGGCCACTCTGCGAGCAGGGCCTTGTTGCTGCAAGGTGTGGTCAGGACTGCAGGCTCCAGGAGAGGACAGCCTGTGGCAGCCTGTGCAGCCAACCTGCTGAGCTGCCTCTGTGGTGGGGAGTGAGTCCCACGCCAGCAGGATCCGCATTTTGGAGTGTTTGCAGGATCTCAGCGGCAGTTAAGGCTCCTGCTGTGTTCCTGCAGGCACTCTGGATTGACTTCTTCCCCTTCAAAAGCATGCCTGATAAATATACATGTATAC
>VZTH01010707.1:42648-65015 GCA_013397815.1 Aleadryas rufinucha | reverse complement strand
CCCCCCCATACACATACATTCAGGTTTAAAAAGAGAGAATATGCTCTCTGTGACTCTTCTTGACCTCTTTGTATGCACTTGTCCTTTGTTTTTATAAGTGAAAATTGAAACCTGTGTTTTAGAGTACTGTCAACATGGTAAGTGAGAAGGGGAGGTATTATGCCCACATTGTTAGGTTTTTGATCTTGATCCAAAAATATTTTTTTGACAAACATGATAGTTGCTGAGCTCCGAAGATTGTCCTCCCTTTTCCCTGTAGTCTCCTCTTTCTGCCTAGCCTACTGTCATTTTAGCATTTGACAGTTAGTTGCCCTTTAGTGCTTTAAATAATTGTCATTCCCTCTGTGCAGAAATAGTTAAGGCATTGATTTCCTTTTTTATGTGCTAAGGGTGAAAGCTCATGCCTTATTTTTCTTTATGGAAATAATGTGCTTCTAAGTAGTCAGAGCAAAGAAAAAGAACTTGACAAGAACAGAGGGTATTCAGACTTCTACTAGTAAACCTGTGTTCTAATTATGTTGAGTGTTGTCATCTGCTTCAGTTTAGGCAGTCCTGTATTGTTGTATATGATTTTTGTAGTTAATGCTTGTTTCTGCAGATACTGCTGATGGAGTGGAATGTGCTTGTAATTATGGTGGCACATGCAGCTTCCACTCCTGAAGCAGCCTTTGATAGCTGACAGTCTGTTGACAAATATGCAGAACACTCACTTTTTTTTGAAAGATGTTTCTATTTAAAAAAATTTGGGATGAGTCACAAGATAACGGTACACAAATAGCAGAAGGAAAGTGACAAATTTGGAAATCCTGTTTTTTCTTAGTGGTGATTATTTAATGTGGTAAATTGACATAGTCTAGTATATATGTAGGTCATTTGGCAACAGACTATTTTAGTCACCTGGGTATTCGTGCATTTTGGTCTTCCTGTAAAATTCCATTTCCAGGTGGTGTTTGTTAAAATGTAAGCGATTTACTGGGTATAGCTTGGCTTCTTCAAAAGAATTTGTGCTTTTGCCCAAATTTTAATAATGTCAGTAACTGGTTAAATCCTTTGGCTGTTCCAGGAAATTTCGGGTGGGGTTTCTTATTCTCTCTCCTCAGCCATATGTAACTATTTTTTTGGTACATTACTTAGGGGAAATACAAAACCTTTGTCCTAAAGAAAAACTTGTTAGTGGGTTTGGAGATCTTCAGAGGAGCCTATTAGGCAGCCAACATTTGCCTCTGCCCAGAAGACCACAATTCTCTTTCTGTATGCTTTCTTGGTGTTACTGCAAGAAGTATGAGACTCAAGAGCTTCTTGTGACTCTCTGAGTATTCCAAGAAGCTGCAAAGTATAAAACAAAACTTTTTTCAGGGAACTGAGACCTTTGTGTGGAAATAGCAGTTTAAATACAGACTTGCTTGGTTTTGAGACTGCACAGCCTTTTTGTAGCTCAGATGTCTGACCCTACCTAAGTCCTTTCTCAACTCATGTATGCCATGGCATGGACTGAGAGAAGAAATAGAACATGCAATAAGCTTTCTACTGAGATTTCTTCTGAAATTCCAGTGAATTCCAGCTTTTCCCAGTAAAATTCTAATCATTTTCGTAGATGACTTGAAGATTTTATTTGCTTGATGTAAAAAAATAAAGAAAAATAATGCCTTAAGACAAGGATCTAAAAGCTGAAGCAAGAGATAAATGAAATAAGCTGATTTGTGGATCTTCATCGTTAAAATTGATCATTTCTGCTTGATATAGTTTATCAGCAAAGTACAAAAATTGTTTTGTTTCATGCCAGAACATTTTTCTCTCATCTTATTTTTCCTTTCTTTTTTCACTCTAGCATCTTATTCACAATGTCTTTTACCACAGGCCACTCTTTGAAACCTTTTCTGGATAAGACAGGACAGCGTTTAGGGGCTTTCCATGCAATTTGACATGGAAATCTCTTGAGGATTTGAAGGCTACAAATATAGGTGTTGGTTTAAATACAGTAGAGTAGGAAGCATTTTACAAATTCTTTCTTACATGCTTATTCTGCTTGTATTTGAAGCAGTTAGGAAATTTTGGTTCTTAACCATCTCCTTTTTATAATCTAACTGCATTTCATAAAGAGAAATTTCCTTTCTTTTGCTTTATAATTCTGGGTGGATTCTTCATTTCCGTCAGTTTCCTGTTTTTGTTTCAGCCAATTGGATCAGTTCAAACTGTGGGCAAAACTGGACTAATCAGGATGTCAGATTCAGAGAACCAAATATGAAGGAACTGTATTGTAGTTGGAATTTGGAAAGAGCTTCTTGAAAATGGTATTGTGGAAGTGATTATTAAAGGGAGTGATGCAAACACATAACATTCACTCAAGCCTAAGAGAAGACTTCAATCTATGAGGAAATGCTTAGCTAAAAGTTTCATTTGTTCTGCAGCTTGGCGTAACCAAATAAATAGACAGCTATTGAATCAATTATCTTTCTAATATAAACCTGACACTGGTTTTTGCACTGATTTTAGAGTACAACAGTAAATGACAGGTATCTGTTTCTTTTGCATCGATACAACATTTTTCTTTTTTTGTTATTTTATTTCTTTTGGTAACTTTTATTTCCATTATTTATGCTGTTATTTTTTGGTCTGCTGCGTATTTTTCCAGTCCTGTGAGACTGATTGTTTTTATACATTGTTGTCTCATTCCTGTTACTAACAAGAGATCTTAACTTCGGAGCAGAACTGATTGACTAGTATGCAGTCTGCTACTGACACTAATACCCAACTTTTCTTTCCTTCCTTAGTAACATTACTTCTAGAATGTCTGTATTTTCTTCCAAATACCACAATCTTCACCTTGCCCTCCCCCCCATCCAATTATATTAGAGAAGCACTGAAATGGAGACAGAAATAATTCATGGACAACATAAGAAAATAGCCATCTAACAAATATCTTTCATTTAAAAGTCTCGGTAATACTGTGGTAAAGCATTGTAATTAAGGCTAGGAGTTTTTCAGACTTGTGCACTCATAAATCTACGTCAGACCTTATTAGGAGAATGAAAGCATTTGGTTGCACACGTTGTGTGTGAATTCAAAGCTGAACTGTTTCTGTAATATGAAAAAATTTAATTTCACAACCTCTACTCCAATATTTGACAACTTCATTTTTCAGCAAAATGCTGTCTGCAGATACCCATCAGTTAGGCAACGTTCTAGCTAAATTGCATCATGAGCTTATTAACTCCCATCTAATCATCCAGTCATGGCTGATTAATCACTCCTCCTGGTGCCTTGTTTTATTAAAATCTGTTTTCTGTGCCACTGGCCAGCAAACTGCTGTCAAATTTCATGTATGGGATAGTCTTTGCTGAGGGGATTAAAGTGAAGCCCTTATCCTCCAATATGAAGGGCCCTGTGAATGAATAATCACATGGAAGTGTCTTGCATGTATAGTTATCCTTCTGTGTTTAAAGGATAGGGAAAATGTGTGTTTTCTCACAGAGCTAAGAAGCTTTCCTGTGCTGCTAAGGCAGAATGGAGCCATTTTGGGATAGGAATGCAACTGTAGCTGCTGGATTTTTGAATATTCAAATCACCTATCTCCAACTGTGGAACTCTGAATTCATTAATTACTTTGTATTAGTAAGCAGCAAGATAACACAGAGAGCTGGCAGTTTTTTCATTTTCTCAGCATGGGAGGAGGGCGAAAGTAATTTCACCCCTTGTGCCAGCGGAAAGAGGTAACACCTCCCATTTCTTTTAATAAGTGTTCTGTATGTTAATGAATAAGGCAAGTTATGGAGGTACTTCCTTAAAAAAAAGTATGAAGATTGGCAGTTAAATGCACTCTTGACAATTTAAGCTCTGATTCACTTTACAGTAGCCTAGTTAATAACCTATTTGGAAGCTAACAGCAGCTGTGAATATGACAGGCTGAAAATGTTTTCACGTTTGCCAGAAGAACCCCCACATGTAGGGAAAAAGAGTCAGAAATGAACCAGAGGTTTCTTGATATAACAAACCAGAACTGTTTTATTTCTCTAGTGCTACCTTTCCTGACCAGAAAATTTTCTTAATCAAACTTCTGAGCAAAAAGGCCAAGTTATAGCTTATTTCTATGAGTTTTTCATTAGTCTTAAGGATTGTCTACAGGTACCAGGCATAACTCACTGAAATAACAAAATGCAGTAATTTTCTTAAGAAGTTCTTTGGATAAGTCTTCATCAGATGGTGATGTGTCATAAAGAGGGACAGAATTGCTACGTCCAACAACGTAAGCTTGTACTTACTGCAAGGTCTGCCCTGCCAAACTTTGAGTTTACATGACCTCAGTGCTTCTTACTGCTAAGAAAGAAAGTGATAGAAAGAAGAGGAAGGAGAGGAAGAGGATTTCAGTATTTAATGTAGCGTAGGTTTTTGTATCATGTAGATTAACATAGATATTTGCTACCAGTGGAAAACTTTATGAAAAGATGAGATGGTTTAGAGTCTTTTTCTACTTAAAATACTGACTACTCACAGCTATTTTAGAGATGCCATACTGCAAATAGGAATAGGAAGCAAAACAGTGGGGAAAAAAGCATGGGACTTTGGCAGAGAAGCAGGTACTGTCATTTTCGCCTCAGTGAACCTTATTTAGCATCAGAAGTGATTGTTAGCAGGCCATTTCAAATGCGGCACAAAAAGAGTAACACTTGGCTTTGATCAACTGCACTTTAATTAACTGCAAGTACTGGAAAGGATCAAGAATGGCAGGCACAGTATTTTTGCACTCTGCTTATCCTCAGGGTCTAGCAAGGACGCAAATAAAATCATTATCTATTTCAAATCACACAACTGTGACAAAAAAATACTTCTGGCCTGGCACCTGTGCTCTTTAGTGTGTGTACCATGTTTGGGATGAGGATGTATGGCATGAAAGTAAACATTTTTATTATCCTAGACAAGTTTCCTATTTTGGAGGTAGATAGCAGCAAGTCTGTTTCCGGCCTTACCATGACCCTTGGAGCACTAATGTGCTCAAAGTTTTCTTTCTAGGGTGGTGGTCAGTAAAAAATGATTTTTGGGGAAAAGTTACTTTGTTTCTACTTAGTAACATTTTCTGATCTAAGTTGCATGCAGAGAAGGAGTTAAACCAAATAGACATGAAAGCATAGCTCTTGAAGCATCTAGGGGCAAAAAGTCTACACTGGAAGACAACCCTGGGGTGGAAGAGAAGACATATCGTCAATTAGCCTGTTAAGTATTAAATTTAGAGAATCAAAGTGTCTAATAAAAGAAGCTAATCAAGTGTTGTAAAACAAGTAAAGAATACAATTCAATTTGGAATCTAGTTCAATTCTACTTATTCCCCCATTGCTTATTTTTATTAAAGTTTTAGACAAAGGTTTTGCTATATGTTCTCAGTTTCCACAACAGAATTCAGACTTGTGATATGGGAATGTACCCACTAAATTTTGATATCCAGTGTTAGACAGGGTCTTTTTTTTTTTTTCCTCAGAAAATCTTTGAGTATCCAAGTACATGAGGAAAGAATATTTCTAAGTAGCACACTGCCCTTGAGGTATATATGTTTTAATATGGATCCTGCATCCTCTGCTGGAGGAAATGTTGTAAATCCAGATTTAGTCTTTGGGTAAAGAAAAAGAGAAAAATCAGTATATACCTACCTAAGTGTTTTATTTTTCCAGACAATGTGACTTAATGGTCAGGAGAAAAGATGAGCCGGATGAAGAATAGTTCATTCTAGAATTGAATAGTTCATTCAAGAATATTGAATTCCAGGGATTTGGAGTTTTTTTTTTGTGACAGGGCAAAAATTCCTGTGCTTTGAAAAATAAATGATTGTACCATTCTTTTGGACTGTGTTTAACGTAATGTATGATTGAAATGAAGCAGTTACTGTGAGATGCCACAGTGAGAGGGAACTTAAGAAGTAACTGGCCATCCCTGCCTGCCATCCCCCCAATCATTCCTAAACTTTAAACCTTCCTGGACCAGTTGAAAGATTGACACCTCCTAACAGGTGAACAACTCAGCAAAACCTAAGCTGAGTAATTTATGGTAAGAACAGGTAATTTCAAGTCCAAGGAGCATTAAGCACTCCAAAAAAAGGAGATGACAAAATGTGGTCTGGTAGAAGACAATGTTGCTTGTTTGTGGGTTTTTCTGTTTGTTTGTTCAATTTCTGGTGTGTGTGGATTGTTTGTTTGTTTTGTTAGGTTAGGTTTTTAATTTTTGTTTTAGTTCTCCCCCTGGATTAATGACCAATGTATATATAGCAACAGAAACTTTGAATCTTAGTGTTTCCTGAGTTTGGATGTGTACTGGGAAATCCATGGGAAAAGGAGATCCTTCTAGTTTTGAAGACGGACAAAAGATGGAAGTGTCAGTGTGAAATGGAATCTGTATTTAGATGTGCTGTGAAGCATCTGCTTGCTTGTTTTCTGAATCATAGCTTAGATCTTAGATACAAACACTAGACTGAGGTATCCATTGTTTCCTTTCCTTTCTGTTTATGTGAGCTTTACATTTACTTTGTCTATATTACGAAAATTACTCTTGGATATGAATCATCTTATTTAGTTCTAGCTTTACCTAATCTGCATTCCTAGGAATTTCCAGATGAGTGAATATGTTCTTATATCATGCTTATCCTTTTTTCTACCCCCAAATGGAATAGTAAATGTCCAGGTCACAAGTCCTCCAGTATAGGTTCCAAAAGGAGACAAAATTTTATCTCCATATTTTGCACAAACAAGTTTTAGAACTTGGGACAAAGTGATCTGTAAGAGAGAAATATCTTCTTTTGACTTGAGTCACTCAAACAACTCTCCCACAGATGAAACGGGAGCACAGCAGACCTGGGAGGACTCTGACAAAATTCACAGCAGAAGGCCTATAAAATACGGCTGTAATTACAAATGAAAGATTTTATTGTGCTGTGTACCACACTTTCAGAATCAGATCTCTTTGGATAAATTTGTAGTCTTTCCTGTGTAGGTGTCAAACTGCACTGTGTGACAAGTGTACATGCACTATTCAAGTGGTTGTCCTGAGAGACTACTGTTGATAATTCTATTTAAACATGAGTATACCGATACAGAATTAGTGTGTACCATGTATAAATGCTTGGCAAATATTGCGCTTGACTCTTGAAGCTAACTGGTGTCCATAAAAATAAAGTAAATGGACAATTCAGCAATTATGTGGCAATTAATTGTAAAACTGATAATATATGTTGAGCTTTGAGTGGATTCCCTCTGATAAAGGTTGAGGCTGCCTTGTTCACTTACATTTTGAGATAGCAATTTCTTCTCAGAGCAAGGCAATAAAGCATCCATCACCTCTTTCTAGCATTGTCACACAGGCAAATTCCTTGCAGTGCTGTTTTCAGAGCGTACACAATTTTTAAAAAGCAAAAGATGTATCAAAGGCAAGGTAATAAATGAAATACTTGTACATAAATCTAACTTGGCTATTCCTTACTTTTTTTTTAAGACAGTGTAGTTGCATTTCAATTTAAATCATTGCTTACTTGTATAATTTATCAATATCTTATCAAATCTTATCTGTTTTAAAACACTTAGCTGTTTTTTAGGAGGCATTTCTGCAGCTGTGGTTGATAACAGAAGTCACAGTAAAGATTGCTAAAAAAATAAATAGGGGCAAATCAGAATTGTGTGTACTAGCAGCACCGAGCAAAAATATAAAGCTGCTCTTTAATTGAAATGTATATTAAAAGTGATAAAATTTACTTTGAATTGAGCTTTTTTAACAGATGAGACCTAAATACATTGCCTTTTATTACAGTAATTTCACAAGCAAGTTGACATCCAAATATTACTGGTTTTGAAAATTACTCCTGCTTTGCACTAAGCTATCTTCAATTATTAAACCTTTATGTGACATCTGCTAACAAAAGGTCAATATGTGCCTGCAGTAAAACCACTGAAGGCATGATATTCTGCAGTGTTTTCTGTGCAAAGTCCGGAGACAAATCTACTTCAGATATACTGCTCTTAGTGCCAACTAAGTATTTAATAGGTAGTGCCATACTAACTGTTCTAGTAGCTGAAATGTGTTCTAGGAGATATTCTCAATCCTTTCTGAGACTGTAAGATAGTCCAAAGACTTTTTAGAGAGAGTAATTTAAAATCTGTTTCCTTAATGAATCCTGAAACAGTTTTGTTAATATAAAACCTTAAGCTTTTGGAGTCATTCTCACTTTCCCCATTGAAGAAATGAATGACATTTTGATGTGCTGTTCTCTGCTCTTATGCAAGATATTCTCATATGCTGCAGGTTGTAGGGTCAGGGTTTGACAGGTACCCCTAATTTTAACTTTCATACTTATGGCATTAATTAAAACGGCAATCCATGAATAGCAGCAATGAAACCTCTTCAAGTGAACCATGTTCACTAATGGCAGAGTTGTACTCAAGAGGAAGTGGAGATATGATTTGTGGGATACTGTGTTCTGCATTTTTGACTGGTTGGTACTGAATACAGTATGGAATTAATTGAGCATCAGTCTTCCTTTGCTGCCTGTTATCTGATTTTAGATGGACATTTTTGACTTCTAGACTTTGAAGTGCTTTCCACAAAATAAAGACAGAAAGTGGGGTATTGGCATTTTAAAGAGAAGATGCCAGGAGAATATCTTCATTACTAGAAGCTATAGAATAGAATACATTTTCTTTCATACTAGATACATTTCTGAAAATATGAAATGTTAACTTCAAAATAGACTTTGATATGCTGTATTTAAGGAAAGAGATTTACTGATTTCTTGCTTTTTCTTTCTACAGCTAGTTGATGTGGAAAAATGGGTATGTGATTCTGTCTTTTATTCACTTGATCCCAAATGTTTCATGTTGCCACTGAGTCTAACCTGTCTGTTTCGATACCCTGTGTGTTCATGACCCTTCAACTTGCATGGCTCAAAAAAAACCAAAAAAAGAGGTGAATACATGGTCATGTAAAATCTGGTCACTCCTGAATTGTCCTACCAAATTTTGTGTTACACAAATGACTTTTATCTCTTAAAATTTGATCACAGAAATGTGTAATATAAATGTATGATTATTGCCTTTCAGTTTTGAGCCTTGCTGTCTAATGTTATAACTCCATTCTGTAACCCACCCTGTCTTTTCCAGTATAGACACTGTAATCTTAAACTGCATGACAGTAAGATAATTAATACTGATAAATAATGTGTGATGCTGTGTGTAGCTGAAAATATACAAAATACATTTAATGATGGAGAACAGCTGCTACAGAATAAAACCAATACTTCCTAGATCTTAGCAAATAAAGCACAATTCTCTGCTAAATGTGTTGTTAAGGCCTTTCCTAATGTGTCTGTGTATACCATACATATTTGTTTGGGCATCTGATATAACTCCCCTCTGTGGGACATATTTATGTATGTTTTTATTCAATGTAATCTCTAACACCAATGTTATGTATGAGTTAGTGGTCATAAAATGTTTGTAGAATTGTTTGTTCACCTTGAAATTATTAGAGGCTTCTCTGAAAGCTTGGACTATAATAGGTCTCCTTCGTTTCTTAATACTTAGTTTGGGCTGCACCTGACCAGAGACAACCTCAGATATCCTCGGAAATATGGCCAATAACATAACTGTAGCACTGGTCTCATTCTATTTCAGCCAGAAATTACAGAATTTTAATCTCTCATTATTACGTCTTTATAGTAAGTAGTGACTCAAGTTAGAGCTTGCCTGAGACTCCTGTAGGTAAGTACATTGTTTAAATAGGGGCTTAGGCTTTTCAACACCCTTTCCACTGTACTCACATCTGTGTCATGTAACATATATAGGTAGGTGTTTATAATATTTGTTAAACAATAACTGTAGTTAAGTCTTAATTTTTTTGCTAAATGAATCAGTATGACAGCATTATCCATATTCTGTGGATCTGGTATTTATGACAACCATCAATTCTTATACAATTGATTCTAAGTGTTTTTAAGCCTTACTGATGGGCAGGTTATCTTTTCGTCACTTTTTTTGTTACAATTGAGAGAGTTTGGTTATACATCCTCAGATTCATTTTATTCCTAGGAAGAATTTTGCTATAAAGAGAAAAAACAGCAATGAAAAGCATGTTTAGTACTGTACAGGCACCTCTCCTCATACTCCACAACACATGAAATATTATATGCCAGAACTTTATTGGTGACACTGACGTGGCTTTTTTTTTACTGAAATGTTCATAATCTGTTCATGGAAAATGTAATATTACTGGCATAAATAGAAATCAGATCTGCTCTTTCGGTGTGGTGGTTGGTTTGTTTTTTTGTTTTTTTTTTTTTTTTTTTTAAATTCAGAATTTAGTAACATCAAAATCTTGCTTAGGAAAGACTGCTTCATCAAAATGTGTTCTTAAATAATTTTAAAAAGAACTGGTTCCCATCAGAGCAAAGCTAAGTGTGTCATTCCAAATTACATGGGGTAAAGGCTTTTCCTAATAGACTGATTCTATAATCCAGACAACCTCTCTGATGGGGGTGGAGAGAATTGGCTTTACTTCGTATATAACATTATTCTCTCAGATGAAGCCCCAGTCTGGCTTGAAAAGCAGCTTTTAACTCCCTCTGTAATTCCAGAGTGTTACTAGAGGTCTTATGGTGGACTGGAGGTGTAGTGAATTAATGCAGTAGATAGCTGGCTGTTGTAAAGCTGCATGGTCACTGAGGCAGATGCCTCACTGTAACACATGTATTGCTTGATAAGCCATTTTCCAATATAGAGCACACAAGGTTAATGCAAGTTCTGTCTGTCTGTGGAAACCTTAAAGCCCAAGCCCAGAGAGAAACTTCATGACAAATTAATGAGCAAATTGGTAGCTGAACCTTGCTGCGAGCAGTTTCATGCTGTTCAAAGGATAAGCTAAAGTTATTCACCTCTGAGCTGTTCTAGCCTGTAAAGTGTGCTAACAAAAGTTTTAGAAGAAATTATTCCAGTTCCTGTGTACTTCTGTCAAATGACTATAATTCTTGTGATTTTGTTCCGAAATCTTTAGTCGACTTAAGGGATGTGCTGGCAGTTGAAGCTAGGTACAAATTAAATGGGTTTAAGATATTTGTTGAACTCTTGGCTTCATCCTTTTGTCTCTGAGCAGGTGTGAGTGTGAAGGCTTGTAGGTCTGCTTCAGTGCAGAATTGAGCAGATTAAAGACATCTTGCCAAATGTAAAACCTAGTGGAAGTAAGGCTTACCTGTTCCATCCTAGTTTGTATTTCATATCTGAAAATGACTTTTCTGCTTTTTATTAAACTACCAAGGTGAGGAACCCCCAATATTTCATTAGAGGGATTTACTAAATTTCAGCCAAAATTTAGAAGACCCTGAATGTATTTTCTTTACAGAGAAAATGACGGTAATGAAATAAGATTAAATTGAATAACACATAGTGAAAGGAATTCCTTTAATCTCCCTGACATTTTTTCTCTTTTAATGTATTTATGAAAGAAGGGAAAAAATCTTAAAGTGTCTGTTTCTGGAAATTAGCAATGTGCTTGCAAATCTGTGATCTCAGGGGAGGTGTTGTATACCTGAATACAATTGGACTAATGTACTCACAAAAGCACCTGTCTTGACTTTCAGGACAACTGCTTAGCTCTGCAACAGGTTTCAGTGTAAGGATAAGAAATTTTCTTGGGTATGTCTGGTGATGTGATAATTTGACCTTTTTTACACATTTGACTACATCTAGTTGGTAAGTTATTTTAAAAATTTGGCATTAAGAGCCATCAAGAATTATTGTTTTCAGGAGAGATTATTCTGAAGAGCTTTTTACCTGAATGGAAATGAAATGTATTGTTTCTTAAATTGTACAAGGTACAAGAATTTTCATGTTTACCCTGGCTGATGGCAAAGCTATGGTAATTATACCACTGTAGGATTGTCTTCAACTTTTAGACAGAAATGTCTTCTGCTGAGGTTAATAGTAAATTTTTTTCTCTTCCCCTCAAGTAGTTACTATGTTAGCTCAGTTTTATGCCACTAGTAAAACTAACTTTAAATTTCTTTGGGGAAAAGAAACTTGCAGAGTAAGGAAATACACTTTAGACACTTTCCAGAAGAATTGCTTTCATTACAGAGACTTCTGAGCTGAGAAGTAGTGAATAAATTCTCTCTTTGATAGTGTGGACTGGATAAATACAACAAATGGTTTTTGACCAGATGAAACAAGCTAGGGTTCTTGTAGAGGTTGGAGAGAGCCACAAAACAAAACTTCAACAAGGGAAATGATTCAAGTAATATGTCTTCAGTACTATTAAACTAATTAATTGCACATCAGTACTTTATAATTAGTACGTCTTTCAAGCATTAAATGAATTACATAAGGACATTTTTTTCTTATAATTTCTTGTCCACACAGTTCATTTGCTTAAATACAGATTGATTTTTCATATTACTGTGGGAAAATATGTTACTTCTGCAGAAATATTTAATTCCCCAATATAAAGAATTTGCATTCAGATTTTAGACGTAACAGACTGCAGAGGTGGCTCAGTGTAGGGAGTAATACGAGCAATGTTAACTCAGTTATTCTAATACACATCTTGAAGGAAAATGTGAGATAGTACTGTATGATGTTAAAGTGAACAGGCATTTCAAAATGGAGTGACTATGGAAATGCTGCTTAAAATGTCATACCTATAGTGATAGTTTTAATCCCATCTGTAATTCCATTCTTAGTGTACTGTATATTTTAGCAGATGCTAATTTTAGCCCGAATCTAATTCACATCGGCAAAAGAAACTAATACAAACATTTTCTAAGTATGCTTTCTAATTTCAAAAGACATCTCTGTATGAATTGATTAAAACTTGTCTCAATTAAATAGTGGCATTTCAAAATGTATGCTAGAGTTTCTTTGGTGTTTCTCCTTCAGTCCCTAGTATAGATCTGAGACTTTCAAGCTGTGTTCTATGTAGAAATAGTAATTTCTGTGAATTACTGCAAACTGTCACAGTTTACTTGTTTTCAGTACTTGTTGGTTAGGTTAGTGTAAAGATCTAATATTTCTACGTAAGCAAATGGAATGCTGTAGAATTGTACAAAAGATATAGTCAGGAGATGAACTCTGGATTAAAGGATTTTTGGCAACTTTCCTAATTAAAAAATCCAAATAAAATAATATATTTCTCCTTGCATCTAGCCAGAAAGCACAAGAATTAAGGTGAAATTATGATAAATTTGAGTAGTAAGTGATAAGCTACCTAAAAGCTGTCCGAGGAGCCAAGGAATATAATGGCCCCAAACAGCTTTAAATATTTACATTAAAGACACATCCTTAGTGTGTCCTCAGATAAAGTTTCAGTAGGTTTTAAATGTCAATATTTTGCTTTATTTTGAGAAAGAGGAAATAAATAATTAGAATGATGACTAGAACGACAGGTGTTATGTTCCTCAAATGTAATGATTTGACATTCTGCAAAGGTTTTTGTATTACTTTTTCAAGTCCTGTTCCAAGCCATACAGGTAATCTGGCTGCTGAGTGCTCAGTTTAGTTCCTCCACAAGGATGATATTTGTTTGATACTAGGCACTCACATAAGTATTTTTCCCTAAAAGGTCAGATAGCATGTGCAACTGAAGATTTAATAAGTGGAATATAATTATCCTGCTGTTGGTTACATTCAATTACTAGTCCTACCTCTCAGGACAACTTCTGAAAAAATTGGACACTAGAGAAACTGAATTAAAAATTATAGCACACTGATTTCTTTAACAAGTGAAGGAGAAAGTGATGTTTTCAATGCATTTAGTCATCAAATTTGCATTGATTTCTGTTGTACAGGATTTAACAGAAACACTCCTTTGTAGTCCAGAAGTATGTCAGAAGTCCAAATATGTCAGTACCTTTCTTCTGGATGCTCAATAGAGAGCCCCTAGTGGATTACTGAATTTCAGTATCTAATGGAATATACTTGTTCTGTACTTAAGTTCATAACTGGTACAGTTAT
This sequence comes from Aleadryas rufinucha, assembly GCA_013397815.1. Lineage (NCBI taxonomy): Eukaryota > Metazoa > Chordata > Aves > Passeriformes > Aleadryas > Aleadryas rufinucha. Next base: position 51,048 of record VZTH01010707.1, on the reverse strand, counting down.
CTTCAAATGTTGAAAGTACTTTAGGGGTTCATGCTGTAGACAGTGTAGGGTTGGCAAATTATTTAAAGTCCTAATTATATTCAAGGCAGAGAATCAAACACTTCTAGTGCTTAGTTGGTCTCATCCTACAGAAAATGTCAGTTTAATAGATCAGATGAATTGTATTTAGAAATGACTGTCTCTTCCTTGACTGTAAAGTAAGTCTACACAACTAGCTGACATCTACATGGCATAGATAAATTTCATCCTTACTGACACTTAAGACTCAGCTTGTTTTTAGTATGTTGTTTCATATTGGATATTGCATACATCTGTATTGTTTGTTAGGGTGTGTAGAATGTCCTATTTCAAATATAAACATGACTAAGCTCTACAACCACCAGTGCCACTCCAGTGATGGAGTAGGAGATTGGTGTATAACTAAAATATGTCATCATGATTTAATGTCTGCTTTTACTTTTAGCTGAGTTGGTGTTGAAGTATGAAACAATTTCTTGTTGTACTTGGTGTCTGTATTCATCTGTTTGTTTTGGTGTTAGTGTTGACAAGGAGTACCTTTCAAGGGCAATGGATATGTTGTGGTTTAGCCTGGTAATTAAACACCACACAGCTCCTTACTCACTCCCCTCATCCCATGGGATGGTGGACAGGGTTGTGAAAAAGGGTGAGATTCATGATTTGAGATGAAGACAGATAACAAAACAGAAAATCAAATTATATCTTGCAGTCTGTCACCAAACGGATTGAGAGAAATGGCTTAGTGGTATCAGCTGTGGCTGCTACTTGGCTGCCTTTGCCTCTGGTTCGTATTGAAGTTCCAGCGTGTTCATTATGGCAGCACTCAGTGGCAGTGTGACTTCATTCAGGCCAAGATAATCTACTGTTAGTCTCCACTAGAATTAGAATTAGAGTCCATTAGAATTTCACACTGGCCATATGGAACTGTTAAAGTGGGTTGTGCTGATCATTCCTTTGCTCTCCAGTTGGCTAATCAGCTTATGGATGGGAGTCGGGGAGTCTTGGTTGGTGAGACACTGCTGCCAGTGCACCATTGTGGTACTCATTGGCACCTGTTCTTCAATCTCCAGCCATTTCATTTCCTCTCTCCAAGGCTGCTTTACCCAAAGCCCTCTGATACCCTTAAGGGTCCTTGACATACCCTCTCCTAAGACAGTCTAAAGCAAGGATGCATGGAGCCTCTGGGCCAGTCACAATGGAGTGCTTTTGCCACTTATTCCTAGTCAGGGTCACCTCAACCTCCAACACAGTTAGTTGTTGGGATCCCCCTGTCACTCCAGAAATACAAATGGGAATTGAAGGTATTACAACTTTACTTTGGTGTCTACTAGAGCCTTTTACTACTGTGGTTATGATGAGCCAGACCACTGGATGCACACAGTCCAATAACGTCCAGTTGTCCCTCTTGTCCATCTGTCTGTGGGCAAGGCCCTTGTAGTCTTAGCAATAGTTTTGACTACTCACTTCTTGTAAATATGAATCAGAGAACACATATCATCAATTAGCCTGTTAAGTATTAAATTTAGAGAATCAATCAAGAGTAACATCAGTCCTTCTACTCTGGGGAACTGCCCACCAGAAACTGGACCAGCAATTTTCCTGGAAGAACCCCATTTGTGGTTGTTTTTCCTTGCAACTCACATACTTGTGCCGCTAGGACTGAGGCAGATTTTCCAGCTTAGTTCCTCATGTCCTCTCTGTGGTCTTGCAGGTCAAACCACAGGGTGGTGTATACTCACTGTGTCCTTTATTTTGAGCAGAGGAAAGCTTATTCCTAATAGTTGAGATACTGGTCTGTACAGGTGGGGAGTAGGATCTCTGTGTTGCTGGACCCATTTTTCCACAGCTGAGATGATGAAGAAAGATTTTCTTTGTATTGCTGGAGTTGGCCAGCCAGTTCATTCATCTCCAGCATGACTAATGTCCTCAGGTACTGGATACCTTTCTCCATGGTGGTCCACTTCCCTAGGTGACGTAGAATATCTTCCTTGAAGGGATACCTTTCTTTCACATCTGACAGAAGTCGCCTCCAGAACCTAAGGACTTGTACCCCTTTTCCAACCACTTTGTCAATGCTTCCTTGCCAAGAAAGGCATCCCAGCTGTTTTGCTTCCTTACCCTCTAATTCCAGGCTACTGCTCCCATTTTCCCAGCACAGGGGCAGCAAAGTGACAATGGGCTTACCTAGACATTAGACATGAGCTGAAATCTTTTCACACATCTCACAGCTCACTCAGGGAAAGAGATCCAGTGGTTGGCACTTCATTTGTGAGTTTTTGCTCGCTCTTCTCCCTGATTGGTATCTGCCTCTCTTCNTGGCACTTCATTTGTGAGTTTTTGCTCGCTCTTCTCCCTGATCGGTGTCTGCCTCTCTTCTCCTGTTCTTGTGATGGCCCAGCTTTGGAGTAGTCTGCCTTGTCCACTTTTTCCTCCTGTTCCCTCTTAGATGGCGCTCTTTCATCCCTTACTAAATGACCTCACTTTTGCTTCCAATATTTCTTTTTGTGTACTGAGGAGACTGGTACTGGCATGTGTTGGTTCTTTGGTTCAGCTGCAGTGCTTGTTGCCAGGGTTGGGGTAGCTGCAGAGCTTGTCATTTTGCCATCAGATCCAGAGACCTTTTCTGCCCCTTGAGGGCACTGAATAATGTTGAACAGGGCTCGGTAGGCCTGAGTCAGGCCCAAGCATGTTGCAGTGATCTGTGTCTTTCTGGAACTGCCAGGATGACAGAATAATTTTTCCAAATATTTCACTGTTTTTTCAGGATTCTGCACTTGTTCAGAGGTGCAATTCCAAAATGTTGGAGGTGACCATTGTCCTTGTCACTTGCCTATACTATCCCACACACCCTGCCACTCATCACTATCCAGCCTCAGGGCAGATCTGTGGGTGGTATTCTTAAATAGTTGTTTAACCATAACAAGACCTGAAACACAATCAGTAGCCCCAGCAATAGGAACATGCTGGTTTGAGCATCCCGAGGATATTCAGAATTCTCAAGTGCTATTGTAATTAGTCTGGAGGAGAGGAGGAAGATGGAGGAAGGTATCTCCCACATAGACTGGCTCTCTGAGGAGTAAAGATAAAAGGTGTAATTATTAATAATTTCCGATAGATGGCTCCTGGAATACAGAGGTGGTGGCAGTGCTGAGTACAAACACCAGATCAGTCTCATGACCCTCCATTTTATCCTATCCTAATGCAATGTTACAAAATACAACAAAATAATGGCCTTTAATCCAGCCCCCAGAGGTGATAAACAGCATGGCAGGGAATGTGTACCACAAGTAAGATGTTACATAATGCAACTTTGAGAACATGCACAGCATCTGTAAGAAAGATGGCCTTCTTATCAATGCCTGTTGTGATGGGACAGAGGTGGTGGTTTTAATCTGAAAAGGGTCATTTTATATTAGATATAAAGAAGCTTTTTATGATGAGAATTGTGAGACACTGGAATGGGTTGCAATTGTGAGACACTGGAATGAGTTGCCCAAAGAGCTGGTGGATGCCCCATCCCTGAAAGCATTCAAGGTGAGATTGGATGAGGCTCTAAGCACCCTGTTCTAGTTGAGGATTGATCCCCTGCTCATTGTCGGGGGTTGGCCTTAGATGATATTTAAAGGTCCCCTACAACCCAAAACATTCTATGATTCTACATTTCTGTGGACTCTGAGAGCAAATTAATCAACATTGTGACCACAGACTAATAAACTAATAAAATGAATGCTTATAAAAAGTTTGTTATAGCACACTCTGGTCAGCTCTATTGTTATCTCAACCCTTTGTGCCCCATTTTTGGCTCCAGAAAAGATTGATGTGGTTTAAATCTGCAGGCAATTAAATGCCACACTGCTAGCTCACTGCCTCCCCAGCCCCCAGTAGGATGAGGGCAAGAATTGAGAGGAAAAAAAAGTAAAATATGTGGGTTGAGATAAGGACAGCTTAATAGGAAAGAAAACAATAATAATCATAATGAAAAAAGAATAAGAATATTCAAAGCAAGTGATGTACAATGCAATTGCTCACCACTCACCAACTGGTGCCCAGCCAGTTCCTGAGCAGCGGCCCCAGGCCAACTTTCTTCCCAGTTTGTATACAAAGCATGACTCTATATGGAGTGGAATATCCCTTTGGCCAGTTTAGGTTGGCTGTTCTGGCTATGTCTCCTCCCAGCTTCTTGTGCCCTCCAGCCTACTCCCTGTCAGGATGGTATGAGAACCTGAAAAGTCCTTGACTTAGTATAAACACTGCTTAGCAACAACTAGAATATGTGTGTTATTGACACTGTTCTCTTCCTAAACTCAAAACACAGTACTGCACAAGTCACTAGGAAGAAAATTAACTCTGTCCCAAACAAAACCAGGACAGGAAGTCAGAAGGACTTCAAGAAATTTGAAATTATATGTGTGTTCTATCTGTTTAATTTTCATGTATGCATTCTGAATTGCTAATGTTAGTCCAGAAACTCATGTGCTCTATTGTCCTGAGACACAGAGAACAAGTGTTAAGGAGTAGGAAGTTCTTCCCTCTGCAGACCATGAGTTGAGAAATTTCTTGTGTAACAGCCTGTTGCATACATGGAGTACATAATTCCTGGGTTTTTTTTTCTCTTTCCTTTTTTTTCCCAAAGCTGAGAGTTAATGTTTTTTGAAGTAAGCATTCTCCTTTAGCTAAGAAGAGATTTGATCTAAAAACCTTGGAGAGTGTTCTTGTAGAACAGTATGACAGGAGTGTCCAGAACCATTTGCTTGCAGCTGTGGCCCTCACAGGTCATGATATGTAACTTCTCAGACTTGGCCTGAACTTTCACGGGCACTTCACATTTGTGGGCATATGTTTAAGTGTTTGCCATGAAAATGTTTTTGCAACAATTACATTTCAGGGTATTTCTTTCCCTGGTGGTTTTAAAGCAGTAGATATATAGATAGATATGTGTTCAGACTTCCCTCACACGCTGTTGTCTTCCAGGTTTTCTTGAGGGGGTCTCTTCATGGCACTTTCTAGCTCTAAGAATGACATGTAAATTATCTTAAAAATTATTAAGGAACCAAAGTAGCTCTAAAGAACATGATATGACAGATCCAAATAGATGACAATTATTTCTCTCTCATTTGCTATAGTTAATTTAATACATCAGCTGAAGAGAATGAATTGTTAAGTCTGGTCTTCCAAAGAATCTAGCACAAGAATCTGCTGTATCATTTTAGTAATCAATGGAAGATATAAACTATTCACTTTCATTTGAAGGTAGTTAAAAGATTACAATCAAGCAGTTAAATAAATTATTAAGAAGAGAACCAGAAGGTTTCACAGGACTGTTGTTTAATGTACTTGTAATATGGAAAAAGCAATGGGGTTGTGTAATTCTCAGAATAAAATTTTATAGGTGAATGACAGCTGGAAGAGACTGAGGTTTTTTGGCAGATCGAATGTCCTTGATAAGCTAATGCCCTGCCAAACAGCAGGTTGGCAAGTGAAAGTCTGTATTGACAAATAAAGGAAAGGATTCATTTGAATTAATCATGGACATAAGTTGTTTATGTATTAATGAATTTATACATGTCCCACTGTAGAAAGATCAGCAAAGATTTCTGGTTAGTTTCTGGAGCCACCCAGTGAAAGCAGCAAAATTTCAGAGTGACAACTACAAAGCTGTTCTGGTAACAACCAAATAGACCTAAGAGAAGAGAAGGAGAGAAGGAGAGAAGTCTTTGAACATTTTAAGATTACTAGATTATGGTGTTTTTTTTTTTTCTTTTAGCTAGAACATCTTGTACATCTTTGAGAACAGACGCTTCTCTTTAAAAAAGCACGTATGAAATGAAAGCAGCCAGCCTTGCTTGGAAGCTCTCCAGTTAGAATATCTTTTCATTTGGGATAGAGACAAACTTCAGTCCTTAGTTTCAACCTTTGTGATATCAAAGCATGAACTGATGAGGTCAAAAGGGGAAAGGCGGCCATAAATCTCTCACAAAGAAAAGCAAATCACTGCATGTAACATATCACTCTCCCTTTATTCTTGAGCAACCTTCATGAAAATTAACCCAAAAATTTCTGTAATCTTCTGGCATCAGCCATGTGGCACTTGATTTTTTTAAAACAGTGCATGAAGTCTTAATAATATTTAAGTTTTCTTAATTTATTTTGTATTTGCATGAGATATGTTGCTACAATAGTGGTGATACTCTTCAGCAGTGCACTTTGAGTGCAGGATTTAGCAACTCACATTGTACTTAGAAACTCATCAGAACAAGTTGTTTAAGATGATCATTATGTTTAAGGCTTCTGTTTTACCTGTACTGTGTTTTATCTTTAAGCAATAGGTATTTCATGTGCTATATTATTTAAAGTGAAGAAAAATCTGAGAAAATGATTGCAACAACAACAAAAAAAGGATAAAGCCTTGTTCTGAGTAGCTGTTTTGCTTTCCAGCACAAGTTATAATTATGTTAATTGCAATGATAAATGTTCCTTTTAAATGTGGTTTCTAGTGAGTGTATCCCACTCACTTTTTCAGGGGAAACAAATCCCATTTTTATGCACCTGAAAGCAAATATTCATTTCACAATTTCTCTTTTTTTTTCCCCTTCTCATGGATCTACAGAAATTTATGATGAAGGTAAGCATGTTAAACATTTGGTATTATACTTCCTGTGGATTCCTACAATTTAATTTAATTAATTCTATTTATTAATTTTTAACATCAGCATGAAACTCACCTTCTTGAACATAAAACATATTGAATTTAAAAAAAAAATTAATTTAGAAACCACAGTGACTGTAGTTTGGTTTGGGGTTATAGTTTATTTAGATCGTAAAAGACCAAAGGCAGGTCGTGGAGAAAGGACTTTTATCTGGCTTCTCTAATTTTCACTCCATACTAATCCTTTCAGTGAGAATGTAGCATTGTGTGGTAAATACAAAATCTTGAGACAATGATTAAATAACAGAAGTTACAGTAAAACATTCAGGCACTTTGGAAAGCAGGGCCAGCACACTATTTCTTCTGTCACTAGAATGCAGTTCTGATGGTTTGGTGTCTCACCTGTGGGGTGGGTGGGGAGCCCTTGGGATGGGGCTGTCACTGCCTCAGGTCAGTTGGCATTTGCTGGAGCTGTTTCTTGGGGCTGCTTTTTGTCTTTTTACCTTTTTTTTTCTTTTGGCTTATTAAGACAATGACAAAGCACTTGGTGAACCTCCAAGCATTTTGAATAACTGACAGTAAACAATTAGCTGCAGTTTTCTCCAAAATGTGTTGCTTATCCATTTTCTACTTTAATTATCAGCCTATTCCCAATTCAACTTTTAAACTGATTTCTTTACTGATTTTCATCCCCTAAGAGTTTACATTTCTATGGTATGGTCTTGCTTCACTGTCACTCTCCAAAAGTGAGCAATTCTCAGCTAGATAAGCAGTTCTATTTTAAGCGCTGGATTTAATGATGTCAGAGGAGTTTTCTTAGCATATTCCTCTGCTGATCCATCTTTTCTTCCCACTCGGCTGTCTGTCTTATTCTTTATCTGTGAGTTTCTTTCTCAAGTGACAGAGATGATTCACATTCCTTGTATCATACAACAACAGAAAAAGCTTAGTCACGATCCTTAGCCTGTGAAAAATGCCTCCCTCCTCCACTTATTTGGCTCTAAAATAACCAGGAAGATTTTTATTATTTCTTTTATGTCCCATGCAGATAAGGAGGAGGAGTATGGGGGAAGAGAAATCCTCACTAGGCTAAAGGAGAAATTGATAAATTTTATCTTCCTGGGCAGTTTTTTTTCCAAAACACTGGAAGTGCTTGAAAGTAGGCATTTATAATGGAAGTATTGTCTCAGCCATAAATATAAATGTTTGTTTCACATGTAAAGCTGGAAACAGACAATCAATATTATTTATTTTTGATTAATTTTTACTGCTGTGTCTGCTTTTCATTGTTGTGAAGTTTTCCATTGCTAGGAAAGTGATAACATAAATGTAGTGTCAGAAATATTAATCATGAAGTATATTTGCAGTGTTTCTAATTCTGCCTTCCAACAGGTCAATATTAGCAAAATTGGGATCATTTAGCATGGTGCTGGCATAAATATTTGTCATCATTACTAATTATTCCAATCTTTTTAATGTAGATAGTAAAATATTTCTGTGTTCTCAACTGAATAAGACATGCTTATGGGTTTTTTTTGCTGATTTATTCAAATTCAGATTTTTATATGATATTTATGTAGAGCATAATTACACATTGTGATGCAACTTTTAATTCAAGCCATCTTTAGGAAACCTATAGTTTAGCTAACGTCTTTTTTCTGTGTTTTTTTTTTTTTTTTTTTTTTTTTTTCGGGGCCAAAAAAAGAGGGAAATCCTTACTAAGTTAAAAAATAAAT
>VZTH01010707.1:0-42600 GCA_013397815.1 Aleadryas rufinucha | reverse complement strand
TTTTTTTTTTCTTACTTTTTTTTGTCACACTGGCCATCATCATCTGGGAGTAGGTACCAGCAGTCATCAATCATACTACTCTCCATGCCTGAATTTTTGCAGCATTTACTGTTTTGTAGTGAATTTCATGGAAAATCAATAGTGATTTAAAAGTAAAGTATAAAGACATGAATATGTTTAGTATATATAACATCTTGAGAGATTCAACTTCCTGTTTGTTGTTCTAATGTAACAGTGTGTAGGCTACAGACAGAGAGGTTTTAGACTGTTTGAATTCACCCTTTGGTATTGCTCTTATGTGATAGGAGCAGAGTGAAGGAATATTAGCTCAATGCCTCATGACAGTGAATTTATTTACTTTGTATCTTTAAATTTTAAGCAACCAAAGGCTGTGGGTTTGGTGCCAACCAGTGGAAATGGCATCCCAAGAGCTCAGTAATTGCAGAAGGGTTATTGCATTTTTGTTTTCTTTGGTAGAAGAATTCCAGGGTTCTGGGCCTGGATGCTGTAACTGTGGAAAGGAAATTCTGCCTGTTATGTATCAAGATTTTAAAAGGAGTACTTCTATGAGCAAGAAGATGTAAAACTTCTTGGCTTACTCTGTAGCTTTGTAGTCTTTACTGCGTGCAACATTTTCAAGTTCTCTGATGTTGCTGAAGATTTAATTTCCCAGTGTTAGTATTCCAAGCGTCACTTGTTTAGTTTTGCTTGACTAATCTTGTCTCATAAGCCTTCTAGCTCTGTTCCAGGGTTACTTCACGAGTTCTGCAGTGATTCAGCCTGTTTCCACACACACTGTTTTCACCACTGCTTGGGTTTTCTGGACTCTGGTTGGCATTCATCTCACAAAACTGAAATGCCAGACTTAGAGCCATGGATATCCTAAGCTCTCTGTGTAACCACAAGCAGAATGCTATGATTTTAGATGGGTTGAATTGCTGACCAAAAGGGCCTTTTCCCTGTCCACTGGCTATTTAGTTGCCTTAAGCCACATTAATCTGAGTGTTTTGTCACCAAGTGTGTTAGGTCTGGCTGAGATGGAGTTTGTTTTCCCCACAGCAGCCCTCACAGTGCTGTGCTTTGCATTGGTGTCGATAGCACACCAGTGTTTTGGCTATTGCTGAGCAGCACTGGCACAGCATCAGCCCTGTCTCTCCAACATTCCACCTCTCATCAGTAGGCTGATGTGGGAAATATCTTGGGAGGGGACACACCTAGGAGACTAGACCCAAATTTACCAAAGGAATATTCCATACCATATGATGTCAGCTCAGATATAAAAGCTAAGAAAAGGAGAAAGTGGAGGCATTTGTTATTTACATTTGCCTTCTGGAGCAGCCATGATGTGTGCTGAAGCCCTGCTTCCCGGGAAGTGGCCAGACATTTCCTGATGATGGAGAGCAGCAAATAAAATCTTTTAGGTTTTTCCTTTACTTATGTGCAGTATGACCTTTTACTTCTGCTTTAGTAAACTGCCTTATTTTCCATCTTACTTTCTCGCCCTTGTCCAGCTGAGATGAGGGAGTGATAGAGTGGCTTGGGGGCATCTGGCATCTAGCCAAGGTCAACTCTCCATATCAAGAATTATTTTCAGCTTTTCATGTAATTGATTGTAGTGGTATTAAGAGAACATTCTTCCTGTATTTTCCAGCTGGTTGTTGCCTGGTAGAAAGAAGCTCTCATTAGTCATCTGAAGTTGTGTTCAGTGTGAAAAAGTTTAGACAATATATAATTATGGGGAGCAAGAGGTCTCACTGAACACTTACCTGTGGTGGCCTCCTATTCTAGGTGGCTTGTAGGACTGCATCATTGCTGATTTTAGATAAATACTGGCCTCCATTAACATTAATCTAGAACAGGTTAAGAAATTGCACATTAACGATGAAATGAATAGGTGAGTAGTTTTTACATTGCCATGGAAATATTTTGAGAATCATCTCCTCTACAGAAATGATTGTAGTATCATGCAAGTATTTATGTATAGAATCATACTGAGATGGTTTTAGACGGTGGGACATCCTTCCCTGCTATTCCTCCCAGGTCCTTTTAGTCTTTTCCTGATTTCTTTCACTTTATGGCTAATTTTGCCATCATGGGGTTTTCCTTCTCCTGAGTAAGGATTCAAAAGGTTTCAAAATCTGCATTTATTCCAGTTCCTTTCAATAATTTTCTTTTTGTCTTGTGGGTTGCTTAAATAGAAACCTTTAATTTGCTTAAATGAAGGAAGTCACAAAGAATTGTGTGTAAACAAAGCACATGTTTCTTGTGCATTCACTGTTTTTTTTTTTTTTTTCAAAAACTAGATCAGAATAAATACTTATATTAGCCTGGTGATTTAAAAGCTTTCATCATCATCTTGATAAAGGCATTGATGCCAACAGCCTATTTATAGCTCTGATCTTGACACAGGTTTTTTCAGACAGGGAACAGCATAGTCCAGGACCTAAGTATACTTTTACTCAGAATACATGGTAGTAGATTTTTTTTTCAAGCCAATACGTGTGATCAGACCCAGATTTCCTGTTTGGTTTTTCTTAATGGATCAAACCCAGAATTTCAGAATGCAATGAATTCTCTTGAACAAAAAAATTGACAGCTGCAATGTGGGTCCCAGGAAATTCTTTAGCATTTCCATCACTGATGGGTGCAATATCCTGCTTGATTTATTTCTGTGGTGATGGTGGGTTTACATTTAAAAGGGTTCAAAACAGGTAACTGTAGGCTATTCTGTGTTTAATTCTATACTTCTGCTTATGCATTTAGTCTAAGTGTCTGGATTTAGAAAAAGAATTTTTTTTTAAACTTTTTGGTTTTCTGACACTATAAACTCCTGAACTTCATGAAACTTGGTACATCTTTGGATGGAAATGTGATGGAGAACATAATGCCTTTTGTATTCATATTTGCAAGTGTTTTATAGGTGTATGTTTAACATACTGTTGTCTCCAGCATCTGATTTAAATTCAGGATGGCCATCGTTAGCATGTTCCATTTTAATGAAGTGTGAGAAGTAGGTGCTTTAAAGGACATGTATTACTCCAGTGTAGATATGAAACAACCCCTAGTAGTCATATTTGAAACTTCTAGTGGTATCTTGCAGTAGTTGCCTTGAGAAACCCTTATGAAGAAAAATGGGGAGCATGTTGCTTCTTTTATTGTACAGCCACTTTACCACATTCAGTGCCATGAAAGCAGTTGTGTAGTATTTTTTTAGAAACCCATTAAAAGCAATATTCATTGGTCACAAGTTCCAACTAGACTGTCAGGGCTGGATCTGGGGCACAGAGGAAATACAAGGCTGAGCAGCTGATTGCAATTAGGTCGTGCTATACCATTACTGTAAGTTACATGGACTGCATTTTTGAAGGATTTACTGATGTTGTTTATTGTTTGATTTTTTTACAAACAATTTTTTTTTTTAAGTCTCTCAAAGCTGTTTTTTCCTTACATTTTAGTCTTTGTACTGTCATTTTCCCTATAGCATGTCAAAAATTCCATTCTTTTAATATGGACCCCTCATGGAATGAAGCAGGAAAAGCCATTACATTGTTCTTAAAAACTCACTGTGTTGTCTTGTATGAGTCTTTCTAGAGTGTGAATCAGTTCCCGTGTGACACATTCAGTATTTTTAAATTGCTTTTGTGGGTGACTAGACTTGTTTGAATAGGCATGTGCTAAACGCAGTTGCTGTCGGGCTTTCTTAAGCCTTAGATTTCTGAATAATGAAATTACAGAAGCTTTTTCTGTACATATGCAAAACGCTGAAGTAACTGCCTTGTTTAAATACTTTGAAATGCTTTCACATGCTTTTCTCTGGTACCTCCCTGAAGCTCAGAGCTTCTTCTCTTTTCTCACACATTTGAAGATTGTGTAGACCTGTGAAAAAAAGTCAGCAAAAAACCATCAGCATTTGCTTGCAGTAGAGTTCTCATTGGTCTAAGAGATGTTTTTCTCCAGTAGAAGTAAGGTTGTTATTGTGAAAAGAGTGGAAGGGTAATGGCTGATTCAAAATCGTGGAAGCCACAAGGTTATTCACCAGCCTCTAAAAGGTCTCATTGTGAGGTTCCCAGAATCACAAATGGTTTTAAAACATGTATTAAATGTGATCATGTTTAATTTCCTGCAGCTTCTCATGTGTGTCCGTGAGTGCAGCAGTGCAGCCATAGCCATAGCAGTGCAGGTGCTATTGTGTGAGTCTTTTGGTCTGTGAGGTGATTGATTACGTCTGTGCCTGTGACAGTCATGTACATGCAAAGTTGTACTGCTACAAATGGATTGTTGAATCAGATATCACATATCTTACTGCAGGGTTGGTGTTCTTGGTAAGATAGATAATTTTTTTGTTCTATCTTTGCACATTTTACTAGATAGTTTGTATGTTGTAGTTTTTGAGTGCTTTTTGGCATTTTAATCCTCTTTCTATTAAGAAAACATGAAAAATGTATTTCCCAATTTTAGCTTATTTGTCTTTATTTTGGTTTACGATAACAATCTGCATCAAATTAAACAGCTCAGATCTTAATAATCTATTCTCATTGCCTGGTCTTCCAATGTATTGAACTTGAAAGCTGGTTATATTTTTTTGAATGCTAGTTTATTCAGTTCTAATTCTTGTTATATTCTAAATTGCTTTTTCTTTAGAAATGAGTTTTGGGTAATGAGATGACTCCAAATTAATCTTGTATTCCAGCTGCAGAAATATTGGATTAGAGATGGGCAGTTTACATGAAGTTTTCACAAGTAGTGTGAATTTGTCTGTCCTGTATGCTTTCAATCTGAAATTCTTATCTTTAGTGTTTGCCAGTTCTGAAGGCTTTTTAAGTCTTTTTCTAAACTGCACATTCTTGGGGAATAAAATGAGAAGAGTTTTGTGTTTATATAATTGATACTCCTGAATGGCATAGCTTGAAGATCTTAAATGGGTAAGTTCTTTGAAAACAAATGTATTTTTGTTCAGCCTGGTTTTCGAGGAATGTATTGTTCAACTTGGAAATTACTCTGAAAATTGGAAATTAGAAACATAAAGAAAATAAGACTAATGATAAATAATGTGGTTGTTAGCAACTGCCTTCCATTATAATGCCATTCATATATTTGAGCAAAAATCTGTAGGCATTATGGGTAGAATTAGTCAGCATTGTGGCTTCCAAGCAGTCTTATTGCAGAGTCTTCTGAAATGTTATTATTGCAATATTACAAGAAATTTAGTAAAACTTCAGTGTCAGATCTCACCTTGCATATCGCATCTTTGCTACAGAAGTCCAATTGTTAACTTTTAAATTTATTTTAATTTTTTTTTTGTCTTGGAAAATTCACGGTTTTCTACTGGAAATGGAATGGATCATTTTAAAAAACCAAAGCTTATTTCAGTAGACAGTCATGATCCAACAGCTACTTGCTATGCAGTTTCTGGCATAAAGATAAATGCTGAATATGTAGTTAAGAAATGAGCCATTAAAATAGGAAACAAACTTACAGGTATGTACATGTCCTGGAAGACAAGCTCCAAAATGGAAGGCAGTTCCATAGAGCCAGCTTTGTTTTCTAGCCTTTTCTGTATTTTCCTGTTTCATCTTTTCACTTTGCCCCCAAAAGAATGGTTTGATTATGATTGCCTCTCAGAAATCTCTAACTGGTAAATGCTTAAAATGTTTTTTACATTTAAGAAACAAACCACAGACTTCCTTGCATTCTTGTAATGGACAAAGTAATACTAATTGAAAAGAATGGCTTTAATCCTCTTGGAAAAAACTTATCTAAAAACCCGCTCTTCTATTTCTCACAAAAATGATTGAAATTTTTTAGAGCCAACCTTTCTCCTGTTCAGCTACAAGCGAGAATTTAACAAAATAGGTGCTAGACAGACAAATCAATAGGGCCAAAGTAAGGGCAAACTAATATTGCTATGATTTTGTTGGTCATGCTATTCTCAGCTCTTGTGCAACAGGCAATCAGATCTTTATGTTAGATATCAAATTTATGGATAGTAAAATAGAATACTTTTGATAAAAGTACTGGTGAAATTTTGTTCATATTACTGATTTTGTTAGTTGGGTACCTATGTCTTCTGTTGATAAAATTTGCAGGTAAATCTGAAATGCTGGTAGGGCAGTATGCTCACAGCAGCTTTTTTCCCTCTTCCTCAATGTGATGAGTAGCAGACATTCAGGTGTTCATCTTTGGCACAGTGGGCCTGACATTATCACATGCCTTGTTCTTTCCTTGCACCTTTGGAAAAAGTTGTGGTGCTAATGGTAGTTCAGAGTTAAGTCTTCATATCTTACTGTCAAGACTTTGCCTGTAACAAACTCCATGACTTTGATTATTTCTTAATAAAAATTCATATCATTCAGTCTTTCAGAGAGATTTTTCAGTGTGCCTCCCTGCATTTTGACTACTATGCAGTTTGTTAAAAGTCAAAATATACCTTGTGTCCATCAAGCTGCTCTTTTCTCAATAAACAGAAAAGCCAGAAACTCTTGACAGTTTCTTAAAAGCGCTAGAATTATTACTTTTGAAGTGCTTGCTTTTTCACCACCTATCCCTTTTTTTTTCTCCTCGACCAAGTAATTCAAAGTTCAATAAATACTAACGCATAAAAGACAAAGAAGGACAAAAAATAAACATGGAAGGGAAATAATTGTGTGTTGCCACCATAGCCATTCAGTTAAATTGATCTTCAGCACTGAAATGTAGCTGCCAGAGATGTAAGATAGAATGATTTTTTCCAGTTTATTTTGTAATGAATCTGATGTTCCAGTCAAACAGAAGGTCAGTCTACTATGGTAAAAGAAAGGGTATAAATACCATGTATAAGAAATTAAATTAGGATTCCTATATGAAAGAATAATGCTGGTTATGGAATTGTCACATTTATAGGCTTATAAAATATTTGCTTATCATGGCTTCTTGAAGAGTGCTGTGCATAATGTTACATGAGTTGATCTGTCAGACAAGTATGAACTTACGCTCTTCACAGTGTTTTGTCAGACGGTCTCTGCTGCTGTCCAGTGCTAGTCATCAGCATTTCAGCATAAGGAATACATAAATCTTCAGCAGAAGTTGAAGGGTTGTTCATGCTTTAACAAGATTTGTTTATTCTTTCATGAGTGGTTAAACTGATTATTAATAAATAGAAACTGTAGTGAAAACATTGGGGAAAATGGTTGTAGTTTCCTGGAATAAAAGTGAATCTTACCACTTCAATTTTCTTTTGCTCAAGATTTATGCTGTATTTCTCAAGAGGAACAATTACTTACATACGATTTCTGAATTTTCAGAACCCCAAAATGCTGTTGATTTAGCTTGGATGTCTTTGAACATTTATGTGTCCTAGCAGATAAAGAATTCTGTCCGATAGTACTAAAGCAGTGTGGGACAAGCAGTTTGCAGTTTGGTGATCTTCAATGTGGTTGGTGGATACTCTCTGGTAAAATAAGGAGAATTCCACAATCTCCCTCTGTATATCATGTGTGTAGAAAAGTATATAATTTGTAGGGAAAATGGGTGAATATGAAGACATTTAACAATAGGTAGGTATGTAGAGGGTGTCATGACACATATCAAAACTGCTCTTCATAAAGGCTACCTGCTTTCAGTACAAGGAAGAAGGGTTCGAGATTCTAGAATATATTTTTTACCAAACAGGTGATGGCTCAAAGTACAGTTTTCTCTCATCTTTCTTTCTTTCTTTCTCAAAAGGCTCCATTTTCATAGTACATACCAGTGTATCATTTCTCTTTACCTTTCAGTCTGCACAAGGTGGTGGACATCGGACACTGCTCTACGGGCATGCAATCTTGCTGCGCCATTCCTACAGCGGCATGGTATGTAACCACATTACATGAGTTGGGAGAAGCAATGATTTCTTTTTTGTATGAAAGTTATGTTTGAAAGTGCCCAGAATATTGCCATTTACTGATATCTGGAGAATTACTCACATCAGAGGCATTTTACTGTGGTTCCTAGAAACCTTTGTGAAGGGTAGGTGCTTGGAAATACGAAACCAAGCTGGTCATATCTGGGTAAGTGCCAAAACTAAGTCTGGCTCCCCTAGTGCTGAATCCTCTGTTTGTCAGTGTGAGTTGGTGAATTTTCATTTCTTTCGCCTTGGATATTCCATATTGCATGAACTGTGACTGAATCTACAGCTGGCATCTTGCTGTCAGCCTGAGCTTATGTTGGAGACTGAGTGGAAAAGGAGATTCCTTCTTACCTGTATTTTGCACAGAAGTCTTACTTGGAAATTCCCTGATGAATTACACAGGTTCTAAACTCCTTACCTACAAGTGAGGATTCGTGGAGCTGAGATTTGATGCAACTATTTATTCCAACTCCTTTATTTCCACTCTTACTATTCCCGTCTCAGTGGAAAGACAACCCAGGTAGACTGAGAGGTTATTTTACAGCATATATTTTTGTCAAGTCTCCTTAAGTGCATTTCAGCTTATAAGGCATACATGTTCTTGGTAATAACTAATGGGGATAATCTAAGAATATTTAATCCTGTGTTAGTTAGGTTGATGGCTTTTTATATTTCAGTGGATTATCAGAAGTGAGCAGAACAAGTAATGTATCCTTTTTTCTTTTGATAGTATCTATGCTGTCTCTCTACATCTCGATCGTCAATGGATAAGCTGGCATTTGATGTAGGATTGCAAGAGGACACAACAGGTAAACACTAGTTTAAAAGACTGTATAATGGAGAACGCTGTCAGTCTAAAAATAAAAGTCTAAGAATTGCTTAGTTAGATTAAGTTTGCTTGCTTTGTAAAGCCTTGCTCTAGATAGGAATAGTAAGAGTAATAGCTGCAACAATTGAACAGTTCAAAGATCTGAGTTCTTTCCTGAAAAACATGGTTTTAGTTAAAGAAGACACATCTGAAAACGAGGTTTATTATGGGAACAGAATTTGTGACTTCAGTGCTTACACATATTTTGGGGAATTAGAGGCAGTAACAGTCAGCAGAAGTGGAAGAACATATTTGAGTTTGGATTTATGTGATGTTTCAAATATTATTTTATGCAGTATGTAAATGCTTATTTTCATTGCCTTTAGTGATGGGTTGCTCTAGTTCTTTGTCCTAATTCTCAGCAGAATATTCTCCAGCATCTTTTCCAGAATCTGGAATGAAGGTGACAGGGAAGTGCTTTAGCAAAAGCATCCTGGACCAGGTTGCCTAAAGAACATAGAGAGCCATCATCTTACTCAACTCTGGAATCACTGTTCCAGAGGTCTTCATCTTTTGCTTGTGTGTATTACTTAGAGCTCAGTTTCCGACAAGGTGATGCAGGAATGATATTAGCTATTGAAAACACATGGACACTTGGTTTAGCTAACTGAAAACTGGATCAGAACTTCTAAGACTGAAACAAGTGTGACAGTGACATCAGTAACATTGTGTCTTTTCTTTCTTGTTTCTTTCTTTGCTGCTACTCAATATTGATATTAGGTGAGGCTTGCTGGTGGACCATACATCCTGCTTCCAAACAACGATCAGAAGGAGAAAAAGTGCGTGTTGGAGATGATCTGATTTTAGTCAGTGTCTCTTCAGAACGATATTTGGTAAGTTGTATAAAAATATCTGTACAGTGGTTCTTCTACAGAAAAAAAAGAATTAATGAAAGTTTCATAATAAAATCTGGCTTACATTTCCACCTCCTAAAAGTAAAACTTGAGATGCTTAAACAGTTTTTCTTAATAATATTTTGCAAAGCAACACACTGAAGGTCTGGAAAGTGTGACTTTGATATATGGCTAATCTAATTTTTTTTCATTTCAGTAGTGGAATAGGAGCTTAAAAGTTTACTTAGATGAAAATAAGAAAATACAAGAAAAAGAAATCTCTTCCAAATTGCATAATTGAGATGTTTAGAATCTGTGTGAGTGTTCATAGGTTAGCAACACTATCCTATATATTAAAACTTTGTACAAAAATTTTAGAATGTCTAACTTAGGTACATAGGATTTGTGGGCTTAAGAGGTCAATATTTTATTAAGTACAGTGTAATATATAGAGCTACTGACATGTCATAATTAAATGTAACTAACATGTCATAATTAAATATAACTAAAATACTCAATGATTAAATATAATTGCAATATTTTACAAGTTATGCTAGCTGCTTCGTATCACTAGTTTTTATAACTTTCTTCTTCATGAAAGGATCTCCCATTTGCTCAGTAATGAAGCAGGTCAACACTTTAAGATGAATTTCTTCTGGTATTCTTGGTGTTGCAAACACCTGAACTATCCTTTATGGCAAAAAGAAGGTGAAAATAAGAAGAAAATTATTGTGCTGGAAGCTTCTGAAAAATCAGCCCCAGCGATTTGGCACAACAACTTAAAAAAAGATCCTTTAAAGAGGAAGTGTTTTGAGTTTGTCAAAAATCTGGAGGGCACTGAAGTTGGTGAAGGGCCTTGAGGAGAAGCTGTATGAGGAGCAGCTGAGGTCACTTGGTCTGTTCAGCCTGGAGATGAGGAAGAGACCTCATTGCAATCTAAAACTTCCTCATGAGGGCAAGAGGAGGGGCAGGCACTGATCTCTTCTCTGTGGTGACAGTGACAGGACCTGAGGGAATGGCCTGAAACTGTGTCAGGGGAGGTTTAGGTTGAATGTTAGAAAAAGGTTCTTCACCCAGAGGGTGCCTGGGCACGGGAACAGGCTCCCCAGGGAAGTGGTCACAGCACCAAGCCTGACAGTTTGGACAACACTCTTGGATGTATGGTGTGATTCTTGGGGGATGGTGATGTGCAGGGCAGGAAGCTGGACTCAATGATCCTTGTGGGTGCCTTCCAGCTTGGGTTATTCTATGATTCTATGAGATGTGCATATAACATTAAAATTTAGTCTCTATTTTTCACCTTTATTTTTTTTTCTTTTTCTAGGAGACATTATTTTTGATTTTTTAAAGTGTTTCAGAAAAAAGTAAATGGTTTAATAAGACATCAATTATAAAATTGAAAATATTGTCCCTTCGTTTGGAAACACATAGGAAAATGAGAATATAGTTATTAGAATATAATTTTAACTTCTAATTGAAAGCTCAATAGCTTATTTAATGAGTCTTTTGTAATTAGATATTCTGAACGCTTTCTGATCATCTTTGCATTTTAAAATTATTTTAAATAACTACTTTTATGAGAATTGTAAGTAGACAGTGAAAAAACAACTTATTGTGGACTGAATTAATAAGAAATATAATTAATGGAAAGGTTTTATTTAAAGACATTGGATTTCTTTGAATTGCTGAATTGGGTTGCTGAAGTTGAATTTTTGTACATATTGTGTCTCTGTGTAGGCACGTCCTGGCCTCTAATTAGTAACAATCAGCTCAGCCTATTATTTAGGGTTTGTGCCTCAGCTGTTGATTCTCAAGGTTGTCACATGTACTTTTATACAGCACGAGGCATGATTCTGTCTGCAGAGACTGATTTTCCTTAACATGTGGTGTTAATGCATGTGCTGCATGTTCCATGCAAAATATCAATATACTAAAAATAAATAATATTTTCAGTGTAGAGAGAAATGAAACTATTACAGGCTTAAAGTGTTTTATAGCTAGATTGTAATGAATAGTTATTAAGCCTATTTCAGTTATAGAGCTCTGGTTTGACAGTAAGATGGAGCAAGGATTCAGCAAATTAATTTTGCTCTTACATGCACTCACACATTTTTATGAACAGATGTTTTTCAAACCTAGATTAAGAGCTGGTAGACTATATAGCTTCACAATCATAAAAATATTTGGGGTTTTGCTACGTGTTCAGTAATTGTATTAGCACTCTGAAGCTTTTATGAAAATTGAAACAGTTGATAAAGAATAAACCAGCCAGTTACCAATAAGTGAATATTTTTCATGAAAGCTGTCTCTCTGTCTTAAACTGTTTGTCTTAATCCATTTGGCTGTTTACAAAAGTAACTTCAAAGGATGTAAGTTTGAAAATATTCACAATTCATTATTTTCATGTTGAGTGCAGTCTCATGTTGTAGCTGCTATTTTCTATAACTCTTAAAAGAATGTAGCAACTGATACCTTTTACAATAGTTAGGACTGTGGAGAGATGAAGTTATTTTTGTGAATCTGCTTCGATATTGAGACCAAATAAGCTCTATTGAATCCAGTTGAGGAATGCTTCTTCTAAGGGAGTAGAATTCCTCATATGGATCTCTTGACTGAAAATAATGTTCATGAAGATGCTGAGGGTTGGGTTTATGTATGTTGCATACTCTATGATTAAAATCTTAGGAAAATGTAAGTTCTCCTTCAAATGTTCTATGTAAATACATTGTTAGGAATGAGATGGGATGTCACCTTTATACATTGCAATATTGCTCTATGTTTTCAAGCAATTTGCTAATTCTTTCTGAGTGAAGAAAAATAGGTTAACCATCCTGGGGCAAAGATGTGTATGTGAAAATAAAGGATGAATACAGTTCATTCATAGGGCATGTCTTTTTCAAAATGTAGTCAGCTCTTAGTTGAATTTGTATATAATGCAAGAGGAGAGAAGAACTATGTCAGCTTCTTTAGTTGGTCTTACAGTTCTCTGACTGTAGCTTAATTAATTTAACATTGACTTTGACACTTTTTGATCTCAGTACAGTCAGTATATTAGTGTTTAGACCTCATATGTTTGGCAACATTCTTAAACATTAGGAACATATCAGGACTTTGCTGTAGTACCCCTTCTCCTCTTTCCACAAAACAAAGTATTTTGGGACAAATGACTCTATTTTTTCCCCAAAGACTTATCTTTTTACTTACACTGAACAAGTGCTAAACTGATAGGAAGATCAATGTTAAAATCATAAGCTAAAGGTCCAGAGAGGTGGATTTTGACTTTTGATTCACAACAATGTCCCGGGGCAAGTCATTCACTTGCTCTGACTCTCGTTTTCTACCTAGACAATGGGATTTTGGGTCCTTACTATCCTGTGTAGCATTTCTGAGGAAAAGCACTTACATAAGTGCTTGTGGCATTATATAATGTGTGAGCTGTGCTATTGCCAAATACTTCAGAGAGAGAACTTGGCTCTGCTGAACCCTGTTAGCATAGAGCAAAAAGATGTTCTGCTATAAATATTGCCACCATTTAAGTTCAAGCCAGAGTTGCTATGTTTCCTTTCTTGTGGCAGTACAGCCTGATAAAGAACAGATGTAATATTTCCAGCATTTTTCCCCAACATGTACATAATAGTATCTACCTCTGCACTGTTTGCCTAAGCCTATTAACTACATATCCTGACTGAAGTCAATATTTCCAATTTTCAGTAATTTAGAATTAATTTTTAACTGCAATTTACCTGCAGTTTCTTTAAAATTCATGAAGTCTCTAAATAACTTTTAAACATAATTCAAGAAAAAATCCTTAGACATGAAGTTGAAAGACAAAATGCATAAATGAAGAAAAAACTGAGAATCGTTATCCATCAATTCAGTATTATTCTGGCTGAGAAGTCAGGAAAGAGGTAAAACCCCTCAACATTGAATCTACAGATTTCAGTATAATGCAGCAGTGGTATAAACCCTGTGGTTTATATGTAGTTACTGAGTTACTGTCCCAGTGACTGCAGTGCTGACCTGCAGCTGCATTATGCAGATCTGTGAACAAGCCTTGACATTTATTTGATTGAAATGACCTCTTTTTTTTTTTTTTGGCTACTGAAAACTAACAAGAAGCTAATTGGGAACTTCCCTTTGAAGCGTAAACTTTTCCTTGAAGATTTTTGTCATGGTTAACTGATGGCAGAATTCCCTTTCAAAAATAATAGCATCCAAATTCAATCAAGCTATTTTAAAGGTGGAGCTGATACATGCCATTACTCCTGGACAGGAGGACAGGTTCCTCTGTATTGCAAAGGCATTGCCTCTGTATCCTCTTGCATCAAATATATTGTTTATTTTCAGCTCCTAGTTTTATTTCTTTTATTTATTATCATATACTTGGAACAGCTTCTAAGTATCTGTATGATTTCTTGGTGCAATAGTATCAGGGAACACAGCAGTGTGTGAGGTTTTTTTTAATATAAAAATAATATTCTTCCCTTTTTTTTTTTTTTCTAAAAGTATAAAACTCAGTATTGGAGTTTACTTTCTTCTGTGTGAATTCACAATTCTATCATTTCTCTTTGCTGAAAAATTATAAAAAAGGTTTTTTAAAGAATAATTTTAATCTGCAAAAACAAACCTGGAATCAGTGGAACCAAGGTAGCGTTGAGCTGCTCTGTTATGCTGATCATAATGCAGTTCCCATGGAGTCTTTATACAATGATTTGAAATGTTATTGTGGAGGCTGGTGGGACTTTCCAATAATTAAGGTTGTCAAGCTGCTCTGCCTTATGGAGTCCTTCTTCCAAGTACTCATAATCAAGT
This sequence comes from Aleadryas rufinucha, assembly GCA_013397815.1. NCBI lineage: Eukaryota > Metazoa > Chordata > Aves > Passeriformes > Aleadryas > Aleadryas rufinucha. The sequence continues at coordinate 28,223 of VZTH01010707.1, read as the reverse complement.
GCTCATGATGTAAAAAAATCACTTACTAGAATTAGTACCATCTATTTCTGGTTTTTTTCCCTTTTTTTTTTAAATCAGTCTGAGATAATTTTTTTATTTCATCCAGGAGAGGTCAGATGTTATTGAGCTCAAAGACAGGGAAGAAAAAAAAATGTCATTTTCTTCTGTACTTCTCAGTAACTTATTAAAAAACAAAAGCAAAACCAAAAACAAAACAAAACCCCAAACCAAACCAGACCAAACAAACAAAAAACCAAGAAAAGGAATAAAAAGGCAACAAGCCTCTCCCTGGTTAAACTTAGTAAAGAGACGTTCTCCTGAAACAATGGAGCTTGATCATGACCAGGGAAGAGTGTTTAAATTTTCCTTGAGTAGCTAAAAGTCTGATGACTTTGTCTATTTTACATAAGCTAGACCTCTTGTGTCTATTTTACATAAGCTAGCACCTCCTGTGTGTTAATGAACTGTTTAAACTCCCTCTACAGTGAATAATTAAATACATGCCAACCCTGGTGGGAGCAGATATTCCTTGAAATGGGTTGCTCAAGGCAGGAATGAAGCCAGGCACTGTATTGACAGCTGAGAACTCAGTGTTGTGTGTGCTGCCGGTGATCTCCTGTCGTTTAAGATATGTGGAGGAAGAAGCTGTGACAAAGTAGAAGGAACAAAAGGCAGGTGATGTATCGGTGACAGGAGTGGGACTGAATCGGGAAGGAGGGGAACTGAGTGGGACTTGATGAGTGGCTGTGAAGATTGTCAACTGAAGGCAGGCAGCAAGGGACTAACAAATTGTCTGGGACAAGAAGCTGGTGATAAGGGAAGAGTAGGCACCCGCTGGTTAAAGTGGTGTTCAAAATTTAGGACAGAAAAACTGCGTGGTTTTGGCAGAGAGAATTGAGAAAAGAACCAGTGGGGTGAGACTGGAAATGAAGGATGACAAGAGAGATCTCTAGAGGAGTGGGCTTTCTGGGGAGAATCAAACTGCTGGACAAAGATCCAGAGAGAAAACACTGAGGCCAAGAAATGAAAAAAACAGTGGAGGGTTAGGAGTTGTGGTGAGTTTCTGGAAATAAGTCTAATGCTGGCTGATATGGTGAGGAAGAATTTGAGCAAGAGAAAAAGCAAAAAGACCCTGCTTAGACTTTGTAGGTCTAAGGACAACCTTTTGAAGCAGGAGGAGGTCCTAATTCTAGGTGATAAGGGGGGCTGTAGTTAGGTCAGGAAGCTGGTTTGGCTAGATGAGGGACGTAGAATCATAGATTCTATGTTTGGGTTGGAAGGGGCCTGGAAGTTCATCTCATTCCAACCTCCCTGCCGTGGGCAGGTTCACCTTCCACTAGAGCAGGGTGCTCAGGGCCCCATCCAACACGGCCTTGAACGCTGCCAGAGATGGGGCAGCCCCAATCTCTCTGGACAACATGTGCCAGTGCTTCACCACTCTCACAGGGAAGAATTTCTAGTGGGACTGGGGTAAAGATTTGGAAGGGAAAAGAGAGTGGTGGAGGTCTGGAGCAATTAGGCTAGATAACTACTACCAGCAATTATCCAGGAAACCCATTGTATTAAGGCACAGCAGTCACATGTGATATGCTGACAGCCAATTCCTGTCATTATTTTTATAGTAGTATAAGAAGGAGATGTCTGAAAAATGGTTTTCAGGTTGCCCACAGGAACAGGTAGAAAACTTTAATCATGGAAATTTTGTTTACCTTTCTTTTTTAAATATAGGAAAATTACATATAAATGATAACACAAAAATTATTTTCTTAAATTTTAAAAAGTCACAGGCATTCAAAAATGCAAAAATTACTGTGCTCTTATATTTTTATGAAATCTCCTAAGTATACAGTATACACACTGGCTTTTTATGGAATACTATTTCAGTGATGATAAAAGTTCAGTGGATGTGTCAGGGCTGTGTACCAGGGAAGCTGTGGTATGAAACAACTTTGAAGATGAAATTTCGAGCTGGGAATTGCATTTAGAGGATTGGTGGTATGATGGTTAATTTTTTTCCTGGAGAATTAGATTCTGTACCAGGCTCTGCTGAGGAATTTGCTGAGCAGATGATCTTGTATAATAGGCTTGCTTTCAAGAGGTCACTACTCAGCCCTTACTGGGAATATTCCTTACTGGAGTTGTGTCTCTTGCATTTCCTCCTTTTTTAGAGTTTGAAACCTCAGCGTGGCTCAGTCTTGATAACTGCAACTGACGTGAATGTAAGATGTGCCTCGACCAATAAACTACATATGATGCAGTCACCTCAACTTGGGCATCCTACATTAATGAAAATTTCTTAGTTTAATGGGAGGTACCTCCCTTCCCCAACGGAAAATGGGCTATAATACTTCTTCTCTGGGAAGTTAATTCATTAATATTTTTTGTATTTTGTGAAATTCTGTAATTGGTGCAAGAGAAAAGCCTATGAGGAAATTAATAATTCTCTTTTTCAATGCTTTGAAGAATTGACTATATTGAATAAAGCATGAGGCTGCAGACTGAAGATTGAGGGGAAAACGAAGCACTGAGCAGCTGTTGACAAAGTGAGATCCATTATCCTGTATATACAATTAGGCAGCACATGTGCAAAAAGTAGTATCATGCCATTGGAGACTGAAGTGTGATGTGTTCACTAGAAGCCATTCTTTTTCCATAGGGTACTTAGTTTGACATTTCCTAACTCTTGATGCTTGCTTCTGTAAAATTAATACTTTGCTAATGAAAGCTCTTGTGACTAATCATGCAAAATGATCATCATTTGGAAGCATAGTAGCTGATGTGCTTTAGGCTTTTTATGATACAGTGCAGAAGGAAAGATATTATGAAGAGGGGGAATGCAAACTACCCCCTTCTACCCTCTGTGTGTCCCTTATGCTTTCCTGCCATGCATCTGCAATTACCCTGCTCAGCTTTTTGGTAGCAGAGTAGATGGTTTTTGTTGTAATGGTAAATTTCTGAATATCTGTGGGTTTTAGCTTCTACTCTCCCTTTACTGATGGTATATTTATGCTGAGTGAAGGAGTTGGAATTACTTAGTATATTGCTGCAATTCTCTTTCTTTATCAATGAAAAAATTCCCTTTGCTTTTGGGTTTGTGGGCCAACTGTTTAAAGCACTCTGGAGAAATGCAAAGAAACCAGGATTTTTTAGCACTTTAAACCCTTTGGAAATTTCCTGGGCTTTGCCTACTTTAGATCAAAATTTAGATAGTAATTTTCTCTTCAGCAGTGTAAGTTTAGCCATTTCTATTCAAACTTTTTCAAAGCATTCATAGATGTTTTAATGAATATAAATATATTGCCACTATAAGACATAAGCAAAACCCCCTAATTCTATAAAAAATTTACACAGATGTCGTTATTACTATTAGTTCTGGCCAGCATCTCACTTCCTTGTGAATAAATATTTATATTTGTTTTGACTGTTTCAATATAATACACTGTTACAGAATACTTTTTCAATGACTCAGGTAATAAATTTTAATAGAAATGGCATGTCATAAGTAGGAAGTTAACAAGTGGTTTTGTTTCTAGAGGCTGTGGTTTTAGTTTAACCTTTGAATTTTTACTGAAGTTTGCTAATTCATCAGGTGTTTGATGAAAAATGTTTTTCCCTTTCTAATTAAAAAAAAGAAAAAAGGAAAAGGAGTATAGTTTCTTTTGTTTTGTTACTTTTTTGGTTTTCATTAGCTATAGATACAAGTACATTCTTGTGTACTTGTTGTGGTAATGGTGTCTGTTCAAGACCTGGAATATCTCAGGGGTTCTTGGGTCGATTGAGGATAGGTGCCTAAATAGTTTGAAACTGTTTTTCTGTCGGTATCAGTATAGTAATTTTAAGTGAGGAAGCAAGGGCTGTCAGAGTCTCTGTGTACAGGAAAGGGAATATCTTCCATCTATCTCTGCACCAGCTGGTACTAAGAAATCTGAAGGAGTATGGTTGATGCTGTGGTTGTGCAGTACTTAAGCATTCTGAGAAGTGCACTAGTTTATACATAGTTTTCAAAATCTACCAGTAAATAATGTTTATTTTTTTTCTTTTGCTATTCTTGCTATTTGAAATGGCCTGAGATTGAAGACAGTTATCAAACTGCAGATGAAAATAGATATTGCTAGATAAACTGGCAATATTGACATACCTTAGCCAAGAGGAAGCCTGAAGCAAAAGTCTTCCTTTCTTTACATTTTTGTCTTTTGACACATGCATGTTTTGGAGAAGAGAAACTTTCATGCAGACTGTGAAATTTAAAATGTATCATCTAGTTATTCAGAGCTTTTGTAAATGCGGCTGTGCTGCAGCAATCACTGCTAAAGTGTTCTTGTGGAAATTAACATCTGATTCCTAAGCTCTTCAGTGAGCTTAAATACACTGTGTTGTTTCTGAAGACCTAGGGACAGAGTTATGATTATGTTACTTTGCTGCAGAGCAGTATAGAGTTTACAATATGTCATTAAATTCAGTTGAGAAACCTGCACTGTTCTCAGAGATGAGTCCTGGAGTTTATCCTTGAGATGAACTGCCTGTGGACCGTAGTGTTAACCCATATTCATAAAATACCATGATTTAAATCTGAGAAGAGATAAAAACCCTATTGCAGGTTAAATGCTGGTTTAGGAGATTATCAGTCTATCAGTAGGGAAGATAAATCTAGCTTTTTTCTTGAACCTGGACACCGGTGCCGAAAATACATTACTTGGTTGTGACAACCTGCCTGCAGTGGGGAAGACCCATATGAAGATTAGAACAGACAGCAGGATTCCTGAACCCAACATATTTCTGCTTTCCGAATGTCGTTACTACATACCTTAAACATGCACTATGCATGTGGTCCTCATCAATTGTGGCAACCTCCTGCTTCTGCCAGATGCACTGATATGCCTGGTAGCAAATACCTGTAAGGAGACTGTTCAGCACCCGTGTGAGTGCCGTGTCCATGTCCTGGACATCACGTTATGGAACTTGTTTCGTTTTGATCGCCTTATTGTGCTGAAAGTACAAAACCAAGCAGGTAAACTCCAGTGAGTTATAAATAGATAGCAGATTGCTTTAAGACAACATTGAGATTGTTAAAGTGTAGCACTAAAAACTTAGGCAATGCCAGGATAAATACTGGCTTCTCTAATCTTCTGGGATTTTTTCAATACATTTGACATAATTGAATCCTTGGATATCCATTAACAGGGTATTTTCTCTACATGGTCAAAGCTTCCTTTTATTGTTTTCTATTGTTCCAGGGAGTGAACACCATAGTTTATGGAATTTTAAATGATAGGGCCCCTGCTGTCAGTTGTAAATTCAAGGATGCCGCAAGGAATCTAGGGAAGTGAGGATAAGAAGGGAATTGCAGAATATACTCTGACTTGGAGGTCATATGTTGTGTCATTTGAACCATACTTTTTAAAGTTATAATTCCCTAGTGACTCACCTAGAGATATCTGGATTATAATCAGAACTGCAACTGGAATCCAATGAATGGATAAAAATTACCGGTGCTCTGAAGAGAGATGTGAGCAATGTATTTTTGTTCAGTGTCCGATACTACTGTGTGTGAAAATAAGTTAATTAACGTGTACAAAACACACAGAAGTGCTCTATTGATGGCAGATCTAGACAACAGAGGAGTTCTCCTCCTCCTCTTTTGTCTATCCTGAATGATGTGTTTTCCTCGAAAAGTAGTAGTCGTGCTTTGGTTGAATTGCTTGTTGTCACTAACTGGATCTGTGTGGTGATCTCAGAAGAACCCTAACAAAAATAAGGCTCACAGGGCAAAAATAGAACTGGAGCTGAGCTGCAGATTCTAATCTCCCATCCTGGTCTGCCATTCACTAAGTTATATAACTGCAGTAAGTGAAGAATAAAAGGCAAAGAAGTTGTTTGTTCATTAATGTTCTCCATGAGATGTGCTGAGTGACACTGGTGCAGTGTAAACATGGCTATGTAAACATAACTTTAGCTGTTATGGGAGCCTTCTAAATGAGCTGATGTGCTATTTCTTGTACTTCTGTACAGCTAGAAGATGTGCAGGTAGGAAGACAGAGCTCTGCACATGTCATGAGAATCTACCCTCTTCTGACTTCCATTGACATTTTTGTCTTTTGTATCATTATTTTACCCAGAATTTGTTAATGTTGGTCTCAACATACGGAAACAGAGACCAATACTGCTCTATAAACACAGTTACTGACCAGTTGTATTAAATAAAATTCTGATAAAAGCATCTAAATATTACTGCACTTGAAAAACTAATACCTGGCAAGATAAACAGTGTGCTTCAAAACAGCTGCTTATTCGCAGAATGCTTGGTTCCATAATCTACATAAGGTTATGTTTTTTTGGCACTGGCAATGTATCCATGGGAGTGACTGATGGTGTGGGAGGGACAAAAGATTTTGTATGGATGCAACGCAATATGCTTTGAGATAAGAATTTCTGAGCCAATGTCACTGAACTAGCTGGAACTTGCACACACAAATCTGAGAAGAGACAGCACCTGTTGCACTCACTGCAAAGACCTGCAACATTGGCAGAAGGTAGGGAGTAACACAGCCCAAGAAGAGCATCCATTGAATGCATAGGTAGGAAGCGAGCCTTTCGAGGAAAGATTGTTTCAGTTTTGCTTGGATCTTGAAAACTTTGTTCAAGAATATATTTTGTGAACTATCTTAAGTGACTTACAAAGGCAGTAGTTTGTTGATGTAATTTCTTTGACCTGCTGGCAGTTTTAGGAAGCCAGTGGCCTGCAAGAAATGTTCAAGTGGTGAGTTACACTCGAATTACAGATTACGGTGATATCCCAATATTCAAACTTCATGAAAATTCCCACTGTGTGTAGAAGAAAGAACACAAGTGTAAGAACCCCACAGCATTTAACAATTAGTTCTTCAGGGTGTTCACTATAGTCTAAGATGCCAAGCAGCTGACTCTGACTGTTCTGTACTGTTCCTATATGGTTTTTTGAGGCAAATATGCTTTACTATTCTAGCTTTATTTCTAATGTCCCTTGAGGCGTACCCAGGTCTAACCTTGTGTTAACTTATACAGTCAATGGGAACAATTTATGTGTGAAAGTAATGAGAATACTATTATTGTACACTGTAATGAGATTTTTAATTAACCTCAAATAAAAGCCTCCTTCTTTCCTGGTTCTAGCATCTCTCTTATGGCAATGGTAGCTTACATGTTGATGCAGCCTTCCAGCAGACGCTCTGGAGTGTAGCACCAATCAGTTCAGGAAGTGAAGTTGCCCAAGGTAAGATTGACTCAACTTTAATTACTGAAAGACTGTAAATGAAATACTTTAAAAATCACATTATTATGCCAAGTGTGGGAGTGGTTTTCTCCTATGTAAACACTGAATACAATAAATAAATATACAATTGTTCTGAAAACAGAGGGAAGGTTATACTGAAAGTAACACTAATAGTTTTCTACATATTTTTGCTGAATACTGAACAGCTTGTTCAAATCTCATTTTGCTAAAGATATGATAACATTTGTAATTAATTTTTTGAAATGGCTTTTGGTCCTGGTTTAAAATATTGTCTCAAATTATTCTGATGTATGCAGTCATGGTTACATGTTTCTGAGGCTGAATAAAAAATGGGCAAGAGGCTTGGAAGCAGGATGTGAAATCCTAAGACTGAAGATGAGAAATGGTTTTATGGGTAACATATGGTTGGAAAGAAAAACAAGAGGAGGCTAAAGACAGAAAGAGAACAGCTTTCAAGAATGATTTATTTTATTTAGGAATTAGGAAGGAGTTTTAATATAATTTCTGACATTGAAAGGGCAAGGATCCCTGAATTTATGCCATACTGGTTCCACAGAGAAGGAAAGAACAGTGTTTTTCTGAAAAGTCTGTCGCAATGTAAAGCCTAATGATTTCTACTTTCCTGCAGACTGACTGTTTTGAGTGGGTGTTGTAATAGAATCTAAAGAAGGTTAAAGCTGCAGGTCCTTTCATTTTGTGTGATTTTTGGATACTATTTTTTAAAGAGGCAACACACTGAAATTTCACATCAATTCTTGTTATCTGGCATATTTTAAAACTCAGTCATGGAATGTTCTTGCAACATTCAGATTTTGGGGACAGCATTGCCAACATCTCTTTTTTATATACTCACCGTGTTTTTACATATGAGAATCACTCTGCACATACAGATTCTCTGACATGTTTTATAGTACAAACCATTATTAAAAAATGGTGGTGCATTGCTTGGCAGTGTCCTAAACTTTATGGAGAAAACCCTTCTGTTAATGAGAAGAGAAGACCTTTTCCTTTTGCTTTTTCCTATTAACTCCATTTTCCTTGTCCTCCCACTGCTGGCAGCACTGGTGTGTCATTCTTGCTAATAATCCTTGGTTTATGTGCTGAGACCCAGGTTTGTGCTGTGCCACATCTCTGCCTGGTGAACCTCACTACTGAGACCTGCCTGTCTCTTTGAGAAGCAGAAATCCACAATGACATAGTGTCATATTGTGTACTCATACTCCCAGGAAATAATGTGAAAATGATGTAATATGGTTTTTGTCACTCTGCATTTATCTGTGCATGTGCCTGCTCTTTGTTGCTATGCTTTTCCATTTTCACTTTTCCGCAGGTACAGACATTATCTTTGTTAAGCTACGTATGTTTCCTAGAGAGGATCAGCTGGCTAGTGTCAGAAAGGATTAGAGCAAAGGCCTTATTCTTGAAAAAGCTGCAACAGTTCCTGTAATCAAGGTAGTCCTGTGGTGAAGGGAGAGTGAATATCAAACTTGGTGTCTAAGGCCTTATCTCTGTGTCCTCAGTAAAAGGGTAGCCAAGCCAGAGAAAATTACCTCAAAAAGGAAGGAGAAGGAAATAAACCTTTTTTTTAAATTATCTATAAAATGCTTTGTCATATTCATAAGTAAAATATTAATATACAGGAATAACTGCACTACAATACCCTCTCTTAATCAAAACTTTCCATTAAAAATAGATTAATAAATTAAACTAGTCAGTTAAATTGAATTATTTTGAAGTGAAAATAATGAATAATTAGTCTGTAAGATGAACTATGATGTTGGAGGTAGTTCAAAGAAAATAATTTTACATTCAGTTCTGTAAAATTGGCTTATGCAGAAGTCAATTTATTGTTTAAGTAAAAACAGAGCTTTAGACTCAAATCAAGTGATTCTGCTAATTCTGTGTGATGAAGTAGATGAGGGTCACTTTGAAAACAAAACCTAAATTATAGAATTATATTGACACAGGTCCATGTAAAAATTAATGTGTGTAACAACAATTACATACACTAATGGGCATACCCTGTTGTATCAAAATCAAGAATTTAGAAAATCAGTGCTAGAATTTGCCACATAAATACCAACTTTATACTGATTTTAAAGGTTTAAAAATATATATCCTGAAATATTACCTGATATATTCAGGAAAAAAACTTCATGTAGCAAATAAACTCATTAAAGGTGTGCAGTGTGGCTGAGGGGTATTCAACCCCATTTACCTGTACAGATCTGTCTTACTTCACAGCATTACTTATTAATATAGACATTGCTTCAAAATACAATTTCAGGTATAATTTTTAAAAAATCTTGTTGCTATAATGCTAAATGCAAGGAATTGTGTTATGGCATCCCACACAAATGTACAATTTGATATTAACTGTTTTTAGCAAGAAGGAAAGGTGAGTTTAGGACACAAAGAAATGTTTACATTTAGCTTGTCAGACTGAAAAAATACCATTGAATTGTGCTTAAAACCTACCAAGTTTTAGTATTTTTCAGTTGCTTGATTATAATACGGTATTTTTTGGTTAACATAAAATCATATTTCTTTTTAATGTCACATCTCTAATGCAAAACAACTGATGAAAAAACATCTATTTTGTTAATATCTTTACTGATTAGAATTATGGCCTTATTTTCAGCTTCTGGCTGCAAAGTCCTGGCACTTCAAATATTGTGATGCTCTGTGTATGGTCTGTGCCTTAGGTTGTGAACACACACACTTGTACACTGTAAAACCAAGTGTTTGGTTGTGAACCTGCACGTGCAGTGGAGGTGTTTGCAGTATGGGAGTTTCCCTTTGGAGTCCAAATAAGTCGTGATTATTGGTTTTGGATTTTCTGTCAAGCAGATCTTAGAATGGATCTTCCCAGAAGTTCTTCTCACAGAAAACTTCCAAGTACTCCTAAAAGGGCTTTAAAAATAATGAACTAGCTAAATCAGTCTTTTTTTTCAGGAGTATGTTAACTGGAGTTCTTATCTTAAATAAAATGAAAAGTGAGTAGGTAAGATGGAAGAGTTTCCCATTTTTTCTGTTGTACTCTGGGAGAGGAGTACTTGGTTCCTTGTTTTGGTTGGCTCAGTCTTTTTCTGAGTTGTGGTAGTAACTATATAGGATCCCCTGCCTGTGGCTCCTCTTTATCCTGAACCTTCCTTCCCTACTTGCTGACTCGGAGCTTTTCTCACTAGGCAGTGTTCAACTGGCTCCCCAGGGTATGAGATAGCTTCCCCTTCTTCTGACTCTTTTTTAAAAGTAACATAAAATGCCAACAGAAAAAAAATGAAATCAACCTGATAGTATGTATTACAATTTGAACTAAAGTCTTACATGTTGCTGTGTTTAGAGAAATGCACTCGATTTTCTCCCTTTATTCAAGGATACCTGATAGGAGGGGATGTTCTGAGGTTATTGCATGGCCACATGGATGAATGCTTGACAGTCCCTTCGGGTGAACACGGAGAAGAACAAAGAAGGTAGGTTTCCAGCTTATAACAGAATTATAGTAATGAATGTTGCTGAATCAGTATTAGGTGTCAGTGATAGCACGATTGTTTGAAAGATGTTGTGATGAAATTTATTACTCATAAGAATGAATATTGTTGAGATAAACTTTGGACATGAGCCTTTCGTATTTTCTTTTCAGTATTGTTCAAGTCCGATTTCACTTACCAGATGTAAAAGCAATAGTGATTTTTGATAATTTATTGTCATTTTTACTGATGTAAAAGCACTGGGAATTACATGTGTCGGGTTTTATATAGCTGTTTTTTTCTGTAATTACAAAAAATTCCTCAAGACAGGGTATGTAAGAATACTGCCCAGTCCTTCAAGGCAACTAATCTGGGAATTGATCTCAGGTCTACCTGTCATGGCAGTCTAGAATTTAATTTATGGTTATTTTCTTGACTCAAGGAATCCTAGAATAGAAGTAGAGGAGTGATGAAAACTTGTATGTATTTCTCTCTGTTAACTAAAAAAATCCATATAGTGAGAAGACTGACACTGTGAGTGGCATGTCTCTGAGGAGTGATTGCATCAGTCCTCTTTATTTGCTCTAATAACATATGCCCTCTAATAACATATGCCCGTATACCTTCTTTTTGGTAGGGCAGTGTCATATAATTTATTTCTACCTTCAGGCTAAATGTTGCTAAATGGTATTTTGGAATAGTTTGTTTAATGCAACATATTGGGTAGCTTCATTTCCATGACAAAGAAAGTGCTATTAATTAACTCACTCATCAAAATGGGTTTTCTTGGTTTGCAAATACAAATGTGTTTTTTAAATTTTATTTATTTTCATTTGTAAAGATAAGGACAAGACTCTGGAAGCTCCCATCTTCTATGAATTTTTATATGTTTATGAGAAAAACCTCAGTGTTTTTTTATACAGCTGGTGACCAACACTTCATGGATATTTCTCATTTTCAAACAAGGGAGTAGTTTTTGAATGCAGAAGATAGTTCATAATTCTGATACTTAAAATGCGATAAGTTCAGGTTTTAATTTTAGTTACCATGTGAGCGTCATTACAGCTTGATCACTGCTATTAATATCCTCAGCCTGGAAGTGCTGAAAAATTAAGGTGATAAATAAATAGGATCCTCTAGTGTTTGCTGTTGCTTCAGTCTAAATCCTGCAAAATTCCTTTTGAAAATGTAGTTGCAGTGTAACTTCAGATTTATAAGGTAATCATGGACTTCAGTAATGAACTTCAGTGCTTAAGAACACTAAAAATCTGTCTCTTTTCAACAAGACTAACACTGTATGTAAAACACAATAAAGGAGTGTGAAGTTGCAATATAAGAAAAAATTTATTTGATCCACTTGTGCATTCACATGATGCATCTTTCTGCCCTATAACATGGGAAGAATATGGTTAATTTCTTAATCTGCAGACCAGCACCAGTAAACAAATTGTATAATTGTATATCTTTCTGTGGTGTCTGCTAAGTTCTGTATTTCTTTCTGCCTTCCCCATATTGGTCTAAAACCCCAAAAGAAGCAGAGCTAGTAGGTAACAACTAGTACGTATGTCTTTGTCTTTATTTTTCCTGATAGCAATATTGAGAAACATTGCTTCCCAGTGCTATATAAAAACAGATTTGATCTTCTGAAATGTACTGTTGTTTAGGAACTTTCTTTGGTAAACAAGCAAACTAAAAAAAAGTTTGTTTTCCATAGTCTCCTTTCTGAAACTTTTCTATTTTTCTGAAATATTTAAAAGTATTTTTTACTAATAAACCTAGAATACAATCTATGATTACTTTCAATTATATGGAGTTAGTTATAATCACTCTGGGACCCACATTTTCTCCTCTTGAATTATTAGTAAATTTAGTTATTGCTTAAAGCATCTGTACTTCTATCTCTACTTAGGACTGTTGCCTATTCAAAATAATTTGTGTCTCCTTTCAGTTTTCAGTATGTATACATACATCATTTTGATGGTTGTGATTCAACATCTGGCAGAATTATATTTAAAAATATGGGTAATTTTGGCAGGTAGGAAATTTTAAGACAAATTATTTTGTCTTTCATTTCAGTTTCAGTTCTGTAACTTTTGCACAGGAGGCATACTAAGGTATGATATATTTGAAGTACCATAATTCCATATTATCCTGTCATTGCCTTTCGAAGTAGTCTGGTGATAGATGATTGGGATTTTGTTTGGTTTGCTTTGTTCCAGCATATACCTGAAGAGCAGGTCTGCTCTGCAGAATGGCAGCATACAGGAGCACTGAGAAGTACCATCCCTGTTATGACTCACCAATTCCTCTATCTACTTTTTATTTTTCTACAGAGGCTTCCTCTTTATGCCTTTTCAAATAAATAAAAGATCAGACAATCCTAAAATAACAGTTTTATTCTGTAATGTCACCTGGTATCAATTTCAGGGAATAAATAAATAGTTTAGATGTGAAGTATCCTCCTAGGCAGTTTCCAAAAATAACTGTAGTTTTATTCTATTCTTAGAACACTGACACTGTTACATAAATTTTGAGTATAAAAGTGTTTCAAAGAGTACCAGGAGTTCAAAACAAAATACACATTTTCAAGATGTTTATACTCTTGTACCTATGAGAGTTTATATTCTCACTTAGCACAGTGGAGACCTATGAAGCAGTCACAGTGCAGATACTGTCTTCATGATTACAGTACCTAACAAAGCTTCCTCTGAATCAAGGTCATCCAAATCTACACTGGAAGAGGCATAGTACAGTGGCAGAATTATTCATATAAAAAGCTTATAAAATTATTTTCTGTGTCTCAGGTTTTTTTTCTGAGTCTATGCTGTGTTTCCTTGCTTAATTGTTGAGCTTCTGTGTCCCTCCATGCAGCCCTTGGATTGTGGTATTGTGATCCCTAGAGGGTAGGGTGGAATCATTGTATTGTGGAAGAGGGGCTTTGCTGTTAAGACAGAAACTTAACTTTTCCTTTGGAAGCAGTTTCAAGTAGATCCTCCCTGAAGTTGCTAGATTTAGTTTGCTTTGCAATTAAAAAACATTCTAATTGGAAACAGTGCAAATGGAGAAGTTTGTGGTAATATGTTGGTTTACTTGATATTACAGTAGAGGAATATAGTGATATTATTTTTAAAATACCACAGGCAGGGTGAAAGATACCATGGTAGTCTTCATTCACTGACCCAGATAAAGAACAAAAAAAAGGAACAGACTAAATGTCATTTATGTGCAGTTTCACTGAATTAAATATAATTTACTGCATATTCTAGTTAGATATGCTGCTGGTTTAAGGCAGCTGGTTTAAGCCTTGTGCATAGAATCCTTAAACTGTGTTTTTATTCTTCAAAGTGCCTTAGTTATCTATAGCAAGCTAGACCTAAATTTGCAAATTAGCTCTTTAAGTCAAATTTCAGAAGCATTTCCAGGTAGATTAAAAAATAGATACAGTTATAGACAGACGAGAAGGCCCAGTATCCTTATGGTGGTTACTTTGATTTCCATCTATCTTCAGAGCCAGGGCAAACTTCTGCAGCACCACAGATATTTATCTTGACTCCTTTTCCTTCAGTCTCTGTCCACATGGTTTGTGATCTAGATCCCATCATATGAGCTGATACAAGCAGGTTGTCAGTAGGAATGAGGCAAACCCATCACCGTTTCCTTGATTTATGTATGTTTCTTATTTAAATAAAGGATTGCATAGTCTTCTTTGCCACCTTTTCCTTCCAGTTTCATACAGGAGAAATTTGTTAATAATTTTTAATACTTTTTTTTTGGGGGTGGAGGATTATATATGATTATCCAGCAGAAGATTTAAATCACTTTTTGTATTACAGGTACCTTTAAATGGTCTTTACTTCCCTTTGACATCTTTTCCTGTTGCCATTGTGGCACTTTTTTTTGTTTAAACCTGCTATTTGGTAATTATAGTATTGAGTTTTCACTTTTGAATGTATAATATCAAAGGAATTGTCGTCCCACAGTTTGCAGTTCTGCAGTGTTTCCAGTTCTGTAAATAATTTCTCACGTACTTTCTGTAAACATGGCCATGCTCTGCTATCTCTCATGTTTTACTAACCGCCTTTCATGTTTTGGTTATTGTCTCTGATGTTTGCATTCCTTTAGTTACGTGACAGACAATTTTATTGACCAGTGGAATTGAGAGGAGGAGAATTTCATCCTCCAATCCACAGTAGTTTCTAAGAACATATAAATAAAGACTGAGGGCAGAGGTCGGCCCCCCTTTTTTTCCTGGCCGTCTTTGCCCTAGCTGCTACTCCTGAACCTGTGTTTCGTGTGCTTATTTCATGTCCGAGAGCGACAAGGAATAAATTTATTCTAATTATGATGGGAGTTGGTATTTAGAGCATGTATACATTAAAGTGCTTCTGTGAAGTTGCTT
Organism: Aleadryas rufinucha; assembly: GCA_013397815.1. Classification (NCBI taxonomy): domain Eukaryota; kingdom Metazoa; phylum Chordata; class Aves; order Passeriformes; genus Aleadryas; species Aleadryas rufinucha. Next base: position 13,084 of record VZTH01010707.1, on the reverse strand, counting down.
TCTATTGGTTCACTCTCTGAATTAAAAAAAAAGTTCATAACAAGTTTATCACAACTGAATCAGTCAACAGTCCCCTCCCCCCCTTTCTTTTTGCAGTTCAATTAAGTGGAATTGTTTTACATTATTGACATTGCTGTATTATGTGTGTTATTTTTAGTATCCTGTAGAAATGTCAGCTGGTTATTAATACAGGCATGACTGTAGAGTTTTGGATTGCTTTCTTCTGTTGGGGGAATTTGTTTTGTGGTTGGGTTTGGTTTTTTTGTTTTTGTTTGGTTGGTTTGGGGTTTTTTTTTGTTTGTTTGATTGGTTTTTTGTTTTTGTTTTTTTTCTGTGGTTGTTTTTTTAACTTAGAAGTCCCCAAAAAAGCTAATGGCAGATGGCAGTAGAAGTATATAATCAAAATTACTTGCTGGGTTTTTATTTTTTGATTGGATTGTGGCCCTTGCTCTTTATTATACCACCATCTTTCATATTCTTTTAGAACTTAAATACTTCACAGGAGTAGGGCTCTGATAGTCATAGTTCCCAGTCTAGAAAGGAACCATGAGTGTTCCCACTGCAACTAATTTGCGTTTTGATTTGCAATATGTGTTTTTAAAGTGATGACTGCAGTGCAATTTTGACCTGTCAGAAATATATCATTATAGAATGCAATTACCTGTGACAGAGAGAAAAGTGCTCCTGGCTTTTCAAAGTATCGTTTGGGCTGGAGCAGACTCCAATTTCTCAAACCATCCCTTCAGAATAGGCCTTCATGAGGGAATGGATAAATGTACCCTAATTTCAGAAGCAGTTTTACCATTCCTGCCTGTGGGACTTTCTTTGGGTGAAACATATTATGTTAAGGCTTTTGTAAATTACATTGAACACTTAGTGTTAGTCCCAGATATAGACAGGCTTTTAACGTGATGGTCAAAATCAGTATGACTTAGTCAATCCCAGCTCCTTTTTTATTTTCCATGCCATTCTCTGACACCTTTTGTTATGGCATTATGAACTAATTAGGTCTGTTGTACCTCAGAAAGTTTGGGACCTGGCATGTGTGGAGCATGATTTATGACTGAAAAGTGAACTCAGAAAGTTTTCAATCAGCATAAGTCAATATCCTTTCCCCTGCACCCAGAACAACCCTGAGCCTTGAATGGTGATGGCTGTGCTTTTAAAAATTATTTTGAAAACATACATAGAGCTTTTTAGTGACTGATTTTTCAAACTAAAACCAGCCTTGTCTGTCATTGAGAGGAGTGGAAAAATTTCTTTCACTTGAACTTTGACATCTTATTTTGATTCATTAATTTATGTGTAATCCAGGTACGCTGTTCTTCTTTATGTTGCTCTGATTCATTCCAAGCTACTGAGATTTGTTCCATTATTTTCTTGCTGTGGAATTTGGGATTTGCAGGTTCTTCAACCAAGACTACTTCAGCAGTATTGAAACACTGTCATTTAATGTAATTTATTTTAACCTCATTTAATTCCCATTTGTAGTCAGTGAATTTCAGTGAAATGATTGCCCTTTCTCTGCTGAACAATACTTTAATAAGAATATAAATTCAGTAATGATTTTCCAGGGGGATTGACACGTGGTAGTCTATTTTAAACCTGTGTAATTAATTCATTATCATAATTCAGGATGATAGATTCTGATATGGATCTTTCTTTTTGATGCTTACTGTCTCTTTCCCTCTGTATTTCCTCTTGGAAAGCTGGAGGAGAGCGCTGCGAGTGAGCCGGGGAGAGCAGCACCTGGCCCCTCCGCGGCCGTGGCGCTGTCCGTGGTGCTGCACCCACAACCCGGACGCAGGCAGACAAGTGAGGTGGCCCTTCCCAGCTCTCGTTTGGATTAAGGGGAATTAAATAGACGAACGACATAGTCAGGAAAAGGATGGTCTTTTAAATGTAACTTACAGTCACAGGTCAGACCAAAAAATTACTTCATTACACTAACTAATTAACTAGATGAAGATTTATAATAAAGATTAACTAAAAAGTCTGAAAGGTTCTGAAATACTTATTGATACTTTATTTTGAAATAAAAGTGGTTAATATCTTTATTGCATAAATGTAGAATATATGGATAAAATGCTTTGGAAAAAGTAGAAAAAAAGGCACAAATTAATGTTATGGGTATGGCTCTGAAGATACAAGGTATCCCAAGCTTTTAGGAAGACACACTGTAGCTTCTTGTCCTCTCTTTTTCTGCTGTTGTTTGTATTTTCCTTATACACTTATATTACTTATGATTTCATAATTAGGTTTTGTAATGTGGAGGTTTGCTCTACTCTTTGGCAAGTAAGGTGCATCTTCTTTGCACCTTGCAACTCAATCCTTTTTCATCCTGTCAGTGTAAATCTATGGTAACTCGTTGATAGTCAGAGATTTTTTGTGGATTATTTCATGTCATTAAAAACAATGTTTCATTTGACCTAGCAGTACCAGTACCTGATATGACTAACTAGTGTCAGCTTCAGGAAGGATTCAAATGTTATGAATCATCCTTCCTTTTCAGCACTGAACTGTCAACAGAAGTATATAAAAAGAAATGAGGTGCGTTCTGTCAAATAATGATATATAGAGCAAGTACTAAGGAAGTTGGTTTGAGCAATCTCAGAGCAGTTTACTACATTTATTTTAGTGAAAAGTGATAAAAATGAACTTTCAATTCCTTAGGTTAAAAACTTTTGAGATGGTCTGGATTATGAACTTATTCATCTGCTCTGGGACACTGTTCAGCATGCATGCTGTTATAGTAAAGGCAAAGTGATTTGCCTTTCATCGAAGAAATCTTTTATTCAAAGCCATCTTTTCTTTATCATCTTTTCTCTAGCAAAGACAGTATCTAATTAAAACCACAAGAGCTTACACCCTATTCTAATGCTTTGTGCTAACTTATTTTTTTGTAGCTAGTATCTTCTTTCCTGTTCGTACAAAGTCTTGCTGCTCCATCTGTTACTTCGGTCTTCAGGCTTCTCCTTTTGCTTCCCTGTAGGGATCCTTGATCCCTAGCCCTCCAGTCACCAGCTCTCTTTCAGTCCCCCTCCAGATTGCTGTAACTTATTCTTTTGCTGAGGCTTAGCTTCTGCCTTTTTGACTTTTGTCCTTAAAGTTCTATTACAACCCTAGAATCCTTTTTATGTCCTCTGGTAAACAAGTCATATGTTTTTATTTAGGATTTCTTTTCTATCTCTTTCCCATTTTCTCACCTTAAGTGGCCATTGTAAGACAGATAGCTTCCCTTTGCAGGAGCAGAGAAAGAAAATAATGGATACATAGTCATGTAGAAGTAAACCACTTCATCCATGACAAGCCATTCTTTAGGTTTAAGATGGGAGGTTTTTTAGATGTTTAATGTTACACTGACCCAACAGCTATGTGTAAATTAGCTCCAAAAGAATAATCAAACTGAGAACCTGGTGACAGCTTTTGGGTTTCCATTGTGAGAAAGAGCTTCATTCCTGAAAAGTAAAAAGGTACTGACTTAAGAATGAAACATTCTTATAAATTTAAACCTTTGCTTCAACTTGAATATAATTAATGACTTGAAAACTGCTGAATAAAATTTAATTTTATATTATGCAATATGCAAGTATTCCAAATGCATTTTTTGTGAGTGAGGTTCATACTGAAATAAGCCAGGATGTAATCACAGTGTTTCAACTTTGAAAAAAACCAACAACCCCCACCCAAGCTGCCCAAACAAACAACCCACACCCTCCCACTCCCAATCCAAACCAACCAACCAGGGTGACACCTGATCTGTTATTCTTGTTACAACATAAATCCAGTCTCAGTCTGTTAGCTGCAGAAGAAGAATTTGAAAAAATACCTGAAGCGCAGAGAGAGTGTCTGAACAGAGAAATAGCCGAGTTCAAGGTTGTTTAGCAATTGCATTTTACTGTACTAATAAAGGTAAATTTCAATAAAAAATAAGATTGCCTTTGAATTTCACTTCCTTCTGTGAGAGGAAAATGAGAGACTTGATAATACCTGCCAGCTGCTCCTAGCACCACAACCATTTCAGCAAATGGCTGAGATATTACATGGAGAAAATAGTGGATAGAAGGTCAAGGGGTAAATATTGTACATATTTATACATCCACCTATAACTTCTTGTTACATGGAACATGTGCGAGAGTTTCTATTTATATCTGGGTCATGAATGTTCAGTGTGACTGATTCTGTAATTGTAATGAGATGTGTTTATTTTGTGTTTGGACTAATTTTTTCTCTTGTATGATTCATCTTCATTCTTTTGCAATGTCTGGGAGTGTTTATTTCCATAATACTTTTTATGTTATTCCAAGATGAATTTATAGTTTAATGTATGCTTAAAAATACTGAGAAGTATATTCTAACTCTATTTCTTTTGGTTTTGAACTATTTCTTTCAATGTTGGTCTCTGTGCTAAGCATTCTGTCCCTCTGTATTATATCCACAGGAGGACTTTGAAAGCTAAGACCTAGTAATTAGTATGTACTTAATTCCAAAATGTAGTCCTCAAAAATTGCTTTTAGCAAAGAATGGGGAATGCCTAAAATTTCATTATTAATATTCCTTAAAGTTATGCCACTGGCTATTTTTTGGCGGTGCCTGATCTTGACGGAAGTTTGCAACATTTACTCAGCCCATCAGCTTTTCCAGGATCTATAAAACTAGGCCATTGTTTGGTAGTGTTGCCTGACATGCTTGATCTGATAAGCTTAGTGACAGAACTCCTTTGCATAAGTGACTCTTTTATTTATTTTCCCAATGGAAAGGCCTAAGCTTTTAAATTCTGTCAGTGTCATAGGGCAGAAACACAGGCACAGGCAGCACACAATCCAGAGTGGCTCCCTAAATTTAGAATGGCTATGCTAACTTTCCTTAGTGTTTGCTTTGAAGTAAAACAGGGTTATCTGCTCAGGGCTTTTGGTGACTGTAAACCTTAACCATTTTGTGCATCTGGTAAAGATCACTTACCTCCATGTAGAATAATGGAGAAAAAACCACTCTCTATCTTTTTTAGGCTTAATTGACTGTTATCTAGAGATACTTAGATTTCTGTTTATATGCAGGAACTAGAGAGGTCATTACATATAAAAATTTGTAAATAGGAAGCTGTTAACATCTGAGATGTGTGAAGACTGTGTCAGTGTGGCTGTTTTAATATCTTAGGTGTTATGGTATTAAAATAAAGTGCTACATTTTGAAAATTCAGTGAAATAAGTTGCAGTTAATTTGGTAGTATAAGCTCTGAGAAAACACTGCCTTTCCTGGGAAGATACATGCAGTGATCACAAATCTTCATCATTATTTGATACTTGGTTTTATTAGAATCTAGAAGTGTTGTAATTATCAGGCTATTGATACTGTTTTCCCCCCCGGATTCTTTATCCTTAAAACACTAAGAAAAATGTCTAAGCAAATGCTGTATAAACCTTGTTAAGTATGAATGTCACAATAATGGATGCTAAGGACAATTAAAACAAAATTTAAATAGCTAAGTCTGAAGGTTTAATTGACATGAGTGGGTTTTGAATCTAATAAACTTTGAATCTGACAAATGTAATAATTATTTTGGCAATCTTAAAATGAGAGACATGGTTAAATGAACAAACACATCCGATGATGAATTCTGCTGAATATTTAGTCTGTGCCATTGCTTGGTTTTCAGAACTGTCCATTATGAAGGCGGTGCTGTGTCCATTCATGCTCGTTCCCTTTGGCGACTAGAGACTCTAAGAGTTGCGTAAGTAAAATCTGTCTCAGAAAAAGAAGGACATTTGGCAGGACACTTTCTGTATAGTAAGAGTGATCCTATAAAATCAAAATGATAATTATAAATCTGAACGAGTAAAACTAAAATAATCCTTAAAAAATGCTTTATATGACATTCATTAAATATTAAACAAGTTCCTATAGAGAGGGTGTATGTTTTGGTTGTTTTTTGAAGTTGTTACAGCTGTCAGTGAATTCACAATTTACATTTTTAGTACATAAATGACAAAATGAGAACCGGTGTCCTTAAAAAAAAAACCACATGTGACACTCCTCCTCCAGCTTGTTTAAGCCATTTGGAAGCCTTTAAAATAAAAATTTACAGAAAAATTCTATTGTGCATTATGGGGAATATTGGAGTAATAGTAAGGAATTGTGCCTCGTTTGTTGAGGTAATTGCAGTGTAAAATTGCATTTAAATCATATTACGATATGTGCTTGTGATAAAGTTTCTAGTGACAAATAAATGATTGCTTTTTAGAGATTAAATCAGAACAGCTTATGAAAAGGTTACACTCCAATGATGCTGTTTTCTCTGTGTGCATTTTATTAATAGGATGACATTAAATGTCAGTGATAGGGCAGTGAGATTTTTCCTTTGGACTAAAACAGACCTTGAGACAGTGACAACAGAAATGAAACTGTGGAAGGATCTTTGGCTTTTTGTTTTCCCCATGGCATTTACTTCCCTAATAAGCAGTACTGGAGCAACATGGGGATCCACGAAATGACAGGTTTCTGTTATGACCATCGTATATATCACTTTGACAGGCATTGTATACAGACTTTTGAAGGGTAAACATTTGAGCATATATGACTGAAGGAAATTGTAAGAACTGTCAAAACAATTATAACAAAAGAAAGTGGTAATCTTTCTTTTTAAAAACCATGATTTTCTTACCACGAGAAAAAGAACCAAATAAAATCCCAAGAATAACACTTTCTCCTACACATCCCTCACCAACCTATTTTCCTGTACGATATTCTAATTGCTATATGCATTCAGTGCTGAATTGCAGTCTATTATGACTCATGCAAATGCTTCAATTTGTAGCTTTGTAAAGATATGCCTGAAGTTCTCAATCAGTTGTAGTCCTTCCCAGAATGACTGCAGATGTAATGCTATGTGAATTTTACGTGTTTCTAAAGGAACAGTTTTTTTCTCAACTCTGTTCATTAGTGGAGAACTCTCATAAAAATTGCCTGGGCAATCTATATGTACAGATGCCCTTGGGATGCCCTGCCATGGGACACCAAATACTATTGCTCAGCATTGCTTTCTTTCCCAAAAGGTGACAGAGTTCATGTTCTCACATTGCAAAAAAATATTTTTAGTAGTCAGAAATGGCTTCACAAGATACTTTCTGCTCAAAAGGCTTTTCTTGTAAGTGCACATGAATTGTTATTTTTCCTATCCTGCAGGCATGAACTGGGAGCATGGCTCAATTATGCTACTTTTTTTTCTTATGGTCTGTAGCTATTGGGTCCAAGAGAAAATTGAATCAGACAAGAGAAAAGGCAGCTCCCCAGCATGACCTGTAATATGAAAGGTGCAGAACTGATGCATTTTACCAGATCCAGCAACACAATAGCTGAGATTCATGACCTGACATTTTACTGACTAGAGAAACAGAAGTTATGCTATTGCACTGGACTCAGATGTCCTTTTGTGGAGTATATGGACTTTGCTGTGCAGAAGACAGAAGAAGATAAATAGGTTTCTAAGACATAAAGCTTCCATATTTCCTTCTACCCCAAAGCTCCCTCAACTTAAACAGAAGAGACTCTTTAGATTACAAAAGAAAATATTTGAGGGCGAAAGCCTTTTTATTCTTCTGTCCTCTTTAAAACCAATAACTAAAAAGGTTTAAAAGTTTAATCACTGAAATTAAATAAATCCTGTTACAAAACAGAAGCATTTTTAAAACTGTGCTTTGAAAATGTCTGGCGAATTGGTTTTGCACACTTTGCATCCAGTATGGCCAACTCTTAAGAAGAGACATTTAAACAAGTGGGTATTGGTATTGAATAGGTAAGTGCTTTAACCTGCTACATCCGTGTGTCAGGGAAAATGAAAATGACTTAAATCTGTAGAAGTGTTGTCTTAAGTGATTTACAGACTTCCACATGAATACATACAAAAACAAATGCATAAAAACTTGTTATATTTTTAAATGCTGTACCTAGAATTACCTTAAAGGCAAGTGAGAAGATGCAGTAATACAAAATTCTGATACAGGACTAAGTTTATAAGCAGGTTAAGTTCATAAGGATGCATTTGTACATTTCATTGATATTATGTGAACATGTCAATAATTTTAAGCTCTTTGAAGCCGCAGTAAGCATAGAGGATTTCTAGTATTTGTGGAAGTACAGCAGAACCTTGTCAGTATATCACAACTCCATTATGATAGGCATTTTGCAAGCACAGAATAAACACGATTTCCTCTCCAAAATGCAGCATTGACATGCATCTGAAGTGCAAACTTTTGAAGACATAAGACTGAAGAAAGTTTTACGAAGACTAGGAAAATATCCTAGTTGTGACAGTTTTCCAACCTGAAAAGCCTTTGTGAAATACATACTCCTTAGTAACCCCTATACCAATTTATCTTCAGGAATTAAACAGGAAGAACAGGAAGGCTGAATTTTCAGTTTAGGGCAAGAAGTTGGAAAGCTGTGATCTGTATTTTAAGTTGAGTAATTTTTGGGGAGCTTAGATAAGCTTTGCCTTTCTTCCTTCTATAGAATATGACGAATCTGGGTCATTTTTTGCTTAATAAGTTTTCATCTTTATTTTAGGAAGTTTTCTATTTATTTGGTTTTTTTGCCATTTTATTTTTGCACAACATTTAAAGTGTTCTTAAAATCTACTTACTGCTAAAAGAGGACTCTGGGAGAGTGAAGAATCACAGCTGCTGGTAGATGAAATGCTGGAGAGGGAACTGGCAGATCTAAACTCTTTGTGTACAGCATAAGCCTCCTTTTCTGTAGGCGGTCTGTACCTTCTCTCAAAAGGAATTCAGTCTGAACAAAGGAAGCTTGTGCAAAGGAAGACCTTAAGATTATTTATTAGAATGGTTTTGTAGGGGATAACCACAAAGTAGCCACTTTCTTGCTGATACTCCAACATGTGAATTTTATATTTTTCGCAACTAGTTGGCAATATATTTTAATTTAAAATATTTTTGCTGATAGTTAAAACATTATTTTTTTTTAATAAATGTTTTTTTATGAACTTACTTAGGTGGAGTGGCAGCCACATTAGATGGGGACAGCCATTCAGACTAAGACATATAACAACAGGAAAATATTTAAGTCTCCTGGATGACAAGAGTCTTCTTCTCACAGACAAAGAGAAGGCAGATGTAAAATCTACAGCATTCTGTTTTCGGTCTTCCAAGGTATGGAATCAGTGCAACATTAATATTACTAGTAATAATTCCAATCTCTTTAGAAAGCAAGATTTAGATATTTTCTGCTGCTTGTGATTGCATTAATTATTGGAGCCTTCTACTTTTCACTGATTAAAAAAAATTCCAAAATGCAGCAGTATAATCAATAACTAGAAAGCTTCTTTTATCATATTTTCTCTATGTATTGCTGCCTGGCTGTCTGTTTGTGAGTTTGTTTTGTTTTTTTTTTTTTTTTTGCCTTGTTAATTTGTTGCTTTTTTGTTGTTGTTTCAGTGGTTGGGTTGGGGTTTTTTTTCCACTGCTTGCCCACTTTTGAGCAGTATACTCATTTCTAATTTGTTTTTCTGATCAACTTCTCTGCTGCTTCACTGTTTTTATCTGTTGGCTGACATAGGAAAAAATTATAATATTGTGAGTTATTGAAATTTAATTAGAAATTCAGGATTTCTCCCACCAGATACTTTACTGTAGTCTAATCTGAAGTTACCAGCATTTGAATTTTCATTTTGACAGCTTCAATAAGCATTTTGAGTTTAAACCAGTATTTTTGTAGTGGGTAAACAGTTAAAAATAATACTATGATAAATTCTTAAATATCTTTATTTCTCATACTTTTCACCTGTAGCATGGTATCTGAAAAATTTCCAACAATAATTTTGTTGTTGTAAAAAACTATCTTTAAAAATACAAAGTACCAGTAAACAGAATTACTCAATAAGTTGTCTGTACCATTTAATTTATATATATATTTTAATTATTTGCCTGCTTGGGAAGATAAGAAAAGAATAGATACCCAAGGCAGGTATACAGATTTTTGCACCTTGTTAACAAAGACTGTAGTTCAGTTGATTGTTTTGAGAGCCAGACAGTTGTTCATTCTGAAACGGTTTAGAAAAGTCATAGAAATGCTTAAATATTTTGGGACAATTCAGTACAACCACACTGGGGATTTCCTGTTGCAGCTAGTATAGATTTCAACACTTGAAAGCAAGAGGGATAGAACAATTAATTCACTGATTTTCAAGATGGGTTGTCAGCAGGGATTGCTCCAAAAAGAGTAGAACAATGTACTGTGCTCTACTGTTACATGGTTTATTTAGTCCAAAAAATACTTGAAGGCAAGAATTTTAGCAATAAAGAACGTCACTTGTTGATATGGATAAGGTGGTTTGTCTCTACTTTCTACGTAAGTTATACATATGCATTTTGGAGACTAAATGATATTGTATTTGAAGTTTCTTCCTTGTATTCCTCTTTTCAGCCTGAATTTGGAGGACTCATTGGAAATTATTTTGAGGTTTTATGTTTTGAAATGGTTTTGTTCTACCATGCTCAAAATGAAAGGTTAACATTTATTTTGTTGTTAGTGGCCAGACATACCCTGTGCTGAGCAGAGCAGAGACAAAAGGCTTTGGGGCATGTAGAAATTTGTTATGGTAATCAATTCTTGAAGTAACGAGAGAATTTTAAGAGGGGTATATAAGCTAATCAGCATGTAAAAAATGTAATCTTACTGATGTTTAAATATGGATTTTCAAAAAAATTGGAAGTCTGGAAGATTGTATTTGATGTAAATGTTGTGGATATCAACATTAATTTTAACAAATGACTTATTTGGAGGGAGTTATAGAGATACCACAGGAGAGGAGGAGTATATGGTTTGCTGAGGATGAATCGAGTCTGGATGCGATCCTGTGTCACATGCTCTAGAATGACCCTGCTTGAGCAGGGAGCTTGGACCAGAAGACCCCAGTGTGGTCCCTTCCTAGCTGACCCATTCTGTGATTCAGTCTCCTGCTTTGGACTTCTTATAGGAGTGTCATGATACAGGCATTAAAATTTTTAGGTGCCTTCCCTCTCTGGGAAATAATATTACAATAAAGATTTCAAATTATAGGAGTTCTAGAAAGGCTTCTGTAGAGAAGGTAGGCAGATTTAGGGTCTCTTTTCCTCTGAGTATGTTAGAAGAAACCATCCAAACTTTCACTTACGTTGTTGCATGTACTTAACACCCAAAAAAATTATTCATGGATAAGAGGGAGCCCTTGATCTTCTTTTACTGAGTACAGAGCATTAGTACCTGTGAGTATTTCAGATGTCTGGGTCTTTCTTATAGAAATTTCATCCCTTTCTTTGCCACAGACATAATTCTTCCTTGCAGTAGCTGAAAAGAAGTGGGAAGAACTCTGAAGCTCCCACTTGTTGCACAATAGTAAGTTAGCTTTAAATAGGCAAAAAAAAAAAAAAGGGAGAGGAAAGTGTTAAACGATCGGTTCCTTCATGCGTGTGAGTAGATAATAACTTCAATTTCTACATGAAAAGTGGCTTTCATGTTTGTAGAGATAGTCTTGAAAGTGTATCACTTGTAAACCTGAAGATTCATATGTAAATATAAAGGCTCAACATTTATTTTTTATACCTTATTATTTGCAAGGGCTCATCATCTCAAACATATTAGCTTGCCAGTATTTCATTTAGAAAGTAGCCCAGAAGAGAACTAGAAAGCTAAAGGCATTTGTTTGTTTGTTTGGTTTGGTTTTTTTGTGAAAGCTTGAAAATATCACAAACTGTTACCAAACAGCACTCAGAAGAAAAGGATTTTCTGAGGAGCTAATAGTCACTTCATTTTTCTTTCTGGTAATTGGTGTTTGTGCTCTGGTTATCATCTATTACCATAAAAATTATCACTAAATGCAAAGTATATTATCCTTTCAAGCAGCTGAAATTCAGAAAATCCTTTTTTTTTTTTTCTCTCTGGTAGTTTTGCTTCACTCAGCACTGGATGTCCACAGATATCTACAATTTATTTCCCAAACATACAGCTTTTTTAATAGGCTTGGGGTTGTAGAGATCAAGTTTTGTGGATTTTTTTTTTCCTTCCATTTTCTCAATATTGATTCTTTTTGATAAAAACATTGTTTTAATATCACTATTCCACTGAAAAAATGTAATTTTACCAATTTAGAAATGTTTCTACACTCTGTACCAAGTTTCTTTTCCTGTCTGTATTATTTTCCAGTGGACAGAAATACATCAGTTTGAATAAAATTTTATAGCTTGTATTTTTATGTCTTCACCTTTTCTTTCTTCTTCTTTCTTCTAAAATTTTATAGAAATTATATTAATGCTGCTTAAAAAGCAGCCATAAATTAGCTTCTTGCAATTGGTGAGGTCTAAAAATATCAGTCCTGAAAGTGTGCCACAGAGAGTATGGGTTAGGTCAGATGACAAGAGATGAAGTTGAAAGGACAAGCCTTAATCAAGGGAATTCATTTTGAAATTTTATAAGGAGTTAAACAGAAACATTAGACTGAAATAATGTTTAAGGTGAGGCTTCACAAAATAATTTTTTCAAGATTAGAATGAAACCATTTTTAAAAGATTTTGTTCATTTAGCCCACAACAAAAATTGGAAGATGAGCTTGTGTTCTTGTATGTGTGGAATTAACACTTTATAAAGAGCACATCCTTCTGGAGAAAATCTGGCCTATTGTTCAGTAATTCTGTTCATTTCTGATTCATTCTTGTTTTGCATTACTGAGATGGTTTACAGACTGTTGCAAAACCCACTTGTTGCTGTTTGTTCCAGTGTAATAAATGAAGATTTTTGATCCTTGTTTAGACAAGGTTGATCATCTGAGAATGGGTCTAGACTGCAAATAAAACTGAAGGTTTTATTTGTAAAAATGCTGTAGGAAGAATTAGCAGATGGTTCGGTAATGACAGGTTACATATGTGGTAAGAATGTGGCTGGAAACTTGCATCATGTAATGTCTGTGCCAGTGTAGCATTATTAATTAGTGACACGGTGATTTCTGATGTTTTTCAGATCCTAATTTTTACTGATGAACTATTTTACAGTAGATAATGAGATTGATTCATTATATGTACTTTCTCAACTACCTGCT
>VZTH01010706.1:6989-39883 GCA_013397815.1 Aleadryas rufinucha | reverse complement strand
ATAATTTCCTATCTCATTTCAAAATGTGTGAGTTATTGGTCTGTCCATATATTTGCCAGTCAAGGTTTTAAGACAAAAAGTCCAAAAATCCTTTGAAGGAACAATTGTTTGATGTAAATTTGGGTTAAAATTATAAAATAATTTAGCAAGTTAAATTTATCTCACCATTTCACATTAACCAACCCTGCTCTCTTCCCTGTCTCGTGCCATGCCTGGTTCAGATTTTAATTTCCTTTAGGTTGGGAAGGGGACTTGATTAGCAGTGTATAAACAATTAATTATGTGGTTTTCTAGTCAAATTAAAAATAAATATAAAAAACAAACACAAGAAGAAGGGGATTCATTTGGAGTTGTCTTCGTTCTCAAATATTTCTTTTTCCCAAAGGGAAACGCATCTTTGGAAATTTCATCTTGGCTCATCTAAAATACCATAGATTCATTTTGTTTTGATTTACAGTGCTTCTTGCCATTTTATTTTAACCTTAAAAAAGCACAAGGGGAAGCGTGAGAGATTTGCAGAAGACTTGCTGGTAAAATAAAGATTGAAATGTTTTCAAAACATTCTGACTTTTTCAAAGGGAAGTTTTAACTCTCTGGACTTAAACCATTGCCAAATTCATCTCACATCTATAAATACCTCCGGTTTTCACTTTATAAATTAATTCATGTGGCTCTAACTTTGATCAGGGCTGGCAAAGCGCTCTGTAGTTCTACAATATATCTTAATTTTTTTAGGCAGTAGATTTTACACCAAGCCCATTAGCAAGTACTTCAGTGCCACTTCTTTCCTTCACTAAAATCTCATGCCTGAATTGGTTGATTGCATATTCACCTCAATGGCCCAATATTTACTTTTGAGTAACTGGTTTTATCACCCTTAAAAAAAATATGAGGCTCTGTTTTGAAAAGTGGGCTTGTGACAGGCTCAGGTAAATTTGATTATATATAATTTTTAAAATCCTATTTTTTTTTCATTCAAACCAAGAGAAGATTTAACTGTGTTAGGCAAACCATTGGAAAAAGAGTGTGCAGCGGCTAAAATATCAAAATATAGAAGATCTTGGATTTTGTAGTGCTGGTGCTGACTTGTTGTGAGCTTTTAGGGAAGGTGGGTGCTCACAACTACCCCAAGCAGGGCTCCAGGCTGGGGGCAGAGGGGCTGGAAAAGGACCTGGGGTGCTGGTGATGGAAGCTGAACTTGAGCCCAGGTGTGCCCAGGTGGGCAGGAAGGGCAATGGAACCTGGACTGGATCAGGAATAGGGTGTCCAGCAGCACCAGGGTGGGGATTGCCCCCTGTGCTGGGCACTGGTGAGGCCACACCTCAAATCCTGGGGTCAGTTTTGGGGTCCTCACAGAAAGAAGGACATTGAGAGGCTGGAATGAGTCCAGAGAAGGGAACGGAGCTGGGGAAGGGGCTGGAGCACCAGGAGAAGCTGAGGGAGCTGGGAAAGGGGCTCAGCCTGGAGAAAAGGAGGCTCAGGGGGGACCTTGTGGCTCTGCACAACTCCCTGACGGGAGGGGGCAGCCAGGTGTGGCTCCTGTCCCAGGTAACAAGTGACAGGAGGAGAGGGAATGGCCTCAAGGTGCACCAGGGAAAGTTTAGTTTGGATATTAGGGAGAATTTCTTCACTGAAAGGGTTAACCCTGGCTCAGGCTGCTCAGGGCAGTGGTTGAGTCACTCTCCTCTGGAGATACTTAAAAGCCACGTAGATGTGGCACCTGGGGACGTGGGTTAGTGGTGGCCTTGGCAGTGCTGGGGTAATGACTCCTCTTGATGATCTTGGAGATCTTTTCCAGCCTTAATGATTTTATGATTCCATAAACAGAGAGTGGGCTGTATCTCAGCTCCTCTGTCAGTGGGACACATCAGCCTCAATTTCAGCTGAGTCAGAGCTCTATGTTTAGTCTGACCTGATTTTTTACCCTTCCTCCCAGTCCACAGAGAGCGAGCAAACACCAGCTCTGAAGGCTTTCATCCCACTCCACTGCCTGTGGTTGGATGGGTTCAAACCTAAACACCCAGCACTCAGCTGGAGAAGGTCAGTGATGTGTGAATTTAATGTCCACAGACCTTTAACTCAATCAGGGTCAACAAACAGATTCACACTGGAGGACTTCGAGTTTATGGCTCATTTTGCACATTAACTAAAGAAGTAAATAAATAACTCTATCACAGCAACCCTCCTTCAACCTCCTCAGTGACAGCAGCAACAACCCTCACATGTCACAGCTGTCACTGATACAGGCTAACAGAGGCAGGTGCAATAAAAATAATCCAAAAATATCACAGCTTTGGGCATCATTAGGAAACAGAAAGTGTGTCTTGTTTTATTGGTGGCTCAACAGGATATCTGGTGAGCAAGGCAACAAGTTCAGCCGCCTTAATTCCCCTCCCAGGTGACAAAATGCTCATGGGTGGAAAGAGCCCTCAAGAGCTGCCAGTCCTGCCTGTCAAAGGGGATATTCCCTGGATGAGGGGCTAAATAATTACTTTTCCTTGGTGTATTCCTCCTAGAAAAGTTGAATTACACTTTATAGATAGCTTTGTACAAACTCACTTTGCTACTTCTCCATTCTAGGGGGTTTTTTTGCTATGTTGTGTTGTTTTGTTGGGTTTTTTTTCTTCAATGGAAAAGGCAGAGATTTTGGGCTTTGGCCTCTTCCTCTGCAGTGGGCAATTGGCCACGCAGACAAAGGGCTGAGGAGCACTTGAATTCTCATTTCCCATCCAAAAAGTAAATATAAAGCAAAAAGCCCGACAAGCTCTGGTTAGTCCCTGTTGTCATAGGGAACTGTAATCCAGTTTCTTGGGAATATCCATTATGGGTGAAGCTGAAATGTGGCAACCACCCCTCCCTAACCCCTCCTGGCACACCCAAAACACCATATCAAAGGTGTGATGGGTTTGTCAGGGGTTTTCCCACTCATACTCTGATCCCTGAGCAGAGAGATGAAGGGAATGTTTTTCTGGATGTGATTTCTTGCAGCTCCGAGCTCTGCAGCAACTCTCCCATAACAAGGAGTTGTAACCAAAGTCTTTATTAACAAGAGCTTTCCTTCCTGACGGATCCCAGGAATTGTTAGGGGATTACTGTGCACTCTGCTGCTGCAAATAAAGCCTCTGTGTACACTCTTTAATTAAATACAATTCCAAGGGCTGTCACGGACTGAAGGAGCTGCAGAAATGTTTAGTCTCACCTCTGCTGTCTGCCGTCAGCAGGGCCAGAATATCCACGGGACACGGGGCTGCTCCTCAGAGACAGGTGGGATTCACAGCAGGGCAACAGAAGGAGGGATGTGAGCCTCGAAATGTCCCTTTCTCCTGATCCCAGGGTGTCCCTGGGCTCACCTGGAGCTCACTGCATGGAGACTCCAGAGATGGGCACCAGGGTGACCACAGTGACAACAGGATTTGGAGTCAAAGGAGGAGTAGAACTGAAAAGTCTCCAGATGATGAAACCCCAACCCTCACCCATTTCTGGTCAGCTCAGTGGAAGTGGACACAGGTTCACTTGTAATTCTCTGAGTGACCATTTCTCACCATCCCCACCCTTCCCACAGCCTCTGTGAAAATAGGGGTGCAATAAGACAAGAGCAAGGTGCCCTCCTAGAGTTTCTGTAACTTGACTTCAGTCACCGCTCGAGGTGGAGATGAAGTTTCTCAACCCCTTCTCATGTGAAGCACAAAGGAAATGAAAGGTTTTAGCAGGCAGGTCTTATTTCAAGCATCAGAAATATAACCTCCCTCTGGCTTTCAGCCACACTTATTATTTGTAGGAACACAGGACTGAAGGAACTTCTCACACAACAGCCCTGGCTTTCATTTCTTCCGTAACTTCATTCAGCTCTGTCTTAAAACTAGATTTTCAGATTCTTTTCTGATTTTTTCCTTTTAAAAATCCTCAGGAAAATACAGTTTTATTCCTAAAAACCCTGTGAGTGAGCCAAAAAAATACTGTGTAAAAGGACAAGAATCAGCAAAAGAAGGCACCAACTCAGGTTTTATATCTATTGTGATGGGTGACACAATTTCCAGCAATAAGGCTGTCAAAAGCTGCAAAAGCTCTTGTGGTCTGGGGAAAATAATAATAATAAAAAAAAGGAGTATTGATGAAATATTATAATTATTTGCTCTTCTGAAGGACCTTTGTGTAAGATTCCAAAACCGTGTTACAAATGCCGTGACAGCGTGGGGAAGTAAATTTTAAATGCCACTAATATAGACATAGAATGAAAGATAAATCCAAGTTTAAAATGCTCCAAACCTCCTGTGCGCCCTTTGTAGGATCAATACAGGAGGATTTGCAAGCCCAGGGATTTTTAAACAGAGAAAAGTTATGTTCTCCAGTGACTTCTCTCATGATGTGAATAAATTCTCTGTGACCAACCACCAGTGAGGGACTCACTTGTAGCTGCACATGTCCCTGGGAGACTTCTCCAAATAAAAGAGGTCCAGGCAAATGCCCAACTCTCCTGACTCCCACTTAGCTGTTCAAACCACTCCACTTTCTGCTCCTGCCAAACAGAATCCTGCCAATGACAGATCCAGCGTTTGACGAGGAAAGCAGATGTCTTTTCCCAGCTCATCCAAGCAGGCCCTGTCAAACAAAGGCAGCTTGGCCAAATCAATCCAGCAGCTTGGAGGCTCGGAGCCCTCTTTCAGTCTGATTGTCCCATTTCTGTGGGAGGGGTGGGAAGATCAAGGAGAAAAAAGAGTGTTTTGCAAAGGGCTTGGAGAGCCAGAGGGAAAGGGAAGCTGAGCAGCTGTGTTCCTTAACTCCTTAGGGACGAGCTTGCAAATGCCTCTGCTGGAAAACAGAGCTGAATTGGGGTTTTTAAGGAAGAAGTGACACCCTGGAATTGGAGTTATGACACACAACAATTAAAAGAGGCAGCACCTTAAGTAAATTCTCACATGTGAGTAGGAGACAGCTCTGATGGCTGGGTGAGCACCTTCTGCTCCTTGCTTTGAATTACCAGCTGGAGTAGCCAGGGATGAATTTCCTCTCCAGGAAGCTCAGATTGAGGATCTCAATCCAGGCTGCTGCAGGAATAGAGGGATGCTGCAACACTGAGATCAGTGGTGCTTAGATCTGCAATTACAGGGTACAGAGCAAAGTGCTGCAATATCCCTCATACGGCTGAGGGAAAACAAGAGAGGAACAGCAGTGATTATCCCAAAAGGGATCGGGACAGGGACAGGAAAGGAAGGAAAGAAGTGGACCCCACTACCTGACTTCTCTGGAAATTTGAGGGTATCAAACTATCTTGCAGTTTTCCCTCAACTACTGATCATTGACTGCTTTCAATTTCCTTTTCCCTTTGGGTCCAAGAAGCCTGGTTGAGGGAAGTCTGTTCTTTTTAATAAAAACTGTTCCAAAAATTAGCTACTAAACCATTTAAACCTTCTGGATGAAATTCAACTCCAAAGCATCTGCTCAGTCAATGACAGGAACAGCAGAAATACAAAGGAAATGCAGATCCAGGCCTGCCTGACCCCCAGGGCTCTGGAACAGGATTTGGGGATCCATGGGCAAAAATTATGAGTCTCTAATGTAAACATCTACATCTGTCTTCACATTGATTGTCCTTCCTCACCTGAAGAGAGAAGCAGGAACTTTCAGGGCATGAGTCACTCCAAACTGAAGGAAGTGTCTAAAATAGGCAAAAGGAAACTTCCCTGTACGGCTCCATCCAGGGAGCCTGAGGCAGCTGGCTCAGGGGTGGATGTCTACTCTGCCAATATCTAAAGTTAAATGAGCCAAACCCCACAGACCTGGGCTCATCTACACAGAATCATTCCCCTCCAGAGAGCCTCATCCTCCCCCAGTGTTCTCCAAGAGCAGGTGGAGATGGTACCTGGCAGGATCCCCACAGAAAAGCTGAGTGAAAATACTCATGAGGGCTCTAATTTGTTCACAAGCTGGGTTTTTTACCAAGATACATCAACTTTGTCATGCTGCTGTTCAGGAAAGGTCCCTGGCTTCAGCAGCATGTGCAGGTAACCTGTTAATGCTGTCCTGAATTTCTGCCCATCCAGCCCCGAGTCATCTCCTGAGCAGCCACCTCTTCACTGCTGTGCCCAGGAAAAACGGCCCCTGGTTCAGCTGCAGGCTCAGAAGGGACTGCAAAACCTCAGATCCCAATTCCTCACAAAGTCTCCGTCCATCCAGCCCTGATTCTTTCCCTGGGCAACCACAGAGTGCCCCCACCCAGTCCTGCCTGCTCTCCACTGCATCTCCAGCTCACTCCAGCTGTGCCACCGGAGTCTCATTTTCCTCCTGAATCCCACCCCGATGTCACCACCCAGCAGCTCCCCAAGCCACAATGTTGAGACCTGGAGTGAACTCAGATCTGCTCAGATGGCCCCAAAAAGCTGTTAGGCTTTTTGGGTGGGAGGAATGGCAGAGTGGGATCCCAAATCCAGAGGAGTGGAGTCTGGTGGGTTGTCCAGAAGAATCCATGAGAGGTGAGGGGGTATTCAGTGCAGAGCCTGTCACAGAATTAGAGCTTGATCGAAATCCCAGTGAAGGCCCCGAGGTTTCTCCTCACGTTCAGTCATTCTCTAGGCCTCTCCCACCGCCTGGGATTTGTGCACACACCTCACACACACAAAACCTCTGGAAAACAGGACCCCACAGGCCTCCTGCAAGGCTGGATATTGGGTATTATTATTTATAACCAGGGAGCTGGATAAAGCAAACTGGGTGTTCTCCAGTTCTCAGAAAAGCTGCAGTGGTTTGGTTTGAGGAACAACAGTTTTGGTCACCAGCATGGGCAGCTCCTGTTAACTTTTAGGGGAACTGAAAGGCCTGAGGGTGTCTAGAAATCCCGTGTGAGCCCAGTGTGACCAGACCAGCAGGAAAGGGAGTGCTGGAATGACAGACACCAGGCTTGCCCTGCATTCCTGCTGGAAATTCTCAGAGCTGGAATAAGCACCAGCTTCACTTGGAGCTCTGGGGTTCTTTGGAGAGGAGGCAATTCCTGTCCACAGCTTCTCAGGGCTTTTCTTTTTCATGCATTCAGGGAAGGACAGCAAAGGGAAGTGTTGCACAACAGCTTTAAACTGAAAGAGAGCAGCTTCAGATTGGATATTAGGAAGGAAATTATTCATTGGTGAGGCCCTGGCACAGGCTGCCCAGGGAATTTGTGGATGCCCCATCCCTGGAAGTGTTCAAGGCCAGGTTGGACAGGGCTTGGAGCAACCTGGGGTAGTGGAAGGTTTAGTGTCAGTGTCACATCCTGAAGAGCAACCAGGAGGAGATAAAGAAACAAGAAGCAGAAAATAAGAAAAAAGGAATGCATAAAATAGTCCTTCCTATAGTCTGTGCCCTCCCAGCAGTCACCACAGTGCCCTTCTATAACACAGTTTGGGATACAGTTTTAACCTTCTTGGCTATCAATACCTTCCACATCCTTTATCAAACCAACCTAAGAGAAATTCCAGGATGATTTTACTATTCATACATCACTTTCATTCTAAGCAAGTGGCCCTAACAGGGCTTGTTTGTGCCACTACCCAGAGCTTTCCATGAAAATCCAGGTGTGTTCCTGGAACAATCCACAAACACATCTCATTTCAAAGAATTCGCTCTCGGAGGGCTGCTTCCCTACCAAGGGGAGCACAAAAAATACAAAGGTGTTGGCACAAGATGAGTTTGGTTCATTCAGACATCGGGACAAAAGGAAAGTTCCCTCTTTCAGATGGAGCAGAAATGGTTCAGTCAAGGCTCTGGATGAGTGCATTACTCAGGGTTTGTAAAGCATTTTTATCAGAGCCCTCTAGTGAAGGGTTCTTCACAGATGGCCTGAAGCATCCAGGTGTGCCTTCCAGGAAGAAGGATATGCAGGGATGAGCTCCCAACCTCGGGACAAAGGAAGAAGTCATTGTTCCTGAAAATGAGGGAGTCAAGAGTGCCACAGTGGCTTGGAGCCACTCCAAGCTCAAGAGCTTCTCTGACAAAAATCACGACAGGGTCACCTCTCCTCCTCTGGCTGAGGAGGGAGGGAAACAAAAGGACAAATCATTTGTAAAATGTGTAAAGCAGAGCAAGGTTAGGACAACCATTTGGAGCACTGCTGCCACGGAGAAAAAGGATTCACAAAAATGGGGAAAACCACACAGAGAGCAAGTGAAGAGATCCTGACCTAAGCCAGCACAGGATGGGCACATGGATAAAGCTGATCTAGAAGAACAGAACATGCTGGAGAACACTGATTGTCCAGGGATCTCCTAGAGGAAAGCTTCTAACTACGTTTAAGTTTGCCAGCTTTGGGTTAAGACATTTTTGATAACCCTCCTGTGCCCAATGGCCAGTGCTCATAGAGAACATCATACATCTGAGCAGCTGCTGGAGAGGGACGTTCCCATCAGGACTTAGCAGCCTGGCTACAGATTTCAGGAGGAATTTAACAGTCCTGGAGGAGCAAACATTCCTGGACTCAGTAAACAAAACTTTCAGCATTCCCCCTGCACTGTCCTGTGTGAAGGGTCAGTATGAAGACACAGGAATAATTCAAAATGTGGTTCCAGGCCTCGTGGCTGAAAAGGGAGATAAAGACACAGGTTGAACAGGTTGTAACAGGAGCTTAAGAGCCTTAAACAGAGAGGAAAAGGTAACAAATAGGACATGACACACGCTCGCCCACGCTGTCTAGAGCAGGCATGCACGCAGCGCTTCCACCTGAGGAGAGCACTGACATCTCCCCAGCGGCCTGAGGGCCACATTTAATTCTTCTGACAGCTCCCACCACCTTCCTCATCACCATGCTCATGGAGGGATGCTGTGACAGGGCTGCATCCCAACCATCGACACCTCTGAGCGCACAGCTGAGTGCCAGGCGAAACAGACGACCCCAGTGAAGTGTCAGATGATGGAAAAGTCCACATTCCAAACCCAAACAACCCTCCAGCAACTTCCACGGCTTAAACACAGAACCATGGAATGGTTTGGGTTGGAAGGGACCTTAAAGATCACCCCATTCCAACCCCTGCCATGGGTAGGGACACCTCCCACTAGTGGTGCACCTTCCACTATCCCAGGTTGCTCCAAGTCTGGCACTGAACACTTCCAGGGATGGGCCATGGTGAGGCTGGACCAGGAAAGTGTTTTCCAATGGTTTTAATGAAGCAAGGATCAAACCCTCTCGCTTCCTGCAGGGATTCACCACCCCAGCTTGGCTGGTGGGTGAGAGCTTTGCTTCCCATCCATCCCTGAACAGAGGCAACTTCCANGGAGCAAACATTCCTGGACTCAGTAAACAAAACTTTCAGCATTCCCCCTGCACTGTCCTGTGTGAAGGGTCAGTATGAAGACACAGGAATAATTCAAAATGTGGTTCCAGGCCTCGTGGCTGAAAAGGGAGATAAAGACACAGGTTGAACAGGTTGTAACAGGAGCTTAAGAGCCTTAAACAGAGAGGAAAAGGTAACAAATAGGACATGACACACGCTCGCCCACGCTGTCTAGAGCAGGCATGCACGCAGCGCTTCCACCTGAGGAGAGCACTGACATCTCCCCAGCGGCCTGAGTGCCACATTTAATTCTTCTGACAGCTCCCACCACCTTCCTCGTCACCATGCTCATGGAGGGATGCTGTGACAGGGCTGCATCCCAACCATCGACACCTCTGAGTGCCAGGCGGAACAGACGATCCCAGTGAAGTGTCAGATGATGGAAAAGTCCACATTCCAAACCCAAACAACCCTCCAGCAACTTCCACGGCTTAAACACAGAACCATGGAATGGTTTGGGTTGGAAGGGACCTTAAAGATCACCCCATTCCAACCCCTGCCATGGGTAGGGACACCTCCCACTAGTGGTGCACCTTCCACTATCCCAGGTTGCTCCCAGTCTGGCACTGAACACTTCCAGGGATGGGCCATGGTGAGGCTGGACCAGGAAAGTGTTTTCCAATGGTTTTAAGGAAGCAAGGATCAAACCCTCTCGCTTCCTGCAGGGATTCACCACCCCAGCTTGGCTGGTGGGTGAGAGCTTTGCTTCCCATCCATCCCTGAACAGAGGCAACTTCCAGCATCCTCAAGCTGTGCACCAGCTTGTGCTGAAGCAGACGTTCAGGCAGATAATTAATTCCACTTTATTCCCCCAGACATTTCCTTTTGTCATTCCTTACCTGCTAACAACACAGATGGGGGAAGAAGATTAGAGGGAAGATGTTTCTGCTTTGTCTGGTTAAAAGGGAAAATAGAAAAGAGCACAAATGACACAGGAACTGAGTGCTTTGATGGCAAAACCAAATCTCAGTGATGAAGTATCACCAGACTTCTTTCACGTGATGCCACTGGCTGTAGATCTCAGAATGTTTTTCAAAGATGGTATCTCCAATGTCTTTTGACAGATGGAGAAACCAAAGCAGAAAACCCAAGATCAAAAAAAAAAACCACATAAAACCAACCAAAAAACCCCCCCAAACTCAAAAGAACTTAAGGAAAGCCCAACCCACAAAAAAACCCACAAAAAAACCCACAAAATCCCATAACAAAACTGTCAGGTTGGTCTCTCTGCCTCCAGAAACTCCTTCCTTACAGAAAAAAATAGACAAAGTAGTAACAAAAACCTCCCTGAATACTTCACACTCTCTGTTGCCAGCATGTGAATGTCTCTAAAAGACCTTTCCATGTGTCAGTGTACGCTGATGTCCACATCTGTCAGAGATATGAAATACTGAAATGCTCTCCTCAAACTGCCCTGGTCTGCCAGCAACGGGCCAACAGAAAAAGGGAGAATTTGTGTGGAAAAAAAAGAGTGGAAAAGAAAGGAGTTGGGCCCTTTTTCCATGGGAACAAGAGAAACACTTCAAATCTCACTTCAGGAATATTGGATATGAGGAAAACAGCAGATTAGGGAATTAGGAAGGTAAAACCTGAGATGGGCATCACTGATCAGGACACCTGGGAAGAAGATCTTGGCAAGAAAACAATGTTTAGAGCAGCAGAAGGAGCAGAAAACCTCTGAGCACTGCTAGAAGTCTCAGCCTGGCTGTCAGGATCAACTCAGCTGAGCAGAAAATGCCTTTGAGCAACAGGACTAAAAAGAGAACAACAGGGAAAGAAACCGAGTGAGATAACTATGCAAAGAGCTGAAATTCAAGAGAAAGCTAAATATAGCACCCCAGAAAGGAGAACTCACATGTAGCCCCACCCCAGCTTCTGTTTACTGGCTTCTCCAAAGACACTGCAGGTGAAAGTATAATTTTGCTAATGCAAACTGGAATAGTTGCACATGAAAACGATTTAGCTTGAATAATTGAGAACAACAACAGGGGTGGGTGTGAAGGCACTCAGGAGTGTGGAAAGTGATGTGAGGTGGAAGCCACTCAGACAGGAAAAATGGGCTCAGATGGGATGGTGGGAGTGGCACCATCTGGCTGAAAGTCAACAAAAGTGAAGCTTTTTTATGCATAAGAACGAGGGGGGGAAAAAAGATCCAGACAGCTCTCAGCAAGTTAATCTGAATTAAATACTTGAGATTTTGAGCACCACTTGAAGGAAAGAGTGATGGAAAGTGGCAGCAAATGGAGATGGGGACAAAATAGAAAATGTGGATTATTGGAAGTGAATCACGGCAATGTAACTCAAAGGGTTGTTTTAGAAGGTAATTGGTTGGTTTGGGGTTTTTTTGGGGGGGGGAAGAAATGAAAATCAGTGGATCTAAACTTTCCTAACCTCAGTAAATAATCTGGTTCTATGCTGAAAGGAATGACTGCCATAACAATGGATACAAGGATTAATAAAACCAGAAGGAAACTGAAGGAGATTTCCCAGAGAAGCTGTGGATTCCTCATCCCTGGAAGTGTTTCAGGCCAGGTTGGACAGGGCTTGGAGCAACCTGGGAGAGTGGAAGGTGTCCCTGCCCATGGCAGGGGGTGGAATGAATTTTTTTTAATCACTTATGTGCACACACACCTGAAAGTGGCCAATTCAGATCTGCCCACAACTAAATATGGAGCAAACAGCCTTAAAAAGGGGCAGAGAGGGGTAATTTAAAGGATGCTGATGGTGCTTTTCGAGTAATCAGCCCTTTACAGCCACCTCCTCCTTGCTTTAGCAGCCCCTACCTGCCTGGCACCTTTCCATCAGGAGCTGGACCTTTCCTGGCTCTACCCCAGCATCCCTTGGTCACATCAAATCAAGAGAGCAATAGCACTTGACAGCTCCCCCAGAAACTGCAGTCCTGCAGCACAGCTACAATTTCCTGACTGGAAAGAGAAAGGGGGAAAAAAAAAGAAAATTAAAAAAAAAAAAAGAGAAAAAAAGATAGCAACTAAATTCAGCTTTGGTTCTGGGGAAGAAGGCATGAAACTAAGGCAAAAAATTTTTGCTGACTCTCCAAAACTCCTTCAAGTGTGTAAAATCAATTAGCTGAGAGACAGGCAGCAGCATGCTGAGCAGCAAGAATATCAGTGAGGAGCACAGGGAACATCTCCTTCCACAGCAGCCACCTCCAGAAGGGTGAGAGAGGGAAGAAATCAGCCCTACCTATTCATGCTGCTTCTTGTGAGCCTTTCAAACGCTGGCTGTAACGTGGGATATCAGAGGAGGAGGCTCTCAGGTGTCCCTGTGAGATCACCAGGATTTCAGTGCCCAAATGCCTTTCTGAGGTGGGGAGGTTTCACACTGACACTCAGTCCCTCTGTGCACGCATAAAAAAATCAGTCTTGAACAAAGTCGGTAAAAAGAATGGTCATCTTTGCTGATATGGCCCAGGAAACTCCTGACACTCTCTCAGTGGTCCTGAGCAATGACCTGTGGCTCTGACAACACAATTCTGAGACAGCCAGGAGCTCTGGGCAGCTGAACACAAGAGGCTGAGCCCAGAGAATGCTCCAAATGCATTGGTGGCACTGCCATTGTCCCTCCAAAAACGCCACCACGGCATGATTAACCAATTCTCCCCGCTGGAGAGCTGCTGGAAGTTCATCCAACCTAACAGCAAAGTCTCACAGCCGTGAGTTATCCCTTCTCATTATTGTTTTAAGCACCCCTTCAGCAGTAAATCTGGCCAAGGGATTGCTCCAATTACCCCCAAGGAGAGGATGCAGCAGAGGCACCGTGGTGAGCACAGCACAGGCAGACCCTGGTGCTGTCTAATCCCTGAATTACAGGAAAGTTGGCTGGAAGGGATCTCAGGAGGGCTGGTCCAGCCTTCAGCTTGAAGCTGGACTCACACCAATATTACTCTTCCTCAGTCACAGATTTCTCTACCCAAAAATCCTCCAAGCATGGAGAGTGTACAATCTTTCTGGGTGATTTGCTTCGTTTCACGACCTTTGTAGTGCAGAAAACTGCGTTATTTGTACCTGCTCTTCATGCACCTTCTGACTACACCCTTGTGTAGAGCCTGGAGGTCAAAGAGGAGCCACATCTCCCCCTTTCACACAGCAAATGTTCATCTACACAGTCAGGTGTCCCCCTTTTTGCCTTCACAGATAATAACCATGAAGACTTGCATTGGCAGCCTGCTTGCAGGGTAAATTGTGAGACAAAAATAAGTCACAGATTAATCCAATGACTTGGAAATAGGCAGGGTTGCACCTCATTTCTGGGTGGCTGGCACAACACACACCCTGCCTCACCAGTGAGAATGGCCTTGTGGGAATGTTAAAGGTCTGGAGAACCTGCTAGGATAAAAAATAATAGTAAAAAAGCAAATTTTAAAAAAAGCCCAGCTAAACTTAGGGATAGAGAAAACAAATGTGTAATCACTCACAACCAGCAAGAGCCTCAACTATAAGATTTCTTCCCAAGGATATCTATTTAATATGGGAAAAAAAGGTTTAAATTCCAGGGACTGAAATCTCTAATGAGACAAATGAAGATTAGAAGCAAAGCACTGCTTGGGGATGGTTTAACTCTGCCTGGCAGGACTGGCCAGAAGAGCCTTTCAGGAGTGTCTCTTCCAAATCAATCAGGTCTGTTTGTACTGCAGGTCCAAGAAAGGAACTGATGGCTGGAGCTATGCAGATGGTAAAATTAAATTTCACAGAGTCAAACAGGTGAGCTCCAGAGGTCACTTCCAACCTCAGCTGACCCAATTCTGCATGGAAATGATGTTGATTTTGCCAAGAGTAAAGGGAGAAGGTGTGATTCTTGGGATTTTTCTTTTAAATATCAGAAAAAACCAACAGAGTTTAGGAGAGTCCACAAGGGCCTGACTGTTTTTCCCTGTTTAGTAAGTAAGAAACCCCAGTAATGGTTTCTATGACCTTTTGTCTCACCCTTTATCAGTGTCCCCAGTGATGAGACTCCCCAGTGTCCTCATAGATCCTAACCCATCCCTGGGCTTCTCTCTGCTGACCATCAAAACGATTTGATCTGTGTTTTGAAACTCTACATTTCTGTGACTGCAACTTGAGGCTCAGATTTGTAGTTCTACCCTACCAAATCTGTGGTTCTACCCAGATTGGTTATGGAGATTTTTTTTCTCCTGCTTTTTATTTGCAGAAGTTTTATCAAATACTTCAAGACAAGTTGTGATTTGTCCCCCAGAGTTTCATTTTCTAGAATAAACATCCCCAGTTCTTCCAATTTTTTTCTTATATGGCATTTTTCAGACCTTTTTTCATTCTTCTGGCCCTGCCTGGGCTCCAGCTTCTTCAAGAGTTTTCACTCCAGAACAGANCACTGCTTGGGGATGGTTTAACTCTGCCTGGCAGGACTGGCCAGAAGAGCCTTTCAGGAGTGTCTCTTCCAAATCAATCAGGTCTGTTTGTACTGCAGGTCCAAGGAAGGAACTGATGGCTGGAGCTATGCAGATGGTAAAATTAAATTCCACAGAGTNACCCAGAACAGATACACGTGCTCCAGTTAAAAGTCTGTCAGGGACTATTTGCTTCTTTTCCTTTGACCAAAACAAAAGTTTGGTTCCAGTTCATTGTTTATCTTACTTGCAGCCTAGCACAGTCAGCAGCCAAATGTAAAAGGGGCTGTCTATGAGCTCAGCCCAACCTCTGTGGAAAATGAACGAAAACAGGCAAAAAAAACCTCTGAGAAATTCTGATTTTGCAGGTGGAGAAGTGCATTAAGTTGGGGAGGACAAAAAGTTCTGTCAGGAGCAGAAACCCAGGATAACTTTTCCAGGTCCTTTATCTAAAGTCCCAGTGACACAATCACCTTTCAGCAATTAAAATATCAGTGCACCAGATGAACTTTGTGTTGCAGAGTCACAGGGCTGAACAGGGAAGATGAACTGTGAGGAATAACATCATCCCCAAAGAAAAGCAAGAAAACTCCCAGAAAAGGGAATCCCCCTCCACCCCCTCCATCCCCCAAAGTGACATTACATATTCCAATAGCTTTTGGATATGTTTTCATGCTGAATCAGAAGGGCAAAAATACAGCCTTGCTCACATGCTCTGAACACTCCCCTGAAGGGGAAGCACATCCCGTGTAGGCACTTGGAAATGATCTGTCCACACCACTGGCAAAGCAGGGTTCTTTACTCGTTCCACCCATTTAAGAGCCAACACTTCAGAGATTTGGGTTTTTTCAGTTGGTTCCAGGGCAGCTGTGAGTGTCTGGGTAATAAAGTCAGGTACTGAGCTCCTAAAAACCTGCTGATGTTTTGGGGTAAATGGATTCCAAATGCTTTCCACAAAGGAAGGGACCTTAAAATCATCTCCTTCCACTGTCCCAGGCTGCTCCAAGCCCCGTCCAACCTGGCCTTGGACACTTCCAGGGAACCAGGGGCAGCCACAGCTTCTCTGGGCACCCTGTGCCAGGGCCTCACCACCCTCAGAGGGAACAATTTCTTCCTAATAACCAATCTAAACCACTCTCCTAAAAAAAGGAATCCTTAAAATAAAACCCCAACATTTCCTCATTTTAGTTCCTCTCCATCCACGCAGCCCAGCAGCTCACACGCACATGGGTGGACCCCACTGAGGACTACCCAGTTTCACAGCATTCCTGGGAATTCCCTTGTTGGACATAAGGATTGTGTAATCTTCAAACATCAGGAAGTTTGGGCATTGAAGGAATGGAGGTAATCAGGGAAATTCTTCTTCAGAGATATCTCTGTCTGCTGTGGCTTTGCTTTTCCCTCAGGGTTTGTACAGCTGGCAGGACCAGTCAAACAACAGACCTAGACATCACAGAATCCTAAAACCATTTAGGTTGGCAAAGACCTCTAAGATCATTGAGTCCAACCATTAACCCAGCACTGTGAAACCCACCACTGAACCATGGCCCCATGGTACTTGGAGAGCAACCAGCGTGAGATCTTCACCTGCAATCCCCAGCCAGCAGCAATGTCCTGTCGGGATTTTAATTCAGGATGCAACTGGAAATAAAGTGACACCTGCTAAGGCACACAGTGGGTGGCTCACAATGAGTCCAGCCAAGTTTAGCCATCCAAGAAGGATAAATCTCATGGCTTCAAGATGCTCTGGACTGGGACATGGTTGAGGGGTGGAGTTGGCAGTGCCGGGTTAATGTTTGGACTCGGTGATCTTTGTGGTGTTTTCCAATCTAAACATTCCTGTGATCCTGTGGATGCAGAGGTGAAATTGCACAAGCAGATTAAGAACTCCTTTCAAACTCCTTCTGCAACAGGTCGAGCTGCCATCAAAGTTTCTAGTTACAAAATGCCTTAAAGGAAATAACCACAAAATTCATCCTAAAGGAGTAAGGTGCTTCGTTAATGAATAAAAATAATAACAATTAAAAAATCCAATCCCTCTTCCCTCCAGAGTTTTACCTTGAGCAGAGTTTTCTCAGCCACATCACATACTCTTGGAGATTCCAGATTTCCCACAGAAGGCATCCACCACAGGAACATTTCAAGCATGGACACGCAACAAACATAGCCCAAGAATTTTCTGAAAACATTAACTGACAAAACCCAGCCAAGTTCTTAAGCTGCCATCCACGCCCCATGAAGAGGAATATGTTCTATAAACACAGAGATATCTCCACAAACACTGATACCAAACAGGAGATCCCCCTTTGCCTCCGTCCTACTGACTGAAAGCTGAGTTTAATATACAGCACGTTCCTTTTTCTTCTCTGATTTTATTAATTGTACCAAGTGTAAATCTGTTAATGAAACAGCACTTAAATTGTTCATAATAACATTAAAACCATGCCCCTGTGAAATGAATGAGGTTCCCCTCTCAGGTCCTCTCTGAGGACTGTGGGAAATTTCCCTGTGCTGATTAGAGTGTTTATTAAAGTCGAGTTTTGGGTAAACAACTCTTGTAGGGAATTGATCACTGCTCTTCCGTGCTCTGCTCTGCTGATCCTCTGCACCTTTCCAGGGAACACAACCGGAACGATGCCATTAGGATGACATTATCCTATTCCCACTGCCAAATTGCCATCCCTGTCTTCCAGAAAGCAATGCCAGCATGTTGTAAGAGCCTATTAAAATATCCCTATTGTGCCCCAAACGATGCTTCTGTAATGAAACCCATCTTCCTCCTGCGATCTCTGCATCCCAACAAAAAACTTCCTCCTCCTGATGACCAGCCACCAGCTGGTGAGGATGGGGAATCTCCTTCACCACCCACCCCTGGCTGTCCTGTTTATAGGATCATGGAATCATGGGATGGTTTGGGTTGGAAGAGACCTTAAAATCATCTCATTCCAGCCCCAGACAAGGTTGCTCAGATGTCAGGCTGGTTTTTGCACACTGGTCATGGTTCTCCTGGAAGGAAGGTCCAGGCCACCAAAGGCACGATGGTGATCCAAGCCAGGCTCGGTTTCCCAATGGAAATGATTAACTTGGAGTAAAATCTCCTTCCCAGTTTAACCATGAATTAAAAAGGGGGGAATCGGAAGTGAGAATAAATAAGTGAACCAACAACCCAGTGTTTACTGAACCAAGACAAATACATGTGAAGAAATACAAATAAAGTATCATGACACTTAGGAGCATTATATGAGAACCTGAAGGCGTCAGGAAAACTCCACAGCTGGTAAAAATAAGATATTAATGAGACCATAATATTTTTAGGTTGTTTTGTTTTTTTTTTTATTTGGTTAGTTTTGAGTTTGGTTTCCTTGGAGATTTTTGGGTTTAGATTTTTTTTTTTTTAACAAAAACACTACAACAAACAAAATTTTACGGACTGTACACTCCAGTAGAGGAAAGTTCAACATGTAATAATTTTGAACTCTATTTGGAAAGCAACAGGGCAACATGCATGGCTCGGGTGATGATGGAGAAGCTTTTTCCAGCTCATTAGTAACCAAGGCAGATGTTAAACAGCATCCAGGAGAGACAAACATTTAAAATGAGCAGGCCTGGATAGCTTGCACCTAAGAGCATTTGTAAAAGCTGGCTGAGAAGATCTGTTTGAACACAGCCAAATGCAAAACCTGGACTTGACAAAGAACAGATTCAGCACAGACCTCCAGCATGGCAGCCCGGATTTTGGAAAAGGAGTGATGTGGCAGAGAATCTGGGGATTAAAAGAGGTAAATAATTCCACCTGAGCTCCCAGTGCATGCTACTGGGAGAAGGCAAACACAAATGTTTGCTGGATAAACTCAGCAGAGAGGAAGGACAAGAAGAAAATTCTCCTTTTTCACAAGGCATTGGGAAGATCTGTCCCGTGACACCACGTCAAGAATTTTAAAAGGCCAATAAAAACCAAAGCAGGGTGTGGAAAGGAAGCACAAAAGGAAGTAGAGGAGCTCTGCATCCTTCTGGATGCCCTCAGGTTATCTCAGTAGCCACTGGGTGCATGTTCAGGTAACTCAAGCAGGTGTTGAATGTGCTCAGAGGGCACTTTGCTATCAGAAAATTCAATCTAGCAGAGCAAAGCACAATAGGATGTGAGCTGAAAACCTATGAAAATCCATAACCCACTCCATATTATCTCCAGTAATAGCAAGGGCCAGGGGAAATGTGCTGGGCTGCCCATCTCAGCTCCTGAGAAAGGAGAGTTCAACGGAGCCCGAGTTACATTTTATCAGAAACAGGTTGTTGGCCTTGATTTACCGGAGGTAACTGGTGAAAATTAGCTGCTTTTCATAACTTGCCAAATAAAATAATCCATCCTTCCCATCAGGGATTACTCTAATCTTAATATAGCTCCAACTGCACAGACCTCCTGGGTTTTGATGTCAGATTTTGGCCCAGGCACTGAGATGTTACATTTTCCTTGGATTTTCCCAAGTAGCTGCTGGCTTCTACTCATGAAAGCACACTTGCTCTTGTTTGGAAAAAACACATTTAAATAACGAAGTTTCAATAATGTTCTCAACTGCAAGAGGAGGAAATGCTGCACAGAAGTCCTTGAAAACTCCACTTTAAGGGCACTTCTGTTGGATTAACACCTTTGGGTTGGAAAAAGCCTGGTCAAGGTCTAAACATCCACGTCATGAAGCAAGAAGAGGCAAAGAAAAGTCATATTGATCCTGCTGGAGCCACAGGTGCTGTCAATTCCCGAGGTTTTATCAGGAAACTTGCAGTATCTTCCTTTTTCCCATGGTCAGTACATCTTGGTCTGGTGGAAGGTGTCCCTGCTGAGAGCAGGGGGTTGGAATGTGATGAAATTTAAGATTCCTTCCCACCAAAGCCATTCCACGACCCTGTGATCCCAGCCAACAGAGGAGCAGCAGCCTCCAGGTCACCTCGGTGGCACAGAGAAGAAAGATGCCAAACATCTGTAATCCAGCTGATAAATAAATGAGAAATTCAACTTTTTTTTTTTTTTTTCTGAATAATTTCATGATTTTTGCTGCTGGTTTTGCTCATTTTTGGGGTTGCCCAAAGTGACCAGGAGCTGTTGGTATTTCACCAGTGCAGATCAGTGACACCAAGCTGGTCCCTGTGCATGCAGGAATAGACACAGAAATTGCACCCCAAGGCAGATTTCCTTCGCCTGAAGCTCGCTGCCCGGTCCCAGGTGAAATTCTCGAGAGCTGGGAGAGCCCATGGTACAAGAAAAGGTGTCTGAGGGACCTGTGCCCTCTGCAGCCCTCAGCCTCCTCAGGCACAAGGCCCTACCTGGGGGCAGATAAATCCAACCTCAAAGCTCCAGTGACCAAAAAAGCAGAGTCTGACATCTTAAACTTCAATCCAGTCCCACCCTGGGGACGTTTTTACAGGACAAAAGGAGGAGCTGATCCTATTCTTACTAAAAATGAAGGATGCCTGGAGTCTCCCTGCCCCCTGCATAACATCTCCCTCTGTTCCACGTGTGGGGGAAAGAATCCATCTTGAATGAAGGAGCTGTCCTCCAATTCCAGAGAAAAGACACCATTCCCACTCCTGTTTTTTTTGGCTGTTTTCTGGTATTCAAAGCCAGAACATCCATGCCATCAGTTCTGGGCTTGTTGGAGCCCACAAGCCCAGCCTGGGGCTGGGGACACAGTGAACTCTGGCTGCATCTGCCCCTTAGGAACTGTTTGGATGTTACAAAACCGAGTGGATTTTGCAATCCCTGTGCCTGCAGATGTGCTATGGGATCCCACTTTAACCCACTTGCTGTCTTGGGTGCCCCATCACATTAAAGAAGGTTTATCAGACTCATCTGGGTCTCAACCTGGGAACAGGGACCTGAAAAGCATCTTCAAGGCTGGGATTTCACAACCCAGTTGTTCTTCTCTTCTGGAAGAGTTCAACCTTTTCCCTGAGGATGCTCAGAGCTGAAAATGCCTCTCAGTGGCACAAGCTCACACTGCCACGGTGGAGGTTGCTCCAGCAAGGGAAGGTCTTCCAGAAAAAGCAGTTCAGGCTATTGCCAACACAAAAATCGTGTTTGAGGTCAGGAGTCCCTCAGAAATTCTCCTCAGCTCCACAGCCCACCACCCAGCCCAGTGAAAAATGAGGATTTTCTGTTCCACAGCCTGTGCTTTGCCCACTGCGGTGAACATCGTGCTCACCATCATCTGCTTCCTGCCAGTAACTTCCCCTAAATGGGTTTCCTGCCTCCAGGGGTTGCTTCCTGCCCAGAACATCCCATCCCAGCCCAGCACACGTTATTGAGGACCACTTTTTGTGGATGAGCACTTAGGGCACTTTTAAATCCCAGTCAAACCAGCCCCAGGATCCGGCTGTGCCTCGTGCACCCCTCACAGGTTTATCAGGCTGTGAGCATTTCTGGGAGAAGGTGGCTTCTCCAAGTGTGCAAAAGCAGCTTTGCCTCTTAATTTCATTCCTAAATTTCCCAGGCTCAAGGATTCTCAGGCTCAAGGATTCTCAGGCTCAGAAGGCACAGCAGCAGAAGAACAGGGTGAGGAAAGAGAAGAAGCAACAAAGCCTAAAATCAAAACTCTAAAATCATTAGTGCCTTTTGACGAGGCGTGTGTGCTAATGTAAAACCTGTTATTGCTGTAATTATAGCTGTGCTTACTGCCACTGGTAATGGATGTGCTTTCCATGCTCACAGGGCTGCAGGCAGGCAAGGAACGTTCTCCTTCCACAGCTTTCCCAACCTGGGCGTGGAGCCATCCATCCACTGCTCCCAGCACGGCCAGAACCGAGCCTGGCCAAGAGCTTGAGGAAAATCAGGCTCGGTGTTCCTGCCCCACTGACGTGCAGCGACGCTCCAGACCACAACTGTGATTACACAGCCTGGAAATATTCTTGTGGGTGAATAAATGAAATAAAAGTGCATAAAGATATTTTAAAAAATTAAATATGCAAGACCTTTGAGAGTTCTGGATGGTTTATAGCCATCAGCTTGCTGTATTTCTGCTTGTTTTTGTATATCAGGCTTTGGGGGAGATTTGTGTCATTCGTCTCCTCGGTGACACAGGTTGATATCAGACTGGAGGTATTTGAGAGCAGCATCTCATGGCACAGCTAAACCTGGACCAGGTAAGACTGAGCAATATAAAGAGCAAAATATCTTTATTTTCTCCTAGGTGAACACACATTTCCTCCCAAGCATGGCCAGAAAACCCCGAGACTTAGCCTAGCACCAGCTCCAGGCTTTGCTCCACTAAATTAAATGCGGGATAAGAAATAGAGGGAAATGCTTTCCTCAGCATCAGAGCACATCAAAATGTGCAGATCTTCTCTGAAAAGCCCTCATTTAAAAGCAAAAAGAAACCAAGGTTGGCTCCCCAGAGCGCAGCATCCCCCTGGGGTGGCACAGTGAACTCCTGAACATGTGGAGTCAGAGCAGGGACAGCTTAAAGATGGGAAAGAACAAAAAATCACATTTCTTCCGAGAAGCAGGGAAATTATCCCTGACCTGGGACCCAAGCCACTGTGGATTAAAACTCTCTGGAACAAGGAGACAATCACTTTTTTTCTCCTTATACACAAAGCAATTTGCCTCTTCAATGGCATAAGAATTAAATCCAGCTGGAATGGCTTTTTAATTAAAATCATACTTTGCTTATCGGAGTGAGAGCACTTAACTGGTTACAGAGGGATCGTGGCAAACTCTGGCATCCCATTCCCTGTTCCCCAAGCCAGGCTGTGCCCCAAACTCCCTGTGCTAAACCCTGTGGGACCCTTTGGAGACTGCCTCACCTGAGCTCTCCTCACCCTATTTATGGCTCAGAAAATGTCATGTGGGACACACAGAGTCTCTCTAAAAGTACAGAGAAAAGCTCTTCCCTGAATCTGCTGGAGCTCAATTTGCTGAATCCTGGCAATTTCCTAAGCAAAGGATCTCCATACATTTAATTGCATCTCCTTGGCTGTGTTTTTTACCTTTGTAGACAACTGAAAGGTTTCCCACTGTCCTGGAAGGGCCCTGAGGCCAGAGGTTAAACCCATGTCTGGCAGATTCACCCCACCCCAAAGGTTAAAGAGCCCTTTCTTCCCAAGCACCATCACCCACCCTCGCTGCCAGAGTCCTCTTCCTTTGCCAGATGGGCACCACAAAATTCCCAGCTCGGGATACGGACCAGGGTGGGTCACACCCTCCTCGAGGTGTCCCCTGAGGAGCACCCCACATCCCTGGGCTCACTGGGACGTGCTGCCTGTGCCCCACGTGGCTCTCAGCCTCCTGAGCTTGCTCCTGTCCCAACTTCCAGGAGCATTAATCGCGCAGTGGGACCCTCCGTGGCTCACGTCAGCCGAGCTAAGCTGATTTATCCTGGGGAGGGTGGCGGCTGCAGGGCAGGATTTTCCCAAGCACAGCCATGAGTTAAATTCCGTGGGCCCAACGAATCTGTGACCGAATTCCTGAGGGCTTTTATCTCCCCGTGTCCAGCGCCAGCTCCTGCGAGGGGAAGGGATGCTGGGGGAGATGCTGGAGCTGAGGTCTCGGACTTGTGCTGTTTGCAGCGATCCTTTGGGAATTCCTCTCAGAATAGCACTGCCACAGGAACTCAGCAGCACTTTCCTTACACACAGAAAGCAGATCTGATACTAACTCCATCAGGAAAGACATGACTTTTAGCTCCAGTAAAACGATTTCAGCCACAAGGTGCTGATTTAGGCTGAAATAGCCATCTCCCAGTCAAACCCAAGAACACACATGTTGATCTCCAAGTGTTTCCCACATAATGAAGAAAATGCAGCTTTTCCCTTGCTCTCCTCCTGCCCTCTCCCTCCTGACACCCAGGAGCGCTGCTTTCCATCACGCCACTTAAATGCCACCACAACCCACTGATAAACCCCCCAGGGGACTCCTGATCTCAGTGGCCAGAACTTCTTAGATCCTTAAACACCTTTAAACTCCAAACTTAGTCCAATACTACATTTCTAAGCCTGAAAACTTTCTTCCCCAATTAAATCTGCTGCTGGTGACGGGAGTTAAGAGAACCCCAGACTCCAAGAAGGTGATTGAAACTGATAGCTGTGATAGAACAACTTCCAAATGTGAAACTCTTCCACTGTCTGATCTGGGGCACGGGTCATGATCCCTTCTGTGAGTGGGTCAGACTGACAGCCTGTGAATCAGGAAAGTGGCATTTCCCTCCTTCCCAGAAACAGCTCTGCCATCAATTAAAGACGTGGCACATTCTGGCCCTTTTCTGGCCTGAAAAAAAGGTTAAAAGCAAGGCTTTTTTCTTTCTTTATTCACCCTTCTGTTAAGAAAAATAACTCAGGACTTCTGAATATTTCTAGCTTCTTGCTGGGAAGGAAAAGGGGGAAACCACTCTGTTTTTTCCTTCCCTATTAACCAAGAATGAAAATCCCCAAGGATAAATCCCTTCACCCTCTCTCAACTCTACAAAATAACCCACCTTGCTGAGGTTATTCCTCAAGTGAAAGGTTAAAATTTTTGTTAAGGGAAAATGCATTTGGAAGGCAAAGAGTCAGCCAGGTCTAATGTGAAGAGACCAGTCAGCAACCTTTAGATCTGGGCCTTCAGATCAATTAAATCTCATTTCCCAGTACCCACGTGCCCCAGTCTCGGAGGGCAGCTCACTGGTGAGCTGTGGAGATGTCTGATGGTGCCCCCACTGCAGAGTTCAGTGTCGGGGTACAAATCCAATTTTAGATTTCTCTCTCCCCTTGTAAGCAGCTCGCGTCCCTGTGGTGTGGGGCTGGAGGTGGTCACTGCGTCTTTTCTGGTGGGAAGCACAATTTTTAATTTTGCTGTCGTTATTTTAGCACAGTGTGAGGAGTCTGGGTGAGGCTCCCTATTGCTGGCATGAGGACAATCAGAAATATTAATCCTCCTCTCCCTCCCCATTTTTTAATGAAAAACAGACCACATCTGCTGGGTGAAACGCCGTGCTGGGACTGTCACCCAACCCCTGTGTGAGCACTGAGCACACAGCCAGCACCATCCTGATGGAAACCATTCCCTGGCTCTGCTCCCTAACAAAACACTCCTTTCCCTTCATGATCCCCAGGACACTTGGCTGGCATGGGAAGGCTTGAGGCCATTGTGGATGGATCCCTTAAAACAAGGGATGAGCCCTGCCACAGGTTGAGCAAAGCTCTCCAGGTGGCTTTGAGCTTCTGCTACACAAAACACATCCCCCAGCGTGTCCACACACACTCACACAAATCCCAAAATAAAGAACCCAGGGGAAGATTGCTGAAAGAGGAACCATCAGTGGGACCTTTCCACCAGGGATCTGGCAAATCCACAGCACTGGAGGGACTGGACTCGGGGGAGACCCCATTGCAGTCTCCCAGTACTTAAGGGGGGTTTATAAAAAAGAGGGAGAGTGATTTCTCAAGTGGACAGCNAGGTGGCTTTGAGCTTCTGCTACACAAAACACATCCCCCAGCGTGTCCACACACACTCACACAAATCCCAAAATAAAGAACCCAGGGGAAGATTGCTGAAAGAGGAACCATCAGTGGGACCTTTCCACCAGGGATCTGGCAAATCCACAGCACTGGAGGGACTGGACTCGGGGGAGACCCCATTGCAGTCTCCCAGTACTTAAAGGAGGTTTATAAAAAAGAGGGAGAGCGATTTTTCATGTGGGCAGATAGAGAAAGAACAAGGGGAATGGTTCTAAACTAAGAGGAGACATTTATTAGAGGTCAGGAAGAAGCTCTTCACTGTGAGAATGGTGAAACACTGGCACAGGGTGCCCAGAGAAGCTGTGGCTGCCCCATCCCTGGAAGTGTCCAAGGTCAGGTTGGATGGAGCTTGGAGCAGCCTGGGATAGTGGAAGGTGTCCCTGCCCATGGCAGGGGGTGGAATGAGAAGACTTTAAGGTCCTTTCCAACCCAAACCATTCCATGACTCTGCGATAACCACACAAAAGATCCATTACTGCACTCCCATCTCTCGACAAACCTCACTGGATTCCCATACTGGATTTTAATTTCTAAACCAGAAGAAATGTTTCTCTTTCCAGGACAACCTGTTCCCACCTCCTACTCTCACCTGGCTGGAAGTCAAACACAGATACAGCTCCAAGCCTGACCCAGCTCCCGTTCCTGCACTGCCAGGTAGATCCATTACTGCACGAATGCCTTGCTCCTGCTAAAGGTGGTTCTGCCTTGGGCAGTTTTTCCTGACAGGAGAGCAGGAGGGTGAGCACAGCACCAGGAACAGGATCACATCTCACTCCCTCACTGCTACAAACCTTCTCACACCCACAGGGTAGGAAATCCAAAACTTTCCCTAAATCCAATCCCATTGAGTGTACAACACTCCTGCACCAGCACTGGCCCTCGACTTTAGAATCATAAAATCCTTAAAGTTGGGAAAAGACCTCTGAGATCATTGAGCCCAGTCATAAACCCAGCACTGCCACATCCACCACTAAACCATGTCCCCAAACCCCTCATTTACATGTTTTTTGAATGCTGCCAGGGAAGGTGATTCCACCCCTTCCCCGAGCAGCCTGTTCCAAAGCTTGACAACACTTTCAGAGGAGAAAATTTTCCTAACACTTCCATTAAGAAAAAGAAGATGTTTCCATTCCCTGATGTTATCACGAGCTCACGTGTGCAGGGGGTAACCACATCATCCCCAGGACATCAATTAGCAATGCTGATCTAGCCAAACACTAATTACGACGTCTTTAGGATGTAGGCAGAAAAAAGTGAAAAGAAACAAGGCAGAAATAAGTCTCATTTCCAGGCTGGCTTTTAGGCACTCAGCCACAAGACCACCCCCAGCAGAAAGTTCATTTTCCGAGTCTGGAACTGAGCTGAGCTTCCCAGCTTTACCCTGAACTCTCCATCTGTAGCTGAATTTATTGGTTCATCTCCTCCTCCTGCTGGTTGCCCCAGTGGATGCTGTTCCTTGCCTGTGCTTTTCCCCAGGCTACTCTGCAAGGGAAATCAGCATTTATTTTTAGGTCCATTGCTCTCTGACTGCTTGGGCTCTCCTCCCAGGGCTGCAATATATATTTAATACTTGTTTTCAGGGCTGACAGCCCAGGAAGTTTGAGTGGTGAACTGGCACACACAAGAAATCATTATGAAGGAGAGGGGCATCAACCTGCCATGCATTTTAACTCCCCTTCTGGAAAGGGAGACCTCACTCCTCAGCAGTCCCATAGTGGGGAAGGAAGAAAAATCAA
This sequence comes from Aleadryas rufinucha, assembly GCA_013397815.1. Taxonomy (NCBI): domain Eukaryota; kingdom Metazoa; phylum Chordata; class Aves; order Passeriformes; genus Aleadryas; species Aleadryas rufinucha. Next base: position 13,004 of record VZTH01010706.1, on the reverse strand, counting down.
AGACAAAGTTACTGTTTGATGATGATGATGATGGTTTTATTGTGCAAAAGCAAATCCTGTCTGATCTGCAGCAGAGAGGAGCAGGAGGGGGATACACGATTAGAGCAATTTGCAGAGGAAAAAAAGAAAATCTGTGCTGGAAAAAGAGAAAATCAGGAGAGAGAAGTGCACCTGGGCTGCTCGGCATTCCCAGCACAGGGAATGTCCCTGGGAGTGCCACAGCTCTGGGGGGATTCTGGACAGCGGTGATCCAAGCGGGATCAGCAGAGCCAGGGCTCATCCCACACGAGGGATTCAGCTGGAATTCATGATCATTCCGCAGTGGATCTCCCCAAAGGCTGTGCTTCCCAACTCCTCTGTAGCTGGAGCTCAGGGCTCATGCCCATGGTTCATGGCAGCCTCCATCCTGTCCCTCATCCCCACATCCCCAGGAAATCCCATGCTGGGATCACAGGTCCTGGCTGGAGCCTGAGCTCTCCACCACAGCCTGCAACAGTCCCATGGGTTCTTTTCCCTTCCCATCTCTCTTTCCAAAGAGTAGGGACAGTGCTGTTGAGGGCATGAGGGGTCTTCCCTTCAGAAAAACACAGCCTTTCCTCAACCTTTTACTTTCCTCTTCTTCCACAACTGAATTTAATGCTTTTGGAAGATGTCCCCTCAATAAATCCTGCCTCTGTTTTACCTCCCTGTAACAACACCACTCAGCAAACAAATTTGCACAGGCAACCAGAACATCAGCTTTATAGCTGGGTTTAAAAATATTTCCAGATATTTTCTTGGTCCCTTAAGGCATTTCTGAGGCTCAGGTCAAGTAGACCCAAGGCAGCGAGCTCCAACTCTTAATTTCCTTTTCTGCCTACAAAACCATCAGGGCTTGGCTAACACAGTTTAACCACCAGAGATGTCTGGCTCTGGGAACAGCTTTCCAGTCAAACCAGCGCAGCAAAAAGGTGGATTTTAAGAAAAAGAAGGTAAATAAGTGTATGGTGACAGTGGGAGCCCTGTGTTGGTGAACACCTCAAGGAGACACAAAAGTTGTTCCTGCTTTATATCCCCAAGTTTGTAAGATCCAGATGAGAACAGCAGCGGAGGTGGAAGGCACAAATACACACACCAGCATCAGGAGGCCCTTCCTCACGGTGTGTAAATGTAATTAGAGTGTAGATCACGCACTTCCAGAGCACCTTCAGCCACTGGCAGACACCAATGAACCTTCTCCAAAAGAGGGAGGGACCGAGATGGATGGATCTGTAAAAGCAACACCTCAAACCAGAGTTTTATTAAGTGCTCTTAGAGCCATGATTGACTGCTGATATATGACACAGGGTGGTTTTTTATTAGACTGACTAGCACAGCTAGAGGCAGAAAAAAAAGCTTTTAAACCTCTTTACCCCTGGAACACAGCGAGGAAACTTCCAGCCACGCATTTCATGGGTCTGAAAAAACTCTTCTGGGTTCCGTCAAGTTCATTAATTATGGAAATAAAAAGAAAAAAAAGAGCAATTAGCACCTGCAGAGAGAATAAATCGCTCGGGCAGGGAGGGGACCACCAGCCCTTCGTGGGGCTGCGGGGATGGGAAGAGTTATCACCTCTGCGGCAGCACGGAGCGAGCAGATGGGGAGGGAACCGTGGCTTGTCATAAAAATCCACATCTCCACGGAGTCTGGGGGGGTTTAATGTCCAGAAGAGCCATGAATGTTAATTTGGGAGCTCGGCTGGTGCAGACACGCTGCAGGTCTGTGGCGTGGAAAGATGGGAGCGATGGTTTTGCCACAGGACGCTCTCCACAACCAGCACTCTTTGATTTTGTGTTGTCCCAAACATTTTTGAGCTAAATCCACATGGTTACTCAGGTTTTTTTCCCTCTTTTATCCCCTCAGGAAGTATTGCTGTCTCTGAAAACACGCATTTTTATAAGTATAAATACATACACATATATAAATGTATATTTCAGTCCTTCCAATGCAAGCTGTTATTTCTCGTGATAAAACCTTTCCTCATCTGCACGGCGCACAAACAGCCTGAAGACAAGCCTTTGATACACCCTGTGCTGTGTGAATTCCCAGGAAAGGGAAGAGAGAGAAGGGCAAGGAAGAACAAAGTTTAATTTTGCTGGAGATGCTGCTGAACAGGAAACTGAACAGCAATTCCTGTGCCCCAGCCACAGAGCATCATCTCCATCAGGTGAAAAAAAGCTTTGCACAGAGAAACTCTGCAAAAACCAAACTGTACAAGGAGAGTTGAGGAGTAGGGAAGAACAGAAAGGGTGGAAAATTTCCTTGAGAGGAATCACTGGAACTGAGTGCATGGCTGAGACCCACATGGCTCTGGAACGGTGTTTAATGTCAGACCCCCCCAAAAAATGCACTCAGCCTTGCAGTCAACACTTGAGCACGTCAGAAATTCCCCATGCGGCGCTTGGCCTCCTCTTGGTGCCCTGGGAAGCTGGGAACTGCCTCAGCAGCAGCGTTTTTCTCCCCCTCTGAGGATGTCAAGCAAAAAGACAACCTGTTCCTATTGTGAAAACGGGCTGGAAAAGCCTAATTATTCTCAAAAACCGGGATGAAAATGGAAAACAACCAAATAGGTGGATGCAGACCTGGAAGGAATCAAGTGGCTTGACTCAGTGTTGGCTCTTTTGCACTTTTATCTTGGTTTGGAATGACCCTGGGGCAACAAGAAAACCCCATGAACTCTCAGGGAGGGAATCCCAAATCTCCATCACCCCTCCACGGAGCTCCCAGCACAGAGCAGGGCTCAGCAAGGGAATTGTCCCAAATTACACGGGGAAAAAAGCAGCCAAAAACCACCAGGCACAGCTCAGGACTGGGGCCAGCCACTGATGGTGAGGAGGATGAAGTGGCTTTAGCCACTTTAGACCAGGCACAGGTTTAATCTTCACTCAGAAAACTCCTGAGGGCTGTGAAAGGTGACTTAAAAGTAAAAACCAATAATTTAAAAAAGCAAATACATGTGTTCCACATAGCCATGAACGGGATGAACGAATTCCCCTCTCCCCTGACAAATGGATGGGGAAGAAGCTACAAAAATAATCACCACATTCACTTAAAATGGGAGGTGGATGTGGCTGAAATAAAGGTGGCAGAGGTGTAATCTCCAGAAGGATTTGGATCCTGGCCATTTCCAAGCTGAGTGCACAAAAATGCTGAGGGTTGGCTTTGGGGCTGCTTTTTGTTTTGGTGCAAATGTGCAGAGTTTTTATGGATTCTTTTTTTAGGGGACTTGTGGTCATCAGAACCGGTACATTTAATTTGATTTCATTTCCTTCCTGCCTGGCAAGGGGATGTGTTCCTCAAAGTCTGAGCTGCCACTTGGGAGAGATCAAATAAAACCTGCTTTGGGTAAGGAATAAAGCAGGCTGCAGGGGAAAGCTCAGCATGGAGCAAATTTCACTCTTTTTTTTCCGCTCTTACACTACACAAGAAACCAGTTTGAGGCTCAAGATCTCTAAAGAGAGGTGTCTGCCTAAGGACCGAAGTGCCACTGTATCTGTGAGGGTTCAGGAAGGTGCAGAATGAGGTGACTTTGGTTTTGGTGTTCACAGCATCACAGAATCCCAGAATCCTACAAGGTTTTGGGTTGAAAGGGACTTTAAGGGTCATCTCCTTCCAACCCATCTGCCACAGAGCATCTGCAGGGGCTCCACTGCCTGCAAAGGGATGATGTGGGGATATTTTCCTACCCCTCCAGTGGCCTGAGAGTGGTCAGCAGCACTGACCCTGCCTTCACTGCTGACCCCACGGGAGCTCAGACCGTCCTGGTCACTCAGACACTCACAGAGAAATGCCAAATTCGGGGTGTCCTGATCCACCACGAGAATCCCACCTGCAAGGAGCTCCCAGGCTGAGCATCTGTGACAGCCAGTGACATTTGTGGGGGCCCTGGAGACACTGCTCAGATGTTGGTTGGGATGTTCCAGATCATCAGGTATTAATTGAAACATCTGTTAAACACAGAATCCAGGCTGGAGCCTCAAAGAAACATCTTTTCAAAAGACACCCAACAGATTTCAGCTTTGAAAAGGAGACACTGAGTATTGATATTTCACCCTCCAGACAAGAATTGTATTTAAATAGATTTTTTTTTCCCATCCCCTCTTGATGAGGTGACAGGGATGAGGATGAAAAAAAAGCTGTGGAGCTCATACAGGAGAGGGAACACCCCTGCTGAAGAAAGAACAGGGTCATGGGGGTGGTGGCTCAGCAAACAGAGTTGGGATCTCTCTATTCAATTCCTCTGGCCTCTTCTCCACTTTAAATCGATGCAAATCAATGGAGCCAAGCCGTGACAGCAAGCAGAGTTTATCCAAACTGCATCACCCACCCTGCTTTTCCAGCTCAGCAGTGAAATGTATCGGAAAATTATCCCTGTTTGGTTCTGAATTAGAAAATAATCACAATTCCGTGCTAACACGGGAATTTAAATGCCAAGCAGAGTTACAGAAGTGTAAATCTCCAGCTCCCAGCAATGCAAACAGTGAAATGGAGAGTTAGGGACTGCCCTGGGGGGGGGAAGAAATCCACCTAATGTGACTAAAGGAGGAGTTCAAGGCTGTTAATATCCACTGTTGCAATTGAGTGAAAAAGCGACTGTGTTAATTTAAAACACATCAGGGTCTCTAAAATTCCTGTGCAGGAACAAGCCCTTACATCCTGGAAATCCTCTATAAAATCCTATAAATATAACAGTCAGTGCTGGAGATAAGATCTGCCCCAATAAATTGCCAGTAAAGCAGCACTAACGCGAGCTCTGCAGCCTTGAGCAACCCAGAGCACACACCCCTGCGCTCAAAAAACGTCCCTAAAATCACTTTACAAACCAACCAGCTCGAAATTACCCAGCTGAGGGCTGATGTCACCAACCCGGGCTGCGCTGACCTCAGGGCACCGCGTCCGCCCGGCACCCGGGGGCAAAAAATAGCAGAGGGGAGGGCTGGAACAGCAAGGAAATCTCCCATCTGCTCCCTCCTCTTCACCTCACCTGCTTGTTTCCAGCGGGTCAGGCCTCGTTCTGGGGGCTATTTATATTTGTGCAGATTGGCAATTATTAAACATGAGTGCTGTGCCATTTCCGCTTTTCCTTCGTTAGGGTTTTTACGCGTGAGGCCGAGCTGGTTGGAAGCGATTTGTGGCAAAGCTGCAGCCAAGGGGATGCTCCTGATAGAGCTGAAGTTTTTGGGATGGGAAATATTAGTGCCGGATATTAGAAATAATATAATAATATAATAATATTAGGAAAATGTCATTTCCTTCTCACATCCTCGTGAGAAGGAAAGTTTGCCCCTTTTTTTTTTACGTCTCTGGAAGATTTTAGGTTTTCTAGCAGTGCTGAAGTAGCACTGGTGTTAGTAACTGGAAATTAGCCTGGTAGTGCCCCTTTTAACGAATAAATGGGTTTTATAACAATGAGAGGAGAATCCAGCAGCTCCGGGGAGCTCATCCTCTCCTCCAAAATCTCCTCCTCAAAACCTCCCCCCGGGCGCTTCCTGAGCGCTAATGGATGAACTGTCCCTGCATCCCGGGAAAGGTGAAGGCTGTGCCCAGGGAGATGAATCATCCCACAGAATTCCCGGGTGCTCAGGCACCGAGCCGAACGTGCTGTGGGCTGCTCCAAGAGGGAATGATGACAAGAAGCCTTCTCCAGCCGTGCACAACACCTCCCTGCCATGGCAGGAGCTGCGAGAGCTCTGGGTGGATTCCAGCCTGAGCGTTGGCATCACACCCCTGACCCTCTCATACCCTAAACCTAAAGGTTTGGCTTTTCTTCCACTGCAGCCCCTCTGAGATCTCATTTTCGAAGGCAAAAGCATCTCCCCTCTTGGCTCAGGTCCCACCCAGCTGAAGCTGGGGGAGCTTGTGACCTCTGGAAAACATCTGGGAGCGTGGAAGGGAGGGAGCAGTGGAATAGCTGCGCTCAGCACTCACAGAGGGAAACGGGACAGGAGGACAAATCCATGCCATGGCACAGGCAGGGCTGTGTGTCTGTCCATCCTG
>VZTH01010705.1:0-39964 GCA_013397815.1 Aleadryas rufinucha | reverse complement strand
AGGCACCGACAAAAGGTGCACCAGGATCCAACAAGCCTGTTTATGTTAAATCCTCTTCATTGGTGAGGAAATCTCTAGCTGATTTTGTAGGGACATGGACTCAGAGCCTCTGCAAGCTGGTTGCTGCTTCTTGGTGTTGGAGAAGGCTGCCTACAATTGAGAAAGTTAAAAAAAAAAGCTAATCTGTTGCTGTTGTGGGACTTACCATGTACAAAGCTACATGGAAAATCTTCAGAGACATTGCAGAACACTACTGCTGATATCTCTCTTTTAAAAGTCTTCCATGATGCTCAGAAGCTTTGTACATGGAGAACTGGGTTAAAAGACTCAAAGTGACTTCTGATTTTTTTTTTGTTTTGTTTTGTGCCATTTTCTTGGTAAAACAGGAATTCGACTCTAGTGAACACTAGTATGATAGCTATCAGTGATATGCCCTAAGAATTCTGTATTTGACCAAAGTTTGATATTTTAAAGAAAGAGAAATACAGAAGTACCAGCAATATGCATGATCTCAAACCATAGATTTGGACACTGGATCATTCACAGCTTGAGAAATGCCTGATAGAAATGTTGGCTGTGAAGAAGCGGGTCAACAGATCCTATTTCAGATTCTGGCCTTTCTTCCTTTACTCTGCTTTAATGGCATTGTTTAGGACTTTTTCTGGGAAAAGACAATTGATTTTTAAGCTAAAAATTTCTGGATGAAAATCAAGCTGCTGGGTCTCAAAGCCATTCCATTAGAAAGCTTATTGCAGAATTTAACAGTGATGTTAGCCTAAAACTACTTTCCTTCTTGTCACTAAAGAGCAAAGGATTAATCCCACGGCAGATTTACAGTTGAAGAAAATGTTAACTATGCCAGTATTCCTACAGGGTTGACAGATAAACTTTGGTCAGGTATAGCATAAATACCCTGAAGCGAGGGTTATTCACAGGCTACTGTAAGATACCTGCAAAGATAAATGGAAAAACAAAGCACTGTTACTGGGAGTTTTGTCTCATTTTCATGCTCTGATAAAACATGGACCTCCAGCTACAAGTCTTTATTGATTTTAATTAGGTTTTACAGGTAACAGTCAGCTAAGCAGTTGCATCTGTGCTGCATGTCTGAATAGTACATAATATTGCATTTGGAGCTCAGATTTATCAGTGTCTATGTGCAAAGTACTACCCTGGGGCAATCACATCAGACTGAAATGCGGAACATGCAAGGAAAATAAGAGCTCTCTTCTGTCATAACTTTAACCTGTCACTCATAGGAAAATGCCAGACTTCCCTGAGCTTCAAGTTGTTACAGTGAATCTTCATCCTTGGCAGGCTCTTTCAGCCCTTTCAGAAACAAAATAAGAAATAAAGCAGCTGCTGCTGAGGTCCTTCTGGCAGAATCCAGATATCCAGTGGTTGTTTGAAGATTCTTTCCCCCAGCTGATTTCTTTGATTCTTCATTTGATATTTCCTTCTTCTTCTCCTTTTTCTTCTCTTCCTACATTGAACATCAAGAACAGGCTCTGTTTCCTTTTCTGCTCTTCTATTTCCTGTTTTATTGGAGGTGAAGCACAGCTTTTCTTGCTGAAAACAGAGTGGGGCAGGACCATAGAGCCTGGTCAGTCCAACTGGAGCTGACCCAGTGCAGGGATCACCGTTGGTAGGAAGAACATAAAATATGTGTTTGTGTTTCTATAATTCCCTTTGCCATAACCTTCTCTTGACTGCACAGGCCTTTGCTGCTCTAAATGTTCTTCAGGATGTTCTCTGTCTCCACCTATTCTCTTCTAGTTTTCCCTGTTTTGGGAACTCCAGAGACACAACACATTGGGTATCAAACTGATTGCTGCAGTACTCAAGGACAGTCAGGCAGTGCTCAGGCATGACCATCCCTTATAGCCCAAATGGTCTCCCAGTCAGATTTTGTAAAGCTGTCAGCACAGCAGCTGCTACCATTCCTTATCTTCTCTGATATTGTCCTCCTCCCATGAAAAGGGCAATTCTTATATGCAGGCTCATCACTAACGTGCCTGAACACACGAGGAAATTGCCCTGAAAGACTTAACTGTTGTGGCAGAGCAGGCTGGGTGCTGGTAACACAACCTGTAGAGCCACATGAGTGGGATTTCTTCTGTGAAAAGTCCTACAAACTGTCATTTAGGACTATTTGCTCCTTGCAGCATATAGAAAGCTGTTTCATAGCTCTACAGACTATATTTAACAGCAACACCAGCTTACCAGGATTGTTTTTGCTTCTTTCCCCCCCAATCCTCTGATTGCTAGATTTCATGATGTTGTTCAGATATTTCTTTACTTGTAATAGAAAATATTAATGGCTTCACATAAGGCTTCAAGTAGGCACTCAGTACAATAAGCATCTATGAAATCCTATATCCTAGGGGCATAGGGCTTGTGCAGAAGTTTTGGTCTAATCTGTCTTTGGCCATGTGCCAAAGAGGCCCTTCCCAGAGGTTATGGTGGCTCTCTGTTCAAATGTTGGGAACTAAATGCCCATCCCTGTTTTCANGTTAAAACCTAAGGCATCAATATGCCTCTTCAGCCAATATATTCACCTTCCATAGACTCTGGGTTTGTCTGGGTGTGGTGCACCCTCCATGAGCTCAGAGACTCACAGCATAGTCTGAGTTGGAAGGGACCCAGAAGGAACATCAAGTCTAATTCTTAAGTGAATGGCCTATGTGGGGATCAAACCCACCACCTTGGTGTTATTAGCACCATGCTTGAGGTTTGTGGATGAAACTGAAAGGCACTGTCTCCCCACAGACCCTCTAAATAAGACCTTATCTGAATTAAATTATGCTAATCTGATTTGTTTTACTCATAAAAACTACCAATTCTGTAGAGCACTAGGGGTGCTTCTCTGAACCTCTGTAATTTTCAGGGCAGGTTTATGCCTGATAATTACTTGAAAGAGAAAAAAATGTATTGCACGCACTGACAAGTGTGTTAATGGCATGTAATCCTTACACAGCACCTTCTGCTCAAATCCTTAGCTGACTGCACTGACTAAGGCCTGGAGTAAGGCTGGGCAGCCCCATCGTTTGGGTTCCTATGCAAGGAAATAATGTTGCTCAAGTCTCAAAAAATCATTGTCTATATTGGCTGAAATAACACTGTATTAGCTGGAATAATTGTATTTCTCCATTTCATCCCAGTGGAAAAACCAGATCTTGGGTTCAATTGGTAGAAACTAGTGTTTCCAAATCCAGTATGCTCATAATTCAGGAAGGAATTTACCTTATCCTAAAAAAACCCCACATTCCATTTTTAGCAGATGAGTTAGACCCCAAGATCATTGTTATAGGAGCCTGGATAACTCAGGTAGCAACTGCAGAGCAGCCACCTAAACTTGGGTGAACTGAATCTAATCCCTACTTTCATGTAATGTTTTTTTCCATGGAACAGCAATGTTCTCCCCGGAAGAACTATTTTTGTGAAGGTATCAAGACCAACACATTTGGCAGCTTTTTTCCATCTCTTAATTCCTGTACTGACTCCAGGTACAACAATCTTTTTCCCCCTGTGGTCTCTGGATTCCACGTAACAAACCAACAGAGGCTGAAATGTAGGATGAACCCTTATGCCTTGTTACCCCATCAATAGACAGCCATGAGCAAGTGAGAGGTATTTCAGGGCACCCTGCAGAGAAATCACAGAGCAGCAAAAGGTTAAGGATGCTGAGGGGTGTGGCCAACAAGAAAGTTCTTTCGTGATAGAATTACTTTCAGCAAATTAATAATTTCTCTTACTTGGAGCACTTGACACCGGTGTTGTCAAGACTTCTTTAGGTCATTGTGCCCATATATGTATTTAAATCTCATACCTTGAAATCAGTGTCAATAATATCTCAGTGGTGAACTTCCTATAAAACAGTACTACTCAATATGCTTGCCTTTATGACCCGAAAGTTCAGTGAAGAGGATCAGCAAATCCTATCACATCTGACCTTTGGTTTGTCTTCTTTAAATATTAATTTTAAATACTAATATTAATTTTAAATAAATTAATCTTTATTCTTCAGCCAGGCATTCTTAAAAATGGTCACACCAAGGGGCTTTTCATATTTAATTTGGATCAAAATCTAGAAGAAACTAGTTCTTTTCTTCCACTTGACTGACAGCAAGTTTGAGTCAGTCTTTAGCCATCAGAGACATTTTTCCACCTTCACTTTGTATTGTGCATGTTCATAATATTTCTTTAATGTATTCGAAAGTATTCTAATCCCTAGTTGATCTTTCTCCTCTCATGTACAAGGGCACTTAAGCCTTCACAACACTGACTGCTCCCACTACCTTCATTTTCCACAGTGGAATTTCTTTGATAATGCTTCTTTTTCACTATCCTATGTGTTTATTTTCCCAGTGCCTCATACTTCAGACTGCACATAAAATATCTTCCCACACTGCATATATGGCCTGTCAAAAGCTATCATTCGTGCCTCTATCTGAACATGCACTATACCTTTTGATGGCCTTTAATTTTAAAGGTCTGCATGAAGTTTTCTGACAACTGAAATATAAACATAGGTTTAATGTTGTTTTCTTGGTTGGTTAAGCCTTGCTTCTGTATCCTGATAGACCTTTCAGCTGGTCATGAGACAGCAGTCTGTCTCTGGGGAGGAAATAATAGACTAAATTAGAGTTCAGCCCCAGATAAATTAACTGCATTTTATTTTGAACAGCTAACCTACATCAGTTATTAATCATCATTGTATAAAATCAGATATATTTTTGAAAGAGATTAATGACTTCCAGTTCCTTTTTATATTTGCCTTGTCCCTCTCTTAAATGCTTCCCTTAAAACTTTGCTTAGATGGGATCCCTAGAAGGAGACAGCAGTCATCATGGAAGAAAATATATCCTACATTTGAATGACAACATAATGCAATGTTTTTTCAAGAAAACATAAATTCTGTGGCAGCGGTTTCTGCAATTCCTTACCAGGAGCTTGGTAACTGTACTGTATTTATGTTTATAGTCCTTGGCCTAAGAATCAAACTCAGATATCTTACACTGTGGCAGAAAACACCAAAATGTCCCAAAAAGAATCAGCAGTGATGAACATCTTCCACATCCTGAGTCACCCGTGGGGGCAGTGGTGGGTAATAGGATGCTCAGACCCCAGCTGCTTCCCAGAGTTACTTTGTCTCCCCACTGGCTGCCAGACCCATTGGCCATGGCAACCTCACAACTACAGGCGTAGAAGGGACTGTGGCCTTTTCGAGTTCTTCACAATCACCGCCCTGACACTGGCACTCCTTTGTGAGCTAATCAAAGCCTCAGAGGTTGTTTCTGGCTCTGGCTTAGCAGGACTGAATGCCTTCAACTGCAGGAAAAATAATAGGAGAAATTTTATTTTAAGTTCACTTCTCTTTTTGTCATTCCTTCACAAACCAAAATGGAGATTTAATGATTCTTTACATGAACAGCCATGTGGGGTCCTGAGTTATACCAGTAGGCTAAGAAAGGGTTCTGAAAAATAACTGTGTTTCAACAGATGGCTTCTGGTGTGTAATTATTAATATATGTAATGTGTGGTTTTTGTGCAAGGCCTGTTTATCTGGCTTGTCCTAGCTGTTTGTGTATCATGCATTTCCCAGGTGTCTGCAACTACTATGACTCAAAGGGCAGGGAGCAATAAAAATGTCTGTTTAAGAGCATACCCACTCCAGATACTAATGGGCCGATGAGAGCCTTTGGCAGGCACATCTATCCAGCACTGAGAGCACCAAAAACGAGCGTGGATGACAAGAGTGGATTTAGCTGCCAGCTACATTTTACAAGGCCATTCATTCCTGCAAACACCTAAGACTTGTAACATGGCTCCCAGCTGTGCAAAGTAATTAATTATAATGAGCACAAATAATAATTCTTTGCTCCTCAGTCACAGTAATTTTCACTTTCTAAAACCTGCATGCACCCAGTTTATGTGGTTATTGCAAATGATGTTTATCATCCAACAGTCAGATTTAGATGAAAAAACAAAACAAACAAACAAGTAGTTTAATTGAAGGGGTGGTAGATGCTGATGTGTCATGCAGAGTAAGAATTCCAGAACAGCCCTCACCAAGCCTGGTAGCACAAATATTAAGGTGTCTCTGCACAGGCTGTTTTGCAGCATGGTCGGGACAAGAAGGCCAGCCAGGCAGTGAGTGCTCCATGGTATTTCAGGGAGCAACATCAAAAGTTATTTACACCTTAGACTGATCAAGGAAAACTCCTCCTCTGAGTCCTAGCGCGGTGGGTGAGTAGTTTTAGAGGTGCCCTCTAGCACCTGGTGCTGGCACAATACGAGAGTTTACCACAAAGGAAGGGAAAGCCCCTTTGCAGGGACAGGGAGTCATCAGGAACATGAAGAACTCACCTCTGCCAGCAACAGATGTTGGCTCTTTGAAATTATCCATCTGGTTGCTATGTAGTGGCAGGAGGATCAAGAAACCCACAGCTCACCACAGTGCCCAGAAGGAAAAAAAATCCCCAAGAAAAATCTCAGCCCCTTCCAAACCTGCAGGAGGTGCTTGAGAAAGTGAAGTTTACGTGACACAGAAGACAACTTAAAGCTGAGAAAAGACAACTGAAGGCAAGATTTATGACTGCACTGAGAGAGGTCATACAGTTAATGCCTCAGGCATTATGGTTCTGTGTAAGGAATATGGATCTGTCTGAGGAATATCATGGAAGTATAGAAACACAAAGAAAAAGAAAATAAACAAGCACCAAATTGATCATCAAATATTACAGTCTGGATCTGTGCTCATTTTCACATGGCTGAGCAACTCACCATCTCACAGCAGATTTACTGCCATGTTTCTTCCATCAGGGAGCTGCAGAAAATCTGATTTCTAAAAAATGTGGTTTTGCTCTGTTTTATTTTAACAAACAGAAGAAGATTATATGTTTCACTGAGTCAGGATGCAGACTTTTCCTTTGTGATGAGGTCCCTACTGCTTCAGCTCTTCATTTCACACTGTTATCTTATCCAACAGTTTCTGGGAGTCCTGCTGTGAAACTACAAGACCTTCTCTTTGAGCTCTTCCTTGTGTAATTTTTGATAATATAAGAAAAACTGAACTTAAATGCCTCTTCCCTCAGCCAGTGGTGCATCTCCCTTGAATGCTCACATGCTGTTGCAAAAAGTGTAGTTCTCAAGGGTTGCATCAAGCTTTGGAGCACAATTGAATTCTGAGTGGCACAGTGGATAGGAGCTGATCCAGAGATATATCAAGGTCACACGTGTGAAATAATCTATACAAAAATGACACTATAATAGTCATCAGCCAGACTTTTGAGAAAATTTGATTTAAAACTCAGGAATGTTATTTTCTTTTCTCTCTAAGTAGACCTTTACTGAGACTTTGCAAATATACTTCATAAATGCACATTTTAACTCCTGCTATAAGCTGACGCCTTTACTGGAAGTTTCTCCAGGCAACTTCACACATAGTGTAATTACAAAGATTTCTTCTCATTCACCAACATTTCAGGTACTAGTGCATTGTATCAAACCTCATTAACACTTTGAAAGTTGACCTTTTCTTAGCTGGGGCAACTGTCCCTTACAGAGACCCAAATTATTGCTCATCTAAGTAAAATTATGTAGTTTGGCTTTGTAGTTCAACCAATTGTTTATAGAAAAATACAGCCTCAGTTATTCTGTAAACCTCAATACTGAGACAGACTGGGATGATATTTGTTTCTCAGCAATGATGCAGAAGAGTGTTTTCCTCTGTTCTGACCTCAACCCAACCTGGCCAACACCTGCAGATTTGGCATGGTTATCTCAGAAAAGCTTTTCATAAAGCACAGCAATATGGAAAGAAGGCATTTATCTGTGTGTTATTATTAGCCTGGATCATACTTCTGTGAATCATGAAGGAAAATAGAAACACAGCTGGCTAAGCATTGCCCTTTAAATGTCAAGACAGTGTGTGTGCATGTGTGCGTGTATATATTTATCAAGATTTAAATTTTAATTCTCTATTGTTCTCTTCCCACTATGGATTTCAGATGAGTTTATTTACAATATGCCCAACTCACTGTTAGTTGTCAGGAGTTATTCCAGGATAATTAGCTGGGCACTTAATTGTTTCAGGTTCTCTGAAGAATTTTTTCTGGGGTTTGCTCTTTGCCTACCTCATGTATAAAATCAGGTAAATATTTTTTATTGGGAACTTCAGTCTCTGAAACATCTGCTTTGTATTCACCACTGAACATTGTGTGTTGATAAAATGCTCCTGCATGCTTGAGTATTTGATCTGAGCTTTTGCCAGCTTCCCTAATAACTTCAAAGATATGATAGCTTTTTAAGTTTAGGTTAGGATGGGTGACCATTTACCTTAGAGGTTTCATAAACTTCTGTTTGTGAAAGCTCTGTCTTTCTATGCAACAGAGACATTCCATGATGGCCTTTGGAGACACAGTGCTCTTGGAAGGACTGCTGAGGTCACTTGCACACCAGGATTTCCAGGTCTGCAATATGGGTTAAGAACAAATGCTGCAGATGGACATACTCTGCAATCCCAGTCACCAGATCAAGGATTTTGGAGCCTCTGCATTGCAAGCTGGCCAGACTGTCAGACCAGAAGCTGGCCTTTTCCACAGTTTTCCATGGAGGAAAACCCCAATATTGTGTGCCAAAGGAAATTATTTTTCTTAAGGCTGAGTACTTGAATTCACTATTGAAAAAATATCTCCTTAGCACGTAATCTGATATCTTAGCAGTTTTAGACCTTTTGTCTGGGACTTCTCTTAGATCAAGAGTAAATGCCAAGTAGGTATTTTATGATGAAATTGTGTGATTGCTTCCATGTGAAACAAAAGAAATGTTTGCTTCAGCTGTAAAGGAAAATCACATAATTATTTAGGTTGAAATGAGCATCCAGAGGTCATTTACTGGGCCAACCCACCATCTCAGGCAGCATGAGCTAGAGCAAGCTGCCCAGGACCATGTCCGGATGGGTTTTGAATATCAGCTTTCTTCAGAGGGAAACTACAATAAATAAAGTATTAAACCTAGAACTCATTAAATTAGACCAGAATCTAACTCCTTCCTCTTCTGCCAGACCTTCTACACTATGACAAAAGAAAGAAAGAAAGAAGATTTCCTCTGTGGATTCATTTAGATTAAGTAACTTTCTTTGCTTTTTGGCTTACATATTGCTGTTTACAAAAATTATCTGTGTCAGCAGTGGAAGAGGTTTTCTGCATATAAATTGATATGTGAATGTTTAAATTTGTCAAGAGTTTCTGAATCCTTTGGGATGAAAGGGACTATGTAAATGTAAAAGACNACAGTGCTCTTGGAAGGACTGCTGAGGTCACTTGCACACCAGGATTTCCAGGTCTGCAATATGGGTTAAGAACAAATGCTGCAGATGGACATACTCTGCAATCCCAGTCACCAGATCAAGGATTTTGGAGCCTCTGCATTGCAAGCTGGCCAGACTGTCAGACCAGAAGCTGGCCTTTTCCACAGTTTTCCATGGAGGAAAACCCCAATATTGTGTGCCAAAGGAAATTATTTTGCTTAAGGCTGAGTACTTGAATTCACTATTGAAAAAATATCTCCTTAGCACGTAATCTGATATCTTAGCAGTTTTAGACCTTTTGTCTGGGACTTCTCTTAGATCAAGAGTAAATGCCAAGTAGGTATTTTATGATGAAATTGTGTGATTGCTTCCATGTGAAACAAAAGAAATGTTTGCTTCAGCTGTAAAGGAAAATCACATAATTATTTAGGTTGAAATGAGCATCCAGAGGTCATTTACTGGGCCAACCCACCATCTCAGGCAGCATGAGCTAGAGCAGGCTGCCCAGGACCATGTCCGGATGGGTTTTGAATATCAGCTTTCTTCAGAGGGAAACTACAATAAATAAAGTATTAAACCTAGAACTCATTAAATTAGACCAGAATCTAACTCCTTCCTCTTCTGCCAGACCTTCTACACTATGACAAAAGAAAGAAAGAAAGAAGATTTCCTCTGTGGATTCATTTAGATTAAGTAACTTTCTTTGCTTTTTGGCTTACATATTGCTGTTTACAAAAATTATCTGTGTCAGCAGTGGAAGAGGTTTTCTGCATATAAATTGATATGTGAATGTTTAAATTTGTCAAGAGTTTCTGAATCCTTTGGGATGAAAGGGACTATGTAAATGTAAAAGACTTTGTTATTTTTTATTATTTCTTTACTTGTGACAAGTGCTCCTGGGGTGCTTTGTTCGTTGTAGAGGTTGTGGTGGTGGTTTGTGACCTGGCATTGCATCTCTCCACAGCACACAAAGATTTATTTCAGAAGAAATTAAATTAGCACCCCCTTCAGTTTTCCACTCACACAGTATTTTACATTAGATGTCTCTAACTTGTTTCTTTTTCATCCTTATTTTGTGTGGCATGTGGAACTAACATTCTCAGAGAAATTAATTTGTCTTCTGTGTTCCCCCTCAGTTTTGCTCAGTGTCATGCTGAACAGGCAGACAATTCCAAATATTAGACTTTTGCTGCATTTGGCTTTGGGATACACACTGATGCCCTAGTTTCTTTCAAAGAGAAGGAATTGAAGGAACCATAGACATTTTTACCTGTGAAGAAGCAAACGTTGTATCTTCTGTGTTTTGTCATGCCTGATGCACATTAAGCAGTCAGTGCCCATGCCTGTGCACATGTGCTACAGAGGAAACCTTGCTCACATTTGTTTGCATTGTCATCCCACCTGGAGAATACTGACATTCTCCTCACTTTCTGTAAAAGCAGAGAGAGATCTTCCACTTGCTCTGCTTTTCCTATCAGCTGAGTAAAGCAGTCAATGGGACAAATTGCCAATTTTTTTTTTCCCATAAGGTTCCCCTCTATCTTAAGCCCATTTTCAGTGTTACACATGCTGTTTTTAAAATAACAGATAGATATGGTTTATCTACCCAATCGTGCCTGTCTACTGCCCCTTGCAGCAGATGTGTCATGCCTGGAAGCCCAAGGGATTACACAGTTTACATGATTACACTCTGCTGGAATTTTGTGCCAGGATCTGTAGAAAGCAATGAGGTACTTGGCTTTGTCATCCCAATCCAGGAGCAGTGAAGAAAAGGAATAAGAAGTCCAAGACATTTTAATATGGTCATAAATGAGTTGCAAGCGTAGGTTTTTTTGGTTGAAAATTTCAATTGGGATAATTTTTAGAACTACTGACAAAAGCCGTCTTCTGATATGTCCTCTCTTCAATAAGCTTTACACTTCTGCTTATTTTAAAAGCACTAGAAAAGTCCCTTTTCTTCCAGATCTTTCTCCTGCAATTTTCAAAGAAATCTGATAAGGTAGAACATTGGTTCTCTTCCAAGAAGTTGGAGATGTTCAGTTGTAGCAGTAAAACACAAACCAGGATAGAAAGAGTTTTATATCTGGTGGACTGGTGACATTAAAAATATATATATAAGAAGGGATTGAAGGAGAATTGTTACTATTTCACAGTGTATTCAAGGGGGTTGTGCTTGTTTTTTTCTTTTTCAAGCGCTATTGTTATTCTAGTTTGGGGATGAATTGTGAGGTTTGGGAAGGCTCACAAGAGCTGTTCTCCACCTGTATGGGTATCAGAGCTACTGACAGAAAAAAACAAGATCAGTATTAGAATCAAATAAAGCTTTGGAGGAAAGAATATGTGCAGAACATGTAAACACCTCTTGCAAAATTTACAAAATAGGTAATTTTTTTGCTAGATTCCTTTATGCTAGATTCCTTTTAATAAGCTGCAGTTTGTGTAATTGTAAGAATTTTTTTGCAGAAATTTCTCTGCAGAAAATCAGAAAATGCTGTTTTTCTGAATTCAGAACATTCTGTGATGACTTGGTTTTTACTAGATTTGATTTTGATTATATTAGTATTACCATACAAGCATTAAACAATTTTATTTGCTTAGATCTTGTTCAGAAAGCTCACATTTCTAATAAAACAGGAAATATCATTCATATACAGGTCAGGAGAATCCTAACTGTTTTTCTCTTTAAGAGTTGATTCTAAGGGGAGAAACATTTTTATCCACCAGATATGACATTTAATTTGACAATATTAAATGCACCAATCTTATATAAAAATTAAATGCAAAAATATCGCCTTTTAACACTACATTTTTGATCATGCAGCAGTATTATCCATCTGTTGTGGAACTTTTTAAAATATTTAAGAAGAAGTCTTCCCATCAGATGAAGGGTAGTAATGACAAATTATCTCAGTCTCAGTGTGAATACAGTCTTCAGGAGAATTTAGGTTCCAAAATGCAGTTTTCAGTAGCTGAACTCTGAGCAACTGAAATTTCCTGAATCTGCATTTTCAAGACAAAGAAGATATCTTTATTTCCTCTTGTGAGGAACATCCCAGGAGCATTACTCAACTGAGGTGTTACCATTTCCATGGTGAATTTTGGTGACACACAGGTGTCACTATTACGGCAGCAGTTTCTGCAGCTGTGGTTTACATATATATCTGATGGTTACAGTTCTGCTGAAAAAAAAAGCATGAAAATGAGGCCTGAAATTTGGAAAATGTGTAATGGTGTATGGGTGGGTTGTAGTAAGGCCTGAATATGTTGTTCTCTAAGTCTTTTTACAGATCAGAATTGCCTGTGACACACTATTATCAAATGCCCTCCTGAGGAGCTGGTCTACACAGACAGATGGAAAGAATAAATGGAGATGTGTGACCAGTATAAGGTGTTTGTTGGTTGGCAGAATTTGCTCCTTATGGATAAGTTAAGGGAAAAATAAAAATGCTAAATGCCATCCAGGAAGGGTCTTCCGTGGGAGCTGTGAACCATGGTATCATCAGAGCAACAGTCCAGAACAGGCAAGTGAAGAGCTCTTTGAAGGACTGATTAGAAGTCCTGGAAGTCTTCAAGCACAGGAGTCAGTGAGGATATGGGTCAGGTTCCATGTTCCAAATTCTTTCTAAAAATAGTGTGCAGGGCAGTGGCTTTATGTCACACACATCATACAAAATAAGGAGGTGTGTACAGGCCTTCTTTGAGCTCTGCAAAGGAACGTGAAAGTCATGGTGGAAAATACATGACGAGATCAAAAGAGTGCTTGCAGCTATTAATTCACTAAAATTATACTTTTGAAGGGTGCTTTTCGTCAATCTCTTTAAACACGCTGGCATAGACTACAAAACTTTGAATGGAGGCATAATAACTTTAGGGCTAGAGGTATTTCTGAATACTGGGGGGAATCCTCTTGGTTTTGGATAAATTTACCTAAAAAGGAGAAAAAGGAGTCCAGTGCTCTATAGCGCCAGATCAGTCTGTCACAGTCCAATCTGAGCTTGCATTCAAGGGGAATCCTCCAACACTGGATGTAAACAACGTCTGCCACCTTGCTATCATTACTGCACAGAAAATAAAGCCAGTTTCTCTGTGGCTGCTCGAGGCCACAGCTCTCCTGGTTGCCAGCTGATGAACTACTTAAGGCTTATTAATGTGTTTATGTTGGTTGTTGATGTCCTTCTGATTTGCCTTCTGTGAAAATTAGTCCAAGATCTGTGAAGTCTGATTTCTTTGAGGGAAGGTTGCAACAAAATCACAATTCACTGACTCATGTGAAAAGCTTGAAAAATGTGGTGATCTGGATTTGCTTATGTAAGGTATTGTGTATACTGAATAATCTGGTGTCTTGTGGGTAAAACGTATTTTGTCACTCTGCATCAGCTGCATGCTTTATAAAAGAGTTTGAGAATGAGTAAAAGCAGGAAAACTGCATAACCCTTTTTATCTTTATTTTTAAAAGCCCACTCTCAAATTGAAAATCTATCTCTTAGATAGATTTTGTTTTTAAATTTCATGCTCCCTTTAATAGTGGAAAACAATTGTTTTGAAAACTTGTAAGGAAATTGCCTTTAAAATGAAAGGGATATCTCTCTGGAACCACTGCTGAACAGACACACTGTTCTTACAAAGGCTTGGCTGCAGAAACATTTCAATGGAACTAGCATTTTAAACACACTTTTATTTTGACTTTTATACTACAGACTGTTAAGGAACTGCAATTTAATACCATGATGGAGAACAGCTACATAAATTTTCTTAAAACCTAAATAGCTAATACTTATGAAAAATACACTATTGGTGCTGTCAGTAGAACAGAAACTAAAGATAAATAGCTCAGTAAGTCAGCATGGCAAGAAATGCAAAATCCCACAAATTTCTTAATGATGACCTTAATGGAAAAGCTGGATCCAAACACCAATGCAGGGGAGGAGCCTGGTGCACCAAAGTGCTACAAAATCATTTAAAACTGGAAAATTCAACCTTCTGCAATTTTTTTTTGGCTGTATTTCTCCACTCATCACCTGCATGACAGTGCCTGTCCCTGGGTTGTCTCTGAGCAGTGATAACACATTCTGAAATGTGCTCTAGCTTCTTACCACGGCACCTAGGGCCTTTCACAAGTGATCAAGAAGGCTCTGCTATGTCTGCAGCATTATCTCTTGCTTACCTGGATTGGACCATTCAGTCTGCATGATGATACCCAAAAATATTACTTTCTCTGGGCCTCGGTGAGGTGATAATTTGTCTTGTTGTTGTATTAAGACCTCAGCCTAGAGGACCATGAACTTTTTAAAGCTGAATGCTGCTTGACTTTTTTGTCATCTGAAATTACTCTCAGGATCTGCTTAGTTACTCCACTGTCATCTTCAATGAGATCAACTTTGTTCTGGTTATAAAAGCCCAAATTATAAATCTTAGTAGCTCTCTGAGTTGGTAAACTAGCAACATGCTAATAGCATGACTGAGAAGCAGAACAAAGAGGTTACACAAGTGCTTCACTTGTTTCATTTGCCTCCACAAACGTGAAAATGTTGAAAAAAGTACACTATAATCATTGACTCTCATTGTTTGTTTTCCTGACGGTTTCACAAAGTAGGTTTTCATTCATAGCACATTTATTAGTGAAGACTTGAAACCTTGTGCAACCTACCTGGCATGTGATTGGCTGTTTGCCTTCTGTCTAAAAAATCATCTTGCCACTTTTTCTATGAAATCACAACTTATCATCAATCTGACACAAAGTTTGAGCTGCTCACTCCCATTTAGACTGCTCTAATCTCCAAACTGCAGGAGCACATGCAGTCAGAATGGATTTGAGGCATCACACAGAGTTCTTATCTCAGGTGAAGAAAGGCAAAGACAGTGAGGAAGGACAGCAAAAGTACTGACTGGTGCAGCTGAGGTCTCAATCAGGCAAAGAAACAAAGTTGATGAAATCTCTTGGGATTCTGATTGCTCTTTTTCTGGAACTCAGTTATCAAAGTTTTGGTGCAGGAAAACTTGCTACATTTTCCTTCCATGCTTTCTGTAAATATGTTCATGACTGTATAAAATGACATGCAGATCAGTACATGGATGTAATAATGTACTTGGAGCTCAGGATTGTCACATTGCTGATACTAGAGACTGAGGAGGGACAGGAAATCTGCTATCTCCTTTTTTTGTAAAGAAATCACTTTTGATAATTGTATTTATAGCCTTATTGGGCCTCCCAGGAGAATCACAAAGACTAGAGTAGGAGAGAATAAACATGATTTCTTACACTTCTTACACTCTCTCCTCATATGTTTCAAGATTGCAAGGACCTGGAGCTTTTTGTTGTTAGCAGCGGACACAGACTTCTGGGGTAGCCTCTGGCATTGACAGACCTACTTTCCTCCCCAAATTGCTCACAACTTGAACAGATAACAGAAAGGACACACTATTATTCTAATTTTGCATATGGGTAGCTGAGGCACTTTGCAATTATATAACCTTTCAAAGTAGTCCTGTGGCAGAGATAGGAAAGTTAAAAACCACAGTTACGAGAATTTTTTTAGTAGCATAATAACAGAGATGTGCAAACACACCCAAAAATCCCTTCACTGGTTCATTAGTTGACTTAGGAGTTTCTGAATTTCAAGAATGTTTATTGCAAGAGCTACTGAAAAGTAACCATCTTTTTAAGAAAAAAACCCTGGTCCTCAGGAACCCTTGGATTTCAAATTCCAGCCCTTATTTGCAACTCCTACTTCTTTCGTCTCTTCTAGATTTTCACTTACACTTCGTATTTGCCTCACAGCAATTTCCAGGATGGGAGGAGGGGAAAATGTCATAGAAGTTATTCATGCTAATATGCTTTCTGCCATATGTTTAAGAAAAATCTCCTATGCAGTGTTCTCTGTGGAACATTCTTCCTGAATATTTTGAAAGGTTATATAATNAGACTAGAGTAGGAGAGAATAAACATGATTTCTTACACTTCTTACACTGTCTCCTCATATGTTTCAAGATTGCAAGGACCTGGAGCTTTTTGTTGTTAGCAGCGGACACAGACTTCTGGGGTAGCCTCTGGCATTGACAGACCTAGTTTCCTCCCCAAATTGCTCACAACTTGAACAGATAACAGAAAGGACACACTATTATTCTAATTTTGCATATGGGTAGCTGAGGCACTTTGCAATTATATAACCTTTCAAAGTAGTCCTGTGGCAGAGATAGGAAAGTTAAAAACCACAGTTACGAGAATTTTTTTAGTAGCATAATAACAGAGATGTGCAAACACACCCAAAAATCCCTTCACTGGTTCATTAGTTGACTTAGGAGTTTCTGAATTTCAAGAATGTTTATTGCAAGAGCTACTGAAAAGTAACCATCTTTTTAAGAAAAAAACCCTGGTCCTCAGGAACCCTTGGATTTCAAATTCCAGCCCTTATTTGCAACTCCTACTTCTTTCGTCTCTTCTAGATTTTCACTTACACTTCGTATTTGCCTCACAGCAATTTCCAGGATGGGAGGAGGGGAAAATGTCATAGAAGTTATTCATGCTAATATGCTTTCTGCCATATGTTTAAGAAAAATCTCCTATGCAGTGTTCTCTGTGGAACATTCTTCCTGAATATTTTGCAATGGATTTTTAAAATACATATATGGTGCTAAAGTCAGTCTAATCCTGCCAGCAAGTCTGGGGAAATAGATAGTTTCTTTCTACAGGAATACATTGACAATCTTGAAAGCTATACACTGTCTAATGACACACCTCAACACTGAGACCATGGAAACCTTTATTGTATGTTCATGACTAGTGGCCTGCCATGCAAACAAGGGTGACAAAGATTCAGTTTATGAGTCTATTAAACCTTCTTCCTTGATTTCTCCTCTGCTAAACATGGTGTCAGAATTTCTAAGCAGTTTGCAATGGTTCCAAAGTAAATCTCTTCAAGCTTTCAAGCACAACATGGTTCAAGGGCTTGTCCAGTCACAGAATTTTTGGAGCATGTCTACCTACGCTGGATTAGTTTGGAAGCTTTTCCAAAACTAGCAGTCTTTGTAAAAATCCTTTAGAGATATACTTCTAATCAGCATCTTTCTAGCAAATGCAGAATAAATCCTGAGCATCTGTCAGTTTTACCCATATTCCTGAATGAATCATGACATTAATATTTGTGTCTCTTGATACTCAAAAAATTCCAGCCCCTTTCACAGTGAGTGCTAAACAGAAAACCTCCCATCCATAGTCCATGCCAGTCAAAGGAAAGGGAGTAACAAAAAAAAGTGGGAATGGGAAGATAGCTTGGGTTTCATCATCATAATTCCTTCAATAATTTTAAACATATTTGATATATATGACAGTTTCTATACAATGCTTCATGGTTGGTATTATTTATCTCTCTAACTCTTTTCCATTGTAATGTGTATCTAGTCGCATTCCCCTCATTTGATGTCCTAAATATGGGTTTCTGGGTGTATGGACACATGAGTTGGTTTGTTTGCCCTTACACCGTTTTCCTAAAATGTACTGAGCCTTGGCTGCTAACTGCTCTCTGAAGGTGACAGGAGATATCCAGCTAAAATTTGAAGGTGCAACCCATAATGTATCTTTTTTTCCTAATATTGAGTCCTTCTTCCTTTCCAACCCCCAGTCTCTAACCCCAAGCCTATCACATGTCATTCCACATCAACCAATCTGCCCTAAAATCCTTAGAAGTCATCCCAACCTCTGCATCCTCTCCTCTTCTCCTTTCTTCTTTGACTGGTCTGTGGCCAAGGCGGCAGGTGACACATATCTCAACTCTTTCCAGACACTCCTCCTTGTTTCCTGTACCCTACATTCTCATCACTCCATTTTGGAGTACACTGTGTTTATTAAAGAATGAAAAATTTTAGACACCATCTAATGACAAACCTTTAAGGATGTAGTAAATGCTGATATTCATAAGAATCACCTATTTTAAAGTTTTTATTTCCTGAGGTCCACGAATTTTATCTTCTCAAAAAGAGAATTTTATTTTTAGCATTAAGTAAGTTACAGCTTCTGAATGAGAAGAAGCAAAAATACTTAAATATCAGGGTACATAGGAAAGAAAAAGGATCACACTTATTTATTGGAGAGACTAGGGAGGAGACCTGAGAATCTGAGGAATTTTATAAAGAGAGAGAATCAAAGTTATGGTTGGCAGTGCATTGAAGGGAAGGATCTGGGGTGAAGTGCTCCAGAACAGTCAGTATTTTGAACTACACAGCATGACAAAATGAGGTCTGAGGGCACCTGGAGCTAATTGCCTATTTCCCTTTCACAGTCTCTAGTGGTCCTTGATGCTTCAAAACTTGTAAATTTAAGGTTAGGAGAGAGAAGGGACAAATTTGTCATTATGTTTTGCTCAGCATGGAAAATAAAACCTGCTGATGTTGGTTGTTGGTATGGGATCATGCAAGGTTCTGTTAAAAGTTTCCAAACAGAGAGGATAGTAGCAGTTTTAAGAGAAAAAGAAAGATATGGGTCTATTGTTGTATTAAAAGTAGAACCTCACCATAAAATGACTGATGACATAGACTAGTGGCCAAGCATTTCTACTCCCTTCAGGAACAGACTTTTAGTGCAGTCTGGAGATCATAAGATGGATGAAGGTTTGGTTGGAGCCAGGTTTGGGAAAAGAAAGAGTTATAACTTAGCCGTGGTGGTGGTGGTGTGTGTGGTATGATCCAGAAAGATGAGTGTACTGGAAAGAGCACTGGCATTAATATTCCTTTATTGTGTTTAATTATTCCATGGTGACTGTGCAGCTTTTTAAATACCAGATCTTAAGGGTTAATAAGGGGTAATGTTTCAACAGAAAGGATTAGTACTGGATTGAAGGAAATGCCAATAATATTTTGTAGTAATACTACAGGCAGTAGTATTATTAGTAGTAATACTACTGGGTTAATACTCCTGAGTATTACCCAGGAGTTAAGTTGAATGCAAGTTGTTAATAAAACCTGGGTGGGGAGATGCCTGGGTTTTTTTGACAACTTGAGGTTTCATGAAATTATTTTAAAAGGTTGCTTTTTCAATTAGGAATAGGATACATGATATAATATGGTTATACATTGTATAAGAAAAGTAATATTAATGCTTATGTCTTTTTAAGATAATGGCTTATTTTTGGTTCCTTTAGCTATGCCTGGGAAGTACAGTAGGATTAGGGTTAGAGTAGTGGGAATGTGGGAGGCAAATACTAAAATATAGTTGTATATTGGAGACAGCACTTTCAAAAGAGCCACTTCTTTATATTTTTCTTTCAGGTTATGTCTCATGATTGCAAAGTAACCATAGCCAGGTTAGTGTTCATTTTTAAAAACTGGGAGTAGATCATTATTGTACTGATTTCAGACATTCAAAGTAAAATAACTTAAAATTAACTTAGCCAGCTGTATTGGGGTTTTGTGGCCAGGTTTTGGTAGCAGGAGGGCTACAGGAGTGGCTTCTGTGAGAAGCTGAGAGAAGCTTCCTCCGTGTCTGACAGAGCCAATCCCTGATGGCTCCAAGATGGACATGCTGCTCACCAAGGCTGGGCCAGCTGGAAATGATGGAAACACTTCTGTGGTAACATATTTAAAAAGAACCTTAAAAAAGAAAAGTTATTGCTCAGATGTAATTTTGACCAGGGAAGATCAGAGTGAGAACATGTGAGAAGAACAACTCTGCAGACACCCAGGTCAGTGCAGAAGGAGGAGGAGGAGATGCTGCAAGCACTAGAGCTGAGTTTCCTCTGCAGGCCATGGAGAAGGCCATGGTGAGGCAGCTGTGCCCCTGCAGCCCCTGCAGGTCCATGGTGTGGAGAGATGCACCTGCAGCCCATGGAGTGGACCCATATGAGAGCAGGACCCATGCTGGAGCAGCCTGTCCTTGCGGGACTGCACCCCATGGAAGAGTGACGGTGGGGAGTCACTGTGACCCCACGCAGCAGTGTGGGGAGTTGTGCATGAGATGGACTCACATTGCAGCAGTTCACAGAGAACTGTTGCCTGTGAGATGGACTCACATTAGAGAAATTCATGGAGCGATTTCCCATGGGATGGACCCTATGGTGGAGCAGGGGAAGGACTCCTCTCCCTGAGCAGTGGGAGAAACTACGGGTGGTGAACTGAGCATAATGCCCATTCCCTGTCTGGGGTAGGAGGTACAGCTGGGAAGGAGGGAAGGTGTTTTATTTTACTTCTCATTATCTTGCTCTGATTTTGTTAGCAATAAATTCAATTAATATCTTTAATTTGACTCTGTTTTGCCCATGACAGTATTTGCTGAGTGATCTCTCCTGGTCTTTATCTCAACCCGTGAACCCTTTGTTATATTTTCTCTCTCCTGTCCAGCTGTAGAGGGGAGTGATAGAGAGGCCTTGGTGGGGGCCTGGCATTCAGCCAGGGACAACCCACCTCACCAGGTAATCATAGTTATCATTTTAATTCTTATCAAATCCAGAGCTAAGGTTAAGGTTTGTATTAGAGATCAGAAAAAGAGGAAGAGATACAAATTTTGTGGTATTGTTTCTAGACTAGAGAAATAAAACAAGTGTATGAACCAAGTGGCTCAATGTTTTTTCTCTGACTTGAAGGTAAGGCTGAAAAGTAAGCAATGAAGAGAGTTAAAATTAGGGCTAGGGGTAGTATAAAACAAATGAGCAGGAAAATATTTTTAAAATGTGAAGTGGACTGTACACAAAAGAAAATAAAACCAGTACTGCTTTTACATGAGACAGAATATTGTTATAACCCTTTATCTTCAGGGCTTGGCAGTCAGCTTTCAATGGTGTCACCTTTGACAGTCATCTTTGACAGTGCTATGGGTTGGTTTAAGGTTGAGATAATAATGGAGATGTAAGAATCCTTACATTGTGTGTAAACCACTAATGTAAAACAAAGGTTTGAATTGCATGGGTGAAAGTTTTTTCCTTTTGTCTCAGGTCTGGTTACCTTTGCTGGGACTTCCATGAATAGAGCTTGGGCTACATTTAGATTTTCAGTCAGCTTTAGGGGTGGTCTAGCTTTAGGGATTCCTTAGATGAGCAAATGAAAAGTTACAGGATTTTAAATAGGGACCATGGTTACTTCTTTTGGTCTCTGCAGCTGATGGAACAGGGTTACAAAGCAGAATATGCGAGAAGGAAGAAAAGAATTGTCTTATTTATGGTATAGAAATGAAAACTGAATTTTAAGATTATTGTACCAATAATTTTTGCTTTTATTTTATGCATGACCATCAGTTATAGTACTACTAAAACTCATTTTAACCGTAGGCATAAAAAAAAAGAGGGCAGGAAGAGGTTTATGTTTTATATTATTTTTAGGATATTGCCAGAATAAAATTAATGCTGACCTGTGGTTATCTTTGTTATTTCTAGAAGAGTTTGACAACCATGACTAGAGCAAGGTTAGACTAAAGGATGTAATTACTGCTAAGCACATGAGAGAAGGAAATAATGAGAAACAGCTTCCTCCATTTTTCTATCCACTCAGATCAGAACAGTTGTGATGCTTTTACAGATGTCCTTATGAAGGACTAAGGGCTCACACAAGTTTTTAGGCAGGATTCTTTCTCCCTCCCCTACTCATTATGCTTTAATTGCAACTAATTATGTCTTCTAATACCCATCCACAGGCCTCTGAAAAGAAGTGACCTTGTAGCTCTTGATTTTTGAACTGAAGTTCACAGGACTCTCATGGGCTTAAAAGGGTTCTGGAGCAAGCTGAAATTACAACTACTTCTTTAACTTGTCTTATGAACATAATTATGATTCCTACGAGGAACACTAGGATGCTCATTGAGCTGCTTTTTAAGGACAGCTGTGACATAAGCTTTGGGAAGATGAACGGCACTGTCTCACTGGGGGAGATTACATTAAGTGTGGGATTCAATGCACATTAAGACACCTACATTTGGGTATCTGAAGGGTTTGATTTAGTTTTATACGTGTGCTGTCTGAGCACTTGCTGTGGTCAGTGGAGATGTGGGGAGCCTGGTTGGTGGAGTCCCACAGCTGTTCACACCAACATGTGCTTCATTAGAGTGAACAAAATCACTCCAGAGGCACCACTGACTGCAATAACTAATGGCTCAAATTACTTTCCTAACAATAGAAATGACCCATCATTTGAGATAAAGGAAAGCATTTCAGCTGCCAGAAGCCAGAGGTCCCACAGACTGTGCTATATCTGCCCATCTCACCTGTAGGACTTGGCTACTCTTGAGCATTAAAAATGGCATCAAATACCGGTACCTAGGGAGTTAGAGTTCAGTTTATCTTGGAACTGATTTGACATGGAGACTGGACAGTCATATTCAGGCACCTACATTTAAGTGTCCTAATCTGGAACTCAGACCCACACAAAGGGGAGTTTTTTGCATGGACAGAAGTTCAGGAGCACTGGTCAGGAGGTTTTAGCTACCTGTAGTCTACAGCTACTGTACTCTACAGACCCAGTTGCATCTTTCTCAAAAGCAGATGGGCATATCAGGTCCCTTATCACATGAGAAAGACCTGCAGACACTTGTTTATTAGGCAACTGAACTATGACATAAACATCAGACAGTTTTTGATGCTCATCTTCGAGATAAAGCTCTTAGGATTTTGCTGCTTTGACGCAAATGTTTCTCTATTCTAAAACAGAGGAATTCTAGACTTATGGTGCTCATTCAGAGAGAGTGTATTTGGGTAATTTAAAGGTTAAAAAAAATTACATGGTTGTAATAATTATACCTCCAGAAGTATTGCACTATAGGAAATCCAGAATTTTTAACATTCCAAAGGAATTCAAATGTACATGCTACGAAAATACACAGGTAAGGCATCTACACTATCATGCTTTTGTCCTGTTCTCAGTAACATTTTCAAAGTTTTCAATCAGCTGGCAAAAGGAGAAGTTTTGTGAGAAAGGTGTAAGCATCCCTGAAAAATCGTAAAATCATAGAGAAATTTTGCTTGTGAGAGACCTCGGGAGGTCACCTACTCCAACCCTCCACTCAAAGAAGGACTGACTTCTAAAAGGAAAGGTGGACTTAAAATGTGATAAGCAAGTTCAGGAACATGTGAGAAGACTCAGCAGGAACTATGAGATGTTTTCTCAGGACAAAAAAGCACAGTCTTTTCTCTTGGGTGGGGGTAAGAAGCCAAACAGGTAGCTGAAGTAATAGCTAAGCAAGTAGAGGGCATATGTTTGCAGAGACAGAGCCTGTCTCTTTCAAGGATTGGGGTTTTTTTTGAATTAATTAGGAAAATAGTTGATCCTTAAAGAATGCTCTTTCAGCACTAGGCAGCTTGGGAGAGGCTGGGATATTTAAGGTTGCAATTGACAGCTTTGATCTTAATTATATTTTTTAATAACATAAATCTGATTGTAAATTTTTTAGTGTCCCCATGGCCTGAACTACCAGAAAAATTGTGTGAGAGCATTCTTAGCTGTATTTTTTTTCCTGGGAAAGAGGGTATTATGGCTTCATAAAGATGGAATAAAACAATTTATTTGATGTTCTAATGCTTTTCAGCATTTGCTTGAGCCTCTTGATATGGAAATGACAGATTAATGTAAACATAAACTCTCCAAGAGTTTAATGCAGCAAAAACACACCCACCCAAAACTGCACACATTAAGATTATTTTTACAGATAATTTTTCTTTTAGCTGCCACCATGCTAGAATGTGTGCATGTGTGGAGAATTACAAGAACATGTGGTGATTCTCCTCTGTAATGTCTATGTTCCTCTGGCAGAACAGGAATAAAAGCAATAGGTAAACCTCTTTGATTCTCTTTTTTTCAATATTACTATGAAGGAGAAAACATAAATATCTTCACAGAAGAGAAAAATACTTTAATTTTCCGCTGACTTATTGTGCATCTGTTTTAAATACTTATCAATCTGGAAATCATTGAAATGAAACATTTGAAAGGCAGTTGCTTGTGCATTATCCCTCTTTATCAAAATGTTAATTTATTGTTCTAAACTAATATTTGCATTTTAATCTTTCATACAGTTAAAATATCAAAATTTTTAATACCAGGTGTAGGTCAAACTTAATGTTGTATTATCAAATGATTAATCACCAACTCAACCAGAGATTTTTCAGCATTCACATATAAACAAATAAATGCACATGATGTCACCCTTACTTTAATAGACCAAAGAGGTCTAGTTTTGGAGTAATATATGATTCTGGCTCTGATATCTGACAAATGGCCCTGGTCAATATTGTGATCTAACACTAATGAGCTCTTCTGGATCTGCACTTGGCATGGATACACGCAGGGCGAAAGAAGACTTGGGGGCTGTAAAAAACCTAATCAATATGGGCTTGTGTTATGCAAGCAGAGGACCTGTGAGCTTTCAGGTATGTGACTATTTCTACAAAGTTCTAGCCCAATGTAGTCTGTAACTGCCACACCAATTACAAGTCATTAAAACACATTGAATTGCAGTCCTGATGGAGAGAAACCTGAAATTATGACCACCCAAAATCTCTGCAGTACTCAGCTAAAGGTCTCAGCCCATTTTAATGTGGCATAATTGTTTACTGCTGGCGCCATGATGTGATTTTGCTGGTATTTTCTGTGAAGACTGAAGACAATGGTAGTTCAGCTTTCCTCCCTGGGTTAGGATAAAGTGCATTGCTGAAAGCACTCTAAAAACTTGGACTTTTGCTAGCTGGTCTGGTCTCTGAAGAAAGCAACACTACACTCCATTGGACTGAAATCTCAAACTAAGTTTAAATCATCTTCAGATACTTTTCAAAATATTATAATGGGTTATGCCCAAATGCATGAAATTGAGAGATTTTTCTAGCTTTCAGAGTCTCTTAATCTTCTTTTGTGCTTTCTACTGTCCCTAAAATGTGACTTTTGAAGTAACCAGTGTTTGAGCATATAATATCCTGAGTTCTATCACATCAAAGTCTGTAGCACTGTTCACTAAAAAAACCCCTAGAAATCTGCACAGGACACACAGATAAGCCAAGAGTTATATCAGAGGCAGCTTTCTGTAGCAGCACCTAAAGGCCAGTGGTATCTAAATTTGCACAGAGGCTCTGGACACCTCTGTGTAAATATCTGAACCATGCACTTAATGACTTGCCTTCCCTCTTATTCACTTCTTTGTTAGAAGAAACAAACAAACATTTTGCAATGAAGCCCAAAAAGGGATTTTTGAGTTTTTCCTGCTGATCAGTTTTTGACCAGCCTTTTATTTTCCATTGCATTGTGCAAAATTGTTATAAACTTATAGGTTTTCATGATCTTTCAGCTTCAAAGTTTTCAAACTAGAAGGAGAATAATTTTCAAAATACCTTGTTTTTTGCAGGACCTGGATTTCAACTCATTCTGAGTCCACCTTTCTCTGTAAAGAAATAGGATAGCTAGCAATGTTACTCTGATTCAGTATCTTGTCTGAGCTTGAATTATTCTGCAGCTCACACAACAGCAGCTGCTGTGGAAATCAAACAGAATCAGGCTTTTTCAGAAGTTAGACGAGATTCTTAACTGTCCATGCCATGCAACAATACATTCATCTTGGCTCCAGGCTGCTCAGCCAAAATAACACGGTGCTTTGGAGCATGTCAATACAGCTGTGCTTCAGTGTATGCTAACAGCTTTTCCTCCCACTCTTCTCCTTCTCCTTCCCTTGGCACAGAGCTGCAGCTGTAGGAGAGTAAGGAGCAGAGGTGAAAAAACTTAAATGAGCCAAAGCTAATGTGCTTCAGAGCTTCTGCTTCCCTTCAGATTTGCTGAAGGAAGGAAGTACTGTGGAAAAGAAATGCAAGCAGTGAAAACACAATAGCAGAGAAGATGAGAGGGAATGATCTTAAGGAAGCTGGAATCAGGGAGCCCTAAAGGGGGTGTACACCCAGGTTAAAGTACTCTGTAAAGAAAACAGAAAAGGACCACTGAGTGGTGCATGACAACCGTGACCTCCAACACTGAATCACTGGATAGATTGGTGTATCTCTCTTGAAATTCTCCTCTTGGCTACCACTTTGTTATTGATTGAGTTTTATAGAACCTTACAGGGCAATGCTTCATGGAACCAAAGCACAGGCCTGGGACCAGGGAACTCGGCCTGTTAAGGCAGGAAAGATGGCTGCACAGAGGTACCTAAGCCACAAAAAAACCAGTAAAACCATTAATAGCCACAAATTCCAGTCATGATAACAGCAATCATTTCTAAGCTGGGCTATTCAGGTTAGGGCAAACTCCATCAAATGAGGGCATGTTAATTCAGGTACCTAGTGAGACAACTTCTACACAGTACTTCTGCCACACAGAGTCGAAGGTTTTCCCTGTTCTTAGGGTATAAAGCAGACGTGTAGACACAGAGTCAAGAGCACCTAAATGTTGATCACAGAATAACAGAATCACAGAGCATGCTGACTTGGAAGGAGCCAACAAGGACCACTGAGTACAACTCCTGACCCTGCACAGGACCATCCCCAAGACTCACACCATGTGTCTGTGAGCATTGTCCAAATGCTTCTTGAACTCTATCAGCCTTGATGCTGTGACCACTTCCCTGGGGAGCCTGTTCCAGTGTTCAAGCACACTCTGGGTGAAGACCCATTTTCTAATATTAAACTTAAACCTCCCCTGACACAACATTCCCTTGGATCCTTTTACTGGTCATCACAGAGAAGAGATCAGTGCCTGTCCCTCCTCTTCCCCTCATGCGGAAGTTGTAGACTTTGATGAGGTCTCCCCTCAGTCTCCTCTTCTCCAGGCTGAACAGAACAAGTGACCTCAGCTTCTCCTTGAGGCCCTTCACCATCTTTGTTGCCCTCCTTTGGACACTCTCTAAGAACTTAACATCTTTCTTATATTATGGTGCCCAAAAATTGCCCCCAGCACTCGAGGTGAGGCTGCCCCAGTGCAGAGCAGAGTGGGACAATCCTCTCTCTTGCCCATCTGGCAATGCTGTGCCTGATGCCCCCAGAACATCCTTGGCCCTCCTGGATGGAGGGCTCTCGACCAGGACCCCCAGGTCCCTTTCATCATCACTGCCCTCCTGCCTCTCATTCCCCAGTCTATCCATACATCCAGGGTTGCCCCATCCCAGGTGCAGAATCCAGAACTTGCCCTTGTTGAACTTCATATGGTTGGTGATTGCTCAGTCTTCTGATTTTTCAGGGTCTCTCT
This sequence comes from Aleadryas rufinucha, assembly GCA_013397815.1. Classification (NCBI taxonomy): domain Eukaryota; kingdom Metazoa; phylum Chordata; class Aves; order Passeriformes; genus Aleadryas; species Aleadryas rufinucha. Next base: position 12,522 of record VZTH01010705.1, on the reverse strand, counting down.
GCAGGGCCTCCCTGCCTTCGAGGGAGCCATCAGCTCCTCCCAGTTTTGCATAATCTGTAAACTTTCTCAGCATCCCTTCCAGTCCTGCATCCAGGTCATTAATGAAGATGTTGGAGAGCACAGGGCTGAGGATGGAGCCCTGTGGAACCCCACCAGTGACAGGTCCCCAGTCTGATGTCACCCCATTCACCACAACCCTTTGTGCCTGACCCATGAGCCAGTTGCTCACCCATCTCAGGATGTGTTTATCCAGCTGTGTGCTGGGCATTTTGTCCAGAAGGATCCTGTGAGAGACAGTATGGAAAGCTTTATGGAAATCCATAAAGATAACATCAGCTGGCTTCCCTTGACCAGCTGGGTGGGTTACCTTGTCATAAAAGGAAATCAGGTTTGATTTCCCCTCCTGAAGCCATGCTGGCTGTGACCAGTGATGATGTACAGGAGTCTACACGTACTGCCAGTGCCTGAGCTTCCATTACAGGTGGTGGAAAATTAGTGGGATTCAGCTTCTCAAACTCAGTCATCTCTGTCATTTGCAAGGTTACAAAGTATCCCACCAACACGGAGCTGTCACAGCTGTAGAGGACTGGCAGCTATGGCAGAAGATTTAAGGAAGAGCTGTACACTTTGGGAGAACAGCTGAAGGCCAGGTGGCATATCCTGATGGCATTAGATGCTTGTATTTAGGCAGCTGAATCGGGCATCCCTCCCACTGACTGATGACACCAATGGAGCTCACTTCTCAGCAGGCATCTGCTTTAGAGAGATGTCTGTGGGTTCTCCTGAATAGAATGCTTTGGGGCTTGAATCACTTGGCCACATATTGATTTCTGGTGCCATTCCTGAGGCCCTAACAATATTTTTCCAGAAGATTAAGGCCATATTTCTGCCCAGACTTCTTTTTGGCCAGTTATCTTTCTTTCTGATTATCTATATGTGTAACAATTGTCTATGGGTTATACCTGCTGAGGAAAGATAAGCATTATATAGGGTCAAACTGGCAGAGTCGTGATTATATCTGACTCTTTTGATGGTGGCCATGAATAACTTTTAACAGAGGTTCGGCCTGTAACCTGATGGAAAAGGTAACTCTCTTTTGTTTGACTATATTTATGTAAGTATAAATATGTAGAGGAGTTTGATTTTTTCCTAAATCATGAAGTTCAAAGAGAATCCCCTTTAATATGCTGTAAAATAGGAATATATTTTTCTTCCCCCTTTCCAAGAAGAGCAAATTTGCAAGTATTCTGATTCAAAGCTTTCATATGTGATCTGCTTTAGCAATTGTGATGGTTCTGGTTGCCATAAATATTTAGAGATAAATCAGCTGCAGATGTTACCCCTTAAGGGAAAAGGATCATTGGCACTAATTCTATTCATTTATCCAAAACAAGCTCAGTGGTGTGGATTCAACTATCTTGCTCTCTGCTTTGAAATATCTCCAAGTCATTTTACTTCTCTTCTTCCTTTCCTATGGATTTTGGCTTATACTGACATGGATGTTACTACCTGTAAAAAGGACTTCTGTAGCTGGAGTCCTGTGACAGCTTTCTCTCCCTGCTGTTAATTTTAGAGTCGATCTGAGTGGTCTGGAAGAGACGAATGAAAGAAAATAAAAGGTATGCTGCATTTATTTGATGACATTTCAAGAAAAATATCAGCGTAGTATAGAAAGAAAAGATTGTGTGTGCTCAGCAGATCCATGATCTACACTCTCGTCCCCATTCTCTACCCCTTTCTTTGCTCACCTTCCCATGAATATGGGTTAGGATGTCTCTTCCCTCTTCCCTTCATAGCTAGTAGAAAACCTATTGATTGAACACACTCACAAGAGGTAGGAGATATGGTTTGAATGATTTCAGGATGAAGATGTCATTCAAAAAGGTTATAATCCAAATAAACACTTTGGGATACCATTCTAAAAACTTCTTCCTCTAATCCTTTCTCAATTCTGGTTACATTTTTCAGTGAAAGTGGCTGAAGTTACTGGATTTCATACTGAGATCAAGAGGGAGGGTAGGAAGCCCCAGTGCATTTTGCAAGGGCTCTTACAGATTGATGTAGTGTGTTAACATTCCTAAGACTTTCTGTGCTATTGGGATGCTGTGCAAGATGGAAGAATGTACTGATTTTCTGTCTTGGTGAAATATAAGTCCCAGGGAAAATCTTAGTACTTAAGGTTTTGATCAAGTTTTCCAGAGATGGATACCTAAACACCCTCTAAGTTGGCCTCCATGTGCCCATGGTTTTCTGCTTTGTTTGCTTTATGTTCGTAGCTGCCTTATTTGAGTGATTTCAGTTATTTAATATTTTTCAGAACTCACAGAAACTTCTGGTAACTTTAAACATAAATGCTTTTATCAACTCTTACAGATTTTCAAGCAGAATGCCTAATTTCAAGGTAGAATGCCTAATTTCAGAAAGTTTCATTAAGCCTTAGTAGCTTAAATGTCCTAAGTAATTCAGATGCTTTAAAATATCTCAGTATGTGAACCAGTATGGGTCTTCAGTAATACTGACTTCTGGTGATTCTCAATAACACAATATTAGGAAAAGAAAAAAAAAAGTTAGTCTCTCTCAACTATCTGTGCTACAATAAACACAGGGTTTGTGAAATAAATCTGGGGTGTTAGTCAAAGCTCTGTACACATCCCCATCTGTTGTGATAGTAAAACCCCTGCTGCTAACAGTATACAGAGAAATGCAATTACTTGTCTTATAACTAGAAACATTAACAAACACTACTGGATGCAAAAAGCAAATAAAAGGACAAGCCAGACACCCACAAATTATTAATCTATGCAGATGACCTTCTGTTTACAATTAAAAATCTAGCATTTGAAGCACTAATGTCACCCAACCTATCGGATTTTGGAACAGCCTCACATTATAAAATCAATCAGTCTAATCAGATGTCTATTTTCTGACATTACTCAAGAACTTACCAGATCTTTGGAATTAGAATGGGAAAGACAAACACAACTTATATTCCGATCAAACTGGCCTATATGACATCATCAAAGATAAGATGAAAGTGGCCATTTCATGCCCCTTGGCTGAGCTAGTACTGGGAAAACCATTAGCATTTGACAAGTCTGTTTTATTTTATTGTTATTTTTGCAGAGGAGGAAAGAGAGGGAAGGAGGGCGGTTGAGCACTTCCAGATGACCAAGCCATAACCTACAGAAAATTATTCAGAAGGTATAGTAAAAAATTTATATTAAATCCTCCTGAAAAATCTATAGAAATAGATGAGTACCACACCTGAGACTGTCAGCCAAGATGCAGCAACACCTAAAGCTGTAAGACACAGGGTTGGGATGTGAAAGTTGTTAAACATCCCTGGTTCTGAGGTCTGCAAGAACCATATACAAAGTTCTATCAAGAAAGAGGTGGATGCTTCATAAATCACCCTGTGATGCTCAAAAAAGGGAAAAAGACTGGAATATACACAGCTGGCATGATCCTCTGATGGTTTTAAAAGACTAAATTCAATAGTGTCTCTCCTGACAAAGGACAGTCTTATGGGGTGACCAGATTTCTGAAACTGAGCAACCAACCTGCTTGAAAATTACTAAGAATTTATAAAAGATTTTAACTCATTTGCTCTGCTACTTTTCAAAGATTGTGCAGAAGATGAGAGATGCCTGCATGGACCAAGCCATACTCAAGACCAACAGTTCAATTGGTGTCATAGGCAGTACAAATGAGATGGATCCCTTATTGTGTATGAGAAGCAGAAGAAGAAAAAAATATGAAGGAAGAGGGATTATTGTCAGTTAAGAAATTTCCTAAAGTCAAAACAATTTTAATCTGGAATATCTATTTATTTCTTAATAGAATTGGAGTAGTTTAATATTAATTTAAACACTAAGATTTTGTTGGTTTTAACTTTCTGATATAATCACTCTTTCAGATCACTTGAGATCCAAGTATTTTGCTTTATATATGTTTGAAATGGCTGTGGCAGAAGAAGTGCAAATAACAAAAAAAATCCAAATCAATGATTTGTTTGAGAAAATAGCCATATTTCTACAGCACTAAACATTTAAAGGTGTAGTATGTACTCCCTAGACTTAAGGCATAAATAAGTTTTTTTTCACAATATATGGAGGTAATTTTTTTCCCTTCAATTTATAGCGGCTCTATTGACTTAAATAAATTGCTCTTGGTTTGCACCAAAGTAACAGAGCAAAATTTGACCCAGGGTTTTCAACATTTTTTTAAATGTAAATTTATAATAAAGCACAAAAACTTCTTAATGATGAACTGTTTTGTTGCTAGGCAGTCTGGCCCTGATGGGCTGTTAAAGTTTGATTTAGTCTGCTGATCCATGACCTCTTTCTCTGACAACTCATTCTTTATGATTATATATTTATATTATAGAGGCACGTAGAGGCTTCTGAGGTGACCAGGGCTTTATTGTGCTGTTAGGCACTGTCCAAACACGCATAAAAAAAAATCTCCTTATTCTGAAGAGTTCATTATTTATGTAGCTGGCAGGTTTTTTCTGAGAGCAGACTTAAATGTAGGACTAAGCTTTGGCTTTCCTGAACTGCTTTTCCCAGTGTGCTGTGCTCTCTGCTTGTGTAGGAGGGATGCAGGTGCTCAGTAGCCATCCATCCATCCCAGGGCTGCCTCAGGCACCCCAGACACAGCGAGCTGGAGGGGACTGGAAATCAACCTTTTATCTGATCTCGCTGAGAACGACAGGAACTGAGGGAAGGAGACTCTTGACTCTTCAATGTCCTCAGAAGGTACTATGTGTGCAGCAAAATTAGTTAAATTAATTAAGCCTGATGAAATTAGTTGACATAGGCTAAATAGTACAAAAGTTATTGGTAGAGAGGTAACAAAGCCTGAAAATTTGTTAGCATGGATGTTCAACCCATGAGTCTGTAACTATTGAGGTTCCTGCCTTGTGCTTCCCAGCCTGACCGCTGCTTACTGCAGAGGGGCTTGTGAGTACAGAGATCAGGTACGGGTGAAAAAAACCCCACAACAAAACAGAAAAAGGAAAACTCTGTAATATTTATTTTGAGAACAGAACAAGCATGCAAGTATTGATTTCCCGAAACAGTACAAGACAAAAAGGTCATACTCTCTGTCCTCACAACCTGGGTGCCTTGCTAAGGGTCTCCAAAGTTATTTCACCTGAGGTATTTGTGTTTCCTTAGCCAAATGCTGTTGCCTCATATCCTGAAGGGGCCATGCTACAAATGGCATATGAAAGTTGGTTGCTGAGTTTTTGCCTGACTCACAGGGCTCTGCAGGCAGGGCTGTGAGTGAAAATGATCAGTCACCACAGGTGCTACCCCTGTTCACTGCAACATCAGTTTGAGTTACAGACAGGGCAGAAAGGGAGCTCTTCATCTACCCCTGCTAAGCACAGATATAACCATTACTCGAGGGGGGAAATCTGACAGACTAATTCAGTACAAAATTAGGCACAACAAATCTCACTCTCTTTAGTACTCTGCCTTTCTACAAAATGTGTGTTGCTTTCAGACCAGTTTTTGAGGTGTTAAATAAGTCTAGTTGGGCAGAACAGAGGCCAGTGCATCCAGATCTGTCAAGACTTTTCTCTGTTTTCTTTTTTCTTGGCTTTCTTCACCTTTCATAAGAGACTTGTTCACAACAGAGCATGACAATCCAAATACCACATAAGCCCCCAGAAGTGTGAATCTCAGCTACGAGTCTCAGCTTTGTCTTACCTGATGCTACACTTGAGACATTGAAAAGCAAAATTCTGCTCTTAATCTTATTTAGGATGCTATAAATCAGGGATTATTCCACTGAGCTCAATGCAAATTTGTGGTAAAGCTGATCTGAGTAGTAAATATCTAGTTCCCAAACTTGAGCAAAATAAGTTGGGCTAGTAACTGAATATGCTCTGAGTGCTCTGAGTTATGTATGTTGGAAAAATTACAGGATGGCTTCCTTCTAAGAATGATGATTTTCCCTCTTGTCTTTGTCCACTTTTTGCAGTGTTGTCTCCTATACCAGTTGACTACTTCTTCCCCCTGCTCCATTCCTGCCTTTGTTCAGGCTTCAGTTTACCTTTCTTGTGTGCAGATAATTGATACTTTGGACTCAAGGTAGAGTTACATAAATATAAATTAGTTGACCATACCAGAGCAGATGCTCAGTTGATGTAACTCAGTTTGTACAGTGTTGACTTATTCCTGCAGAGGAGTCAACTTAGTGTTAAACGGCCACGTAAAGGCTTGTTATATCTCTTGCATTTTCCCCCCTTCATTTTGACACTTCATGCTCATCTGCCAGCCGGTATGACTGCTTTTCTCATTCCATGCAAGTCTGTATTTGCAAGCAAAGGTACCAAATTGATGCTAAATTTTCTGCAAGATTTTATCTGCCAGCTGCCTCTACCTATTTGCTGTGTCTATCCCTCCTGTCTGCCAGCTGCTCTCAGCAACCAGCTTCTTGATAGCCACAAGGTTCAAACTTAAAAGCTTCTCACAGGTTTGTGCAGTACCTCCATGTCTGGTTTTTCCCCTTGCTTTGTATCCAATCAGGAAAAAAAGATATAAAGACGCAGGTGTTGCCTCTTTTTCCAGTCGAGCCATGTGATTCCTGTTGAATGACTGTGATCATGGGGTCAGGAGTCTTTTGTACTTTTATCTTCTAGGTACAATCAGCAATTTCCTTCTCAAGTCGAACATTTCCAGATAACACAGCAAGATGTGGCAAAGACTGCAACAAAGGTGACATGAAAGGAAATTTTGAGGTGAGGGTAAAGGTAATAAAGGCCACAGCTATAATTACCTCCATGTGGGGATATTAAGACTGAGTAATGCATCGTGTTACATCTGAAATCTCTTAATATATTCAGACACATTAACATACATTCCTCTGCCTGTGTTCTGAGCCAGCCAGCTCTGTAAGCAGGAAGGAACTGGCACAGGGCACATTACAGTGAAGCATTACACAGTCTAATGGATCCATTGTGAGCCAATCTCACCAGCACGGGCCTGTGCAAATATACCCTGGATGTTTCCTTCCAGTAGCCTGGGCTTGTGTCTTTCCCCGTTATTACTGAGTGTCATAATATAGGAATTGTACATAATTTTACCTTTTCCTCTCAAATGAAATTCACACTTTCTCCATCTCCCTCATGGACGCAAAGAGTGCATTCACACCTTCCATGTGATCCCCTGGGATTCTCAAAGACTTGTGTTTGCATTCATTCCCATACTTTTGATTATGAGAAACTCTTACGATACCCATGTAATTTTACTTTTCTTTACTATTATGAACATCCCTGATGGTCCTTACTCTGGGATTCCTTATGAGAGACCAGAAGGACTTCTAGACTAAATAGCTGCATAAGAATATTGAGGATATGAGCCAGGGCTGCATGACAGTGTTCTTCTGTGTCCTAAGCAGAGAAGGGCATTATATGCAACTTTTGAAAACAGATGGGATCTTAGGTCAACCTCTCTGTGTATTCCCGTTCTGTGCATCACACAATCAATCACTAGAACTCTGTGGAATTTCAACGAAGTTGTAAACATATACATCATGACACGTGATAACTGTGACTGTGTTCTCCAGAAAGGACACTTCAAAGGTCACTTGCAACAGTGTGTGAGGATGCAAACAACACCTGACAGCTATACTTGCATTTACCCATGAATATGGGTATCAAAGATATGGGAGATATGGACCAGCGTACTCTTGATGTCCCTTGGATTTTTCATTTTTGGAGTCAAGCATAATTTAACTCACTACTGAGGCACTGTGCTCCTCTCCCTGAAAGTGATGGGGAAACGTTTAGCATGTTGGAGGAAGGAGAACATGACTTTTACTTACAGTGACTAAGCATGAAAATGCTTCAATGCCACCACTCATCAGGAGAAAAGGGGTTTCAGTAGCATGGGCTTCAGTATAGTCTGAAGGGGCCTAGAACATCTTTGTTACAATCAAATACTTTATATTTCCCCATAAGCCGCCTGAATGTTGAATGGTAGTTTTGTGGAAAATGTATTTATAATACCTGTATTACATAAGCTTTGATATTAGTATCCCACTTGGATATCCTTGGCTTCTCTGTTAGTGCAAAGGATGATGATTAAAAGTTTTTTCACCAAAGTTTTCCTGACACACAATGTTAAAAGATTTCAGTCCTTATCTTTGCCAGGTACGGCATGACAAAGACAAAGATTAAACCATTAACCACACACAGGCCTGCAAAAAAATCCCTTTTGATCATGAGACAGTACCAGAAGTGATGATGTGCCAGTACTATTATTTTGACATGATAAAGTAATACAGAGTTTCATACTTTCGTCTCTTGAACTTCTCTTGAAAGGAAAGTGAAGAATGAGACTACAAAAACATATAATGTAAACATGACTGTATGACAAACCTCAGAAAGGAATGAAAGTTAAGTGTTGAAAACCTGCTGATGTTTCTTTTATTCTTTTCTTGCATGAGTCATGCAAACCTCTGTTCCTTCTCCTCCACTTATGGATTCATAGCTTGATGGTATTCTTGAAATCCAAAACTTTCTTGGATGCTGCTTTAATACTTGCCTTCTTAAATCCCTCTTTTTAACCCTAACATAAACAACTTGGCATCTTGTCCACCACAGTTTAAAACTTTAATAATGATGTTAATTTCCAATTAACAAACACTTATTAACTATTATTTTTAAGCAGGGGGAAAAATTAAAGAAAAACTGCTTTGAAGCATCAGCCCTGGTGGCGACAAAACCATGATCCCAGTGGCCAGCTACCTGCTAACTCAAAGTAGGGTCAACTGGAGCAGATTGCTCAAAGCTACAGTGGACATCAGGCAGTCCAAGTCTTGAGGAGGACTGCAAGGTTGTTCACAAATGATGAGAGAAATTCTGTCATCTCCCATCAAAGTGCAGGATGTAAGAGAAGTCTGAAGGAGTAGGGAGTAGCTGCAGCATAGATGTCCTGCCTATATTGCCACATCTTTGTCCGCCATCCAACCAACTGCATGAACCAAATGTGCCTGATAGATTGGTTTCTCCTTAAACTCACTGACTGTAAGAGGGATGAGGCACTGGAACAGGCCAGAGAAGTTGTGGCTGCCACATTGCAGGAAGTGTTCAAGGCCAGGTTAGAAGAGTCTTTGATCAACCTGGTCTAGTGACAAGTGTCACTGTCCATTACAGGGTAAAGAGGAGCTAGATGATTTTTAAGGTTCATCACAAACTAAATTATTGTATGGTTCTATAATTCTATGTCCAAGATTAAATCTACAGAGAGTGACAGATGCAAGCCTGTTCACTCAGGTCACCAAGGGCAGTGTGATCACATCACTGAAATGTAAAACTCAGGTTAATATAGTCTTTAACAGAAAAGGAGATGGGATTTAGATTGGATATTAGGAAAAATTCTATCACCAAAAGCATTGTCAAACTTTGGAACAGGCTGCCCAGGGAGGTGGTGGAGTCACCATCTCTGGAATTATTTAAAAAACATGTAGATGTGGCACTTGAGGGCATGGTTTAGTGGTTGACTTGGCAGTGCTGAGTGAACTGTTGGACTTGATAATCTTAAGGATCTTTTCCAGCATAGACAATCCTATAATTCTTAGATTCTAGGATGTATTAGCTGGGGCTTGGCTCCAGGTTGACAGCCAGTCTGGCATGACTGCTGGGTCGTGTCTCCTGCTGTGGGCCAGGGCACGGGGCAGGCTCACGCTGGCTCATGAGGAATCCTGTGGGCATATCCCACGCTGCTTCTCTGTTGAGTGGATGCAGCCACCAGGAGTGCTGTCATTCCTGAGGGATTTGGATTTAAAAGGGAGTAGGCAGTGCTTGGCAGGCTGCAAGTTTGAGGTATTGGTTAATTAAATTCCTTGTAGGTTTTCCCTTCATGATAATGCTAAATCCAGGGATAAGTTGTCCTGGCAACAGCTTTGGCTACTGTTCTTTCCACCCTTGCTTTTAGGATTGTGATTAGAGGTACTTGAGTATGTAAATCACCATCTGAGGCTGGTGGATGTATTTATTTATTTCACAGAAAGTGGTGCCCATATGAATTGAAAATACTGTGCACTTTCACTTGCGTTTGAATAATAAAACAATGTACTCACTCTTCAGAGCTCAGTCTTTAGCCAACAACATATATATTATTCATTGTTTCAAAATGTAATAAAGATACATACTTAATATCTGCTTTCCAATTAAACTGTATGAGTGGGGGCTGAGTGTGGTTATATTTTTTGGCTGTGCTTTTTAATTTTCTTCTAATGCCTTCCTGGGAATTCAAGAGGCAGCTTCAAGCATAAACATGTTGAGTGTTAAAATAGTGCGGTGCATTTTATGGCCAAAATGTTATTACACAGATTTGTGGCGCTGTCAAATGTGGTGACTGAAAGTAGACGTTGAACCCACTACACTTGATTTCTTCAGTAAGCTTCAGTATTTGCAATTTCAGATGAAGCCAATGGAACCAGAGATAAGTGGCCTGGTCTTTTTTTGTTTGAGGAATGATGTCAATTATTAGTTGAAAACTGTGGATTCTTGGTGCTCCTACAGATCCAATCACTTTATTCTTATTCTTATTCTTATTCTTATTCTTATTCTTATTCTTATTCTTATTCTTATTCTTATTCTTATTCTTATTCTTCCATGTTCACTTATGAGTCCTCAGGGATAAGTGAGATGTGCACCATAGGATTACATTGCTTTAGTTAGTTGTGCTTATAGGTTGGGTTCTTTATAAAAATTATAATTTTAATCTCAGGCACTTCTGGGAGAGGGGTAACTAATTAAAATGGTTCCTCTTTGTAGGCTTGTGCAGGTTTTTTTACTGCTTCATCTTGTTCTTCCCATGATTAGAATCCTGGCAGATGACACTTTGGCACATCTGTGAGTCTGTGTGGCTGAGACAGAGATCAGCTTGGAGACAGAGGTCATCATCTGTATTGGAGGGGACAGTCCCCTCCTGCCAACAGAGTGGTGGAGCAGGGCAGTAGCAATACCAAATAACTAATTGGGATGCTTGTGTTATTTAGAAAATACCATATGACAGCATTTGTACTTTGCTTTAAATGACCTACATATTATTCTGTATACAATGGCTTGAGATGGGGCAGTGACTGTGTCTATAATTGGGTTTGTTTCATTGGTTTCCTTTCCCTGCCTGAAGCCAGCAAAGATTGTCTCTATCCCCAATACAAGTCTGTGGCCATATTGGAAGAAAAAATTGGAAGGACAAATGCAGATATCACATGCTATGATTAAATGATTAAAGAGCTGCTGAAGAAGGAAATGGAGGATGCATCAGTTTTGAAATTACAAAACTCCAATAAGGACATTTGCACTGGTAAATGTACAGGGTGAAATGTCAGTATGTCAACTAAGCATGCAACATGGCTCAGGGCAGGTGGCAGTGGCTGTGAAACAGAATATCCAGATCTCTCAATGCCCAGCACTTTGCATAACTGATGTGTTACGGAGGCACTTTCCTTTGGTATGTCTAGCTCAATGCTTGATGCCTCCAAGAACTGCTCTCCTAAGGACTGTTATTTATGTGCCTGAATAATTTCTGAAGGGATTTATTATTTTCCTGTGGCTCCAGAAAAAGTCTAAGGAAATTTGCATCAAAACTCAGCCAATAAAGTTATGTCATGTAAAACTCTCCTTTTTAGCTCCTTCAGTTCACCCTGGCAAAGAGGAAAAGTAATAGAGCAGAATTTGAGGTAGCCTTGCTATTTTCATGCCTCCAATATAAAACCAGCAGAAGCTGCTTCTGAAGACACAGCTGGCTGTCTGAACTAGATAGCTTTGAGGTGACATACCTGTGGCTGGCTGGCAGCCCGGTCTGCAATGCAATTGAATGTGTCTAAATGGAGATCTCCAGCAGGCTAAAGAGAAAGGATGGTCCTGTTAGCAATTCTGTGCCAAAAAGCATGGGAAAATATTTTCAAGGAACAAGTAAAAGGGCTGTGCACTTTCCAGAATGATGATAGGAAATAGGAATCAAGAGTTGGAAAGGCTTCTGGCTCTGGGAGGCAGTGGATTTGCTGGTGATGATGGGTGCAGACATTGGGGAATGGGTTAAAACCAAGAGAGCTCAAGAAACTTCTGAAGAAGGGAAACCAAAGCAAAGAGAGAACATTCTGTGAATGAGCAGTTCACTTGGTAAGAGGGGTAGTATTTTTGCTGTGGATAACTGATTCTCTTACTAAGGAGACAGGGGAATCATAAAGTTTCAATCCTCAATACCAGAAAAGCAGCCAGATTTCTGGAGAAGGAGGATGCTACCAGAGGAGGTTAAATTAATAACAAAATGAATTAAAATGAGAACTCAGGATAATATAAAAAGGTCTTGAGAATAAAATGAATCAAAATATCAAGAGACATGGAAATCTTTGATTAGCTTTAGGCCAATAACTGGGAGATAGAGTGAAAAGTAGTAAGGATTTGAAATTATTTCTATGTAAGAATTTATGAATAGTCTTGACATTTATAAAGCTTGATAGGAAGGTCTATGTGACTGAAAATTTTAAAAAAGAACT
>VZTH01010704.1:12496-52724 GCA_013397815.1 Aleadryas rufinucha | reverse complement strand
TCCCTCCTCATTTTCCCCGACATCCACCCATCCTCGTGGGGGTCCGCGGGGTTCAGCTCTGCTTAATACCCCCCCCCACCCACTAAAGCCCATTTCCAGAAACAGTTGCTGATTCATTCGATCCCAGCTCCTCTGGTTTTTGGGGAGCAGGCGTCTCAATCCGCGGTGTTTTCTGTGTAAATACAGCGTTTTTCCATAATGGAGTTATGTCTTGGCAGAGCGACGCTCTGAATATTTAATTCAGTCAATGAGGTTTTCTTGCCTGTCTTTGGAATGAAAAAAAAAAAAGGCAAACCCAACCTAAACAATGTCTCCTCCTTCCTCAGCGGAAGGCCTCTATCTCCAATACTGCATTCCAAATCTTTCCCTTGGAAGAGTTTTCTGAAAAAAAAAAAAAATTAAAGCTCCTTTATGAGATGCTTTGTGTAATCCTGGGTAGATACCGAGCGATCTTTGACATAATGAATAGGTGCAAAATATTTTCTGTCTCAGGGTGGGGTATTTGCTCCCTCAGCCACCTTTGGTCCCTGTGCTAGGAGATGATGAAACACTAGTTTGGTTTTTTTTTTTTTGGCCAAATCACTTGTATCTTGGTGTTTCCTCACTCAGATGTGGGTGATCTTGGTGATAAGGCTGCTGTTGAAATTATTTACCTGTACGTTGTCAATTTCCTTTAGTCTGTTCCTTGATTCATTCTCTTTTTTATTTTGTGGTTTTGGGGTTGAAACAGCTCTTCTCATATCAGGGATTTGGGGAGCACGAGTTCAACTTGATTATTTATTATTTTTTGGGTAAGTCACCTGATCTGCTTGGTAAGGTGCTATTTGGCCAGCCATTTTATGAGGATTTTGGATGAGGGTCATGTGTAGAAAATGCTGGGTTTTTTGTTTTTTGTTTTTTGTTTGGTTGTTTTTTTCCCAGGTATTTGATAACAGGAATCTGAAATGTTAGCAATGCATTTGCAAAATCCTTGGCTTGTTTACCTGTGTTTCTGAGCTTCAATACCGTGAAGCTTTTCAAATACCTCCATGGAAGGTTGTGGCACCTGGTGCAGATCTTAAATCTGAGCAGCTCTTCGTTTACACGTGGATTTCTTGCCTCTTCTAGCAGACATAACGTCAGATATCTGCTTCCTCTAGGAATTTTTTTTCCCCTCTCAGCTAATCATCTGTTTTTATACTGGAAGGTTTTAAATAATTCCCAGTCATAGCATCAGACATGGGGAGGAGAGAAGGGATTCTGTGGGTACAGAACAGCGAAATCCGCCTGACTGAATATCCCCAGCCCTGCTGCTGCTGCCTGGGCTGAGGCTTAGGGCTGGGTGGGAGCTGATTTGAATCCAGGGCCGGGCTGGCAGCTGCAGGGTGGGCTCCAGCCCTGCCTTTGTCTGGGATGCTGGGCGATGACTCCGTGCCGGCTCCGTGTCCGCGCATCCCGCGGCTGCTGCAGCGTGGGCATGCTCCGACACGGCGCTCCGCGAGTCTGCCTCTGATGGAGACACGTCCCTTCCTGGATTGAAGCTCTTCAGATGTCTCTGTCATGATGTCATTCCCTGGAATTTTTTATTTTTTTTTACTGCCCGAAGGATGCAGAGCTCTCGTTCCAAGTGGCTCCTGGAGGAATAAACACCCTCATGGTATTTGGAGAAAACTGCGGGAGAATCTGGTGTTGCAAAAAGGGGGCTGGAGTGGGCTCTGCTCACACCTTGTTGTTCTTTGTCTGCAAGGTTAAGGGAGATGCAGAAATAAAAGTTTTTAGGGTAGCAGCTTTCATAACCCAGGAGATCTTTGTACAACTGTTGCGCTGGATTGCTGCATTCGCTTCCTGTTTAGCTGAAAGGTTCTGTGCCCTGTTGGAAGGCCATAATTAAAGATATCTTCTTGCTGCTGGTGGGGAGTGCTCTGGGTTCATTTACATCCAGGGACTTCAGGATGACGAATGAAATGGTACAAAGGGCTGTGATGGCCATTAGCTGCCTCAGCATCCAGAGCTGGCTGATGGCAGACCTGTGCTGAGTGCACACAGCCTCGCCTAGAAATGTGTGTCTTGTGGCTGAGGAAATCAAAATTGCAGTTCCTTACTGGGCAGGCTTTGCAGCCCATCCATGGGAGATCTGGAAGCATCCCTGGGTGTTTTATGTCCATTTGAAAGTGGGACTGCACAGCGGATGCAGTGTGTGGTTTTCTCCGCTCTCCTCAGCCATATTGTGGGAGTTCAGTGCCGTATCCCTCGCCATCCTCACGGACTGCAGTGGCTCTGCCTCGTGCTGTTCATCACTAGCTGCAGATGCTCTTTCCCATGCTGAAATGCTGATTTTCTTCGCTCCTCAATCCCCAAAATCTCCTTGTCTCTGGGGTTTGTGTCCCCCACGCCCCTCCCAGGCCCAGCCTGGGGACTTGCTGCATGTGCTGTGGGTGCATCACGAGCCTGCAACATCATCCGTGCCTAGCCTGAAGAATCTTCTCCTCTCTTTCCATCTCTGTTTTCTTAAACTCATACAGAGATACAGCATTGGCTGGCTAGCAAGAAGGCAACTTCACCAGCACTCTCCTTAATTGAATTACTTTTCTCAATGATTGAAGATTATACAGAGTTTAGCAGTTTTAAAAATGCTAATCTTTGCTGAAAAGGCAGGGAGAGAGCTCTGTGCTGAGGGATTAGATAGAGCTGTTGTGTGTGGGGAAGTACATTTCTTACTGCCTTTGATCTGGTTTTATCAGGTCATTTTCATCAGTCCTAATACCTCAAGTTTAAGGAATTCTGATTTCTGGGTCGCATCAGGGAGTGGACACATCACCTACACTGGGGTAGCTTGCAGTAAATATGATACACATTCAAACATTAATAACCTCTTTAGTTCTGCTTTGCACAGGAACACCTCTGCTTCTTAATAAATGGATTCTTTTTTGATTGAGTGGGCAGAACTGAATGCTGGGGCACCACAACAGAAATATTTGTTCGTCACGTGAGTTTCTGCTGCAGCTTTCATTGGCGAGCAGCTCTGAAGGGCACCACCAACACGTACAGAAAGCAAAAGAACTCTCTGTTGTCTCTCTGTGCTGGCACTTCTGCCTAAGATCCTGACGGAAATTAGAACCAGTTGCGTTTCTTTTTTTTTAATCAAGAGCTGAGATTTTTTTAATATTGAAAACCCACTGATAAGCGCAGTGTAATAACTTTGGAAATATAACTGTTTGGAAAGCGCTAATGAGCTGTTCTGTTGCGTAACGATGTTGGTACAGGCACTGCTGAGCAGTGTGATGTGTCTCATTAGATAACTGGGGAGCTGCAGGTGCTTCGTGTGTAACGTGAGGCTGGTGTAGCACTGCTCACAGTATGTGCAGACTCTCATCCTTGTGCTGCCTAAAACTCCCTTGTTTCTACGGAATTCTCAGCTTGACAAACTCGAGTGAGCTGTTACCTTGTTGCACTGGTGGTTTAAAAGCTTATTCCCTTCTCTCCCGTTAATTTCCTAATGTTGTGGTTTTCCTGTGGCTGGGCCTTCAGATATTTGGGGTTCTGTTTGGGCTGTATGAATTTTCCTTGAGTTATGAAACTTGGGCTTCACATCTGGAGGTGGAATATCAGCAATGCATCCCAAGGAATGAGGCAGGAACAGCAGGGGGCCTGCACGGATGAACGAGGAACTCCTGGACAACGTCAAAGCCAAAATGGAAGCCTGCACAGGGTGGAAGTGGGGACAGGTAGCCTGGGAGGAATGCACAGAAATTGTCTGAGCAGCCAGAGATCAGGTTAGGAAAGTGAAAGCCCTGATAGAATGAAATCTGGCCAGTCATCAAGGGCAACAAGAAAAGCTTCTGTAGCAATCCAGGAAGACCAGGAAAAGTGTGGGGTCTCTCCAGAAGGAAACGGGAGATCTGGTTAGCCAGGATATGGAGAAGGCTGAGGTGCTCGATGACTTTCTTTGCCTCAGTCTTCACCTGTGTTCTTCAGGGGTCACTCACAGGATCAGCACTGTTGAACATCTTTGCTGGTGACAGGTCCCTTCCTACCTAAACCATTCTGGGGTTCTTTCACAGTGCAATGTGCTTGGTGTCTGATCCTTCCTCGCTGTCCTCGCTATCATGAACTCCACCATTTCTCTTCTTTCTCTTCTCCATCTCTGAAAAATCCCTTCCTCCAGCAATGTGTGAAAGAAGCACAGAGAAAAAGACATCAGTGTTTTGTGGTGCCTGTTCTCACAGTGCCTTTTGATCCCTGTCTATTTGTGGAAGCCACTGAAGGAGCTGTGTCTGTTCTTGAAAGGAGGAATAGCTGTGCCTTTCTGCACTCTGCTGTGCTTTTCTCTCTGCATCTCAGAAAGAATTTGTGATTCTGAAGGAAATGATCATCTTTTCCCTTGATGTGACATAATGGATTTTCTATCTGCAGCACTTGGGGTGGTGGTGGTACCTGGCACTGGATCCAGGTTCTGCAGAGCAAATGTCTGAAGGTTTTTGCTGAAGCTGGAAGTGGGACTAATGGAGAAACAAAGGCAGGGAAACTCATCTGAGGCTACCTTAGCAGATGATGTGGCATTTGGGAATTGTCAGAGCCAACAGCCATTTTTCTCTGCTTCAGTGATGGTTAAAAATCTGTCTTCTGTAATTGGTCTGTGAGGAAATAGCTGCTTTTTAGTTACTGCTAATTTAGTGCAGATGTTTAGAGGCATTTTGTTGTTTTCATGCATATACAAGTACCTGTTGTGTACACTAATGATTATAAAACCCCAAACCAGCCAACCAAAACAAGCCAGCTAAACCCTTCAGTGCTTTGAAATGTGGCTCAGAAGAAACCACACTTTGCTGTCTTGACATGAACACCATCAGATTTTTCAAGTCAAGCTCCAGAATTTACCTGTGAGGCCTGTAACCTGTAAGAACAGTAACCTTGTGATACATGAATGTTTCTGAACAGGTATGGAGATGCTGGTGCATCTCTCCTGGTGTGGAGCAGGGAAAAGACCTCTGAGATCATTGAGTCCAGCCCTTTTCTGATCAAGGACTTGATGATCTCAGAGGTCTTTTCCAACCTAGATGCTTCTGAGCTTCTGTAAAAGCACTATTTTGAAAATTACAGATACCATCAAAATGATGATGGGTTTGACACATTAATATAAATTATTTATGGAAGTAGTTTAAATGAAGAATGTGTGTCTTGGCACACAAACAGCAGCCAAAATGTGGACTTGCAGTGAAAGTCAAATTTTTCAGGTCTCTTAGCTTGATTTATTTACTGAGCTCACACAAAGTTGAAAAGCTAAATGAATTCTTTGTTTTCCCCTCAGCATAAACCCAACTCTTCTGGCTCTAATATAATGAAAGGCCCAGGGACAGTGAACAATGCCATCAATTATTTTATGTCAGATATTTTCCTTTTATGTTCTAACCATGTCCTGGAATATTTGAGTGATATTAACTGGAAAAAATGACTTTTTTGTGTGTTTCAGTACTATTTAACTATTATCCAAATGAAGCCTAGTGCATGACAATAAAAAGAAAAAGATGATCTGGGAAGCAAATAATGTGTGAAACTAAATGTAAATAAATTCTGTGTGAGCTCTTGAGTTGTCAAGCCCCTTGCCTGCTTCTGTCTGCCTCCTGTTGGGTCTGGCAAAAAGGAGTTCAGCCTTCCAGTTGGGAAGGAAGTCCTTATTCAGCTGTCCAGCACAACAGTGCATTTAATTAATTTGACTTCTTAGAGTGAGGGTGTAACTTCCCTTTTCTTGTTCCCGGTTCGTGTGTCCTTTCTGCTGGACTCCTGTAAACCAGGAGGGGTCTGTGCTGCCAGGGTGCCAGGGCGTGGTCTTCCCAGTCCCTTGGATTGTGGCATCCCAGTGTGATCCCAACTGGTTTAGTCACAGCATGCACACGGGGAGCTGAGGAACACATCCTGGGATGTCTTGGAGTTCGACTTCTGAAGTGTTTTTATGAAGCCAAACACAAAATCCTCGAGGTTCTTGATAGTGATTAGAACCAGTTAAAGAGAGGATGTTCTCCAAAGTCCGTTTCCTTCTCCTAGGGCATTTTTGTCCCTGCTGCCACTTCTTCCTTTAGTCCTATCACAGGGACCAGGGCTGGAAATGCCACCCTTTGCTGCTCTGGAGTCTAACTGGGAACTCCAGGAGCGAATCCTGCTTGACCTGGGCTGCTTCCATGCCTGCAGGTGCCTGGCTGAGCACGAGGCACACGCTGATGTCACCCGTGGCAGCTGCTTCCATTTTAGTGAGCAGGGTTTTTGGGGCTCACTTGGAAGAGTCTCCGTGCCTTGAGTGGCTGCCAGTATCCCCTGGAGATGCCACCCAGCTATTCAGGGATTCGCAGGCTCGTAGTGTTCTCTCATCCAGACGTGTGTAGGTGTTACCAACACACGGAATTAAGGCTTTGCTTTAACTCTAAAGCATTTTTTCCCAGGATGGAGAGAGTTGGGGAGAAATACTGGAGCAATGCTGATGAGCAGTATTTGGTCTTCAGACATGGGCAGAACCAGGAAGGGGCAGCTAAACCTGCTAATGAGAAAATGTCTTAACTTTCAGTTGATCTTTTCTCTGCCTTGAATTGTGACCCTTTAAACCTCTGTACTATTAACATTTGCACCATCTAGACGAGTGCCATTTATCCTGCTAAGTGACTTTTCTTTAATGGCTTGCTTCTTCAGGAGCAATCAGCAATTGCTGCAGAAAAAACCAACCCACTCCAGCATTTCTGTAATTAATGCAGGGGCCAGTTTATCCCATTCCACTAAATGCTTCCTGCTGTGCTTCCTGTCCATGCCCCTGTCTAGGTTTGAGTTACAGCAAGTTAATTTTCATAATGTTCTTGATATGTGCAACACAAAGAGAAGGGGCATTAAAGCTGGAATAGATGTATAGCTAAAAGGAGAGGGGGCCCTTGGAGGGTGCAGCATCCATGGCAAAGCTCCAAGCAGTGACTGATGCAGGATTGACAAGATCCCTGTCACCCCTGATCTTTGCCAAGGGGTGTAGGTAGCTGCTGCTGGAGTTGGGAAGAGAGAATTCCTGTTAACTGGTTGGGACTTTGGCCCTGCAGAGGCTCTGGAGCTGCACAGGAGTGGGCAGACAGCACTGGATTAATGTGAGTGCAGGAGTATTTCTCTGCAGCTTCCTTTTTTTTAATGGAGATGTTGCCTTTTCTGGGAGTAGAAAATAGTCACTGCTGTCCTCCTCTGCTGGTACAGAATTGGCTGTGAGAACCCCTGGTGTCAGTGAGAGGAGGATTTTTTTGAATGGCCTGATGGAAGGAAGGCTTAGCAGGGAAATCTGAACTGGCCGGGCGATGGAATCATCCAGTGGATGTGTGAGGTGGCGGAGGAGATGGAGAACATTCTCTTTCAAAGGAAGTTCTGACTCCTTTTTGACTTTCCTCGGCAGCAGTGGGCAGAGGAGGTTTGCTGCCTTTTTTGTCTCATCTATAGTACCTCATTATAGTACCTCATTATATTTTTTCCCTTTCCCCTTCCCCTTACTTGCTTCTGGACAAATTTTGGGCATTTTGTCCTTGGCTCACTGAAAATGGCTGAAAAATCACTTGTGTCTACATAAAACCCAGGATGAGTTTCCTCGAGCTGAGCTGGTGCTGCTGATTTGGGTAAAGCTGGAGGCGAATCCTCCAGCAGAGCAGCTGGACACAGCTGGAGGAGGGGCCAATGGCTGAAGGCAGTTGGAGTATCATCACAAGGAAATCCCAACCTTTTTTTCTTCCTGACCTTGGAGTGCTTTACAAAGAGGTTTTCACAGGGTTGGTCTATTCCAGTCCCTCACTTCCAGACTCACTCACCAGTTCTTGTAATTTCTTCTCAGCTTTTCCAGCTGCCTCTTAATATTAAATATTTATGTCTTCAAATCATCATTATGTTCCTATTCTTTCTCTTCTTCCAGCTTCCCATTTCTCTTGCCTAGCTGAGTTATGTTTGGTCTTTTTTCACTGGACAGTCATCAGAGTGGCTTTTATCCACCACTGTACAATCGTGACCGTAATTCTCTTCCACTTTTTTTTTTATTTTTAGTTGTTCTTAAACCACAATGTGACTTGGAGAAGGGGATGGCTTTTTTTTTTTCCCCTGACACTGCATAAACAGAAGGCAGATCAAACACTGGTGTCCCATAAAATTGACCTCTTTATTTGGATGCTGTAGTGCAACAGCAGGCTTGAAAAATGCTTTTCCCAGTGAAAAAAGCTTTTCCAATCTTGACTCATCAGCTGGTTTGGTGTTAAAATATTTCCCCCCTCTCTGGTGAAATGCAAAGGGCTCATAGGTTGCCTCTGTTTCTAGGCTTGGTGGACTTTGTACTGTCACAGTGAGTAATTTACAGATAAAAATAAATTCCTTGGCCTTAGGAATTTTACATTTTCGCTTAAAAATGCAAGAGAGATTTTAGGAAACTCAAAAGGAACTTTGTGTGAATTACTACACATTCCCTCCAGTAAATCCTGCCATCTAGAGAAAAATTTCCCTGGGGAATTATGTGGCTGATGTTTTAAATGGTTGTTCAGTCTGTGCAAGCCTTGCACGGCTGAGAGCCAGACAGAGGTTTGAGATCTGGCTTTGCCTGCCTGGTTCCAGATCCCAGGAAGAGCAAAGGCTTTTTAGCTTTACCTTTTGCAAAGTGGAGGAGGGGAAGAAGTGTCCTGCATGAGATGTTTCTAAGGTGTCTCAAAACAGCTCCGTGCTTTCCCCTGGATTTGATGCTTCTCAGCTGCTTGCCTAAAAACCCGAGTCCAGAGCCAAGCCTGGGGTGCACTTAAAGCTGGTTTTTAGGTAGGGCAGCCTGAAGACCCCGAAATATTTTCTGTGTGCATTTATACAAAGAATGGCTCAAGTTAGAAACAAGTCTTAGAGAGTAAATATTACAATTAAATAGGAACCTAACTAGTATATGTCCATAATATGAAGGAATTGTTCTTCTGGAAAATACTGCTGGAGGAGAGTATTTATTTCAAGATACTGTATCCCAGTTGGAGTGTAGATTATTCCTCTCTAAAGAATTTTCTGCTCCAAACACAATTTCTTCTTATAAACACTTTCTTTTTTTTTATGTAGTTGAACCCCACAATTCTTTCTGGAATATCCATTCATCTAGCAAAGATCCGAATAAAAGACCAACAAAACTTGTTCCATTTACTATTTGGAACCATATTTCTACCTTTTAAAGACTAGCTATTTTTATTTTTAAAATTCTTACAGATGAATATCAGACCTTGGGTTTGCAGGCTCTGTGGCCTCTTCCCGAGGCGTTTGTGAAGCACAGCTGGGGAGGAACAGCTTTATTGTCAGGTGGCTGAAACTCCATAAGGAGAGGTCAGTCTCTCAGTTAGGAAGATTTTAGAGGAAAAGAGGAAGATTTTAGAGGAAAAGTTTCCCATTGAAAAGCTGGGAATTGCTGTAATGGTTTAAGATCCTTTAAGCTTGGAGTTCTTAACTTGCAGCAGGAGCATCGAGTGTCCAGTGGCCTCTGTCCTGCCCCAGTTCCCAGGAGGAAAGCTGGGACAGCTCAGGAGCAGAGAGATGAAGGAGAAACAGATAGTGTGGTCTCAGGATATGCTTCCCTTGAATCCTTAACATCAGGGATTTGTAGCCATGTGCTGCCTGGACCCACACAGCTGTCTGAGGAGCCTGCACCTCCTTCAGCTGTGCTGATCTCAGTTTCTACACAGTTTCTGTCGCTAAAAATCAAATCGTGGTTGGGATTTTTTTGGTACAGAACCCCAGGATTCTGTGCTGCCCTTGCACACTCCCTGGTGTCCGTGTCCTGTGTTTTACACCAGCCTTTCTCCCTCTGCCTTGCCGGGGAGTTGCATCATGTGGACAAACCCGTGTGTGTTGGTGCAGCTCGGGTTATTTTCGCACCAGTCCCAGGTGTTCTCCACAGCCATCCCTGTCAGCTCGGATCAGCAGATGCCTGGAGGAGAGCTGTGCTTAATGATTGTACTCTGGGAAGTTTTTTCCCCTACAAGCTGCCTTTTCATAAGCCAGCCTGCATCCACCTTAAATCAGGATTAGTTTAGGATCTTGTCCAAACTCCCTTCTGAAGAAGCGCTCACCCGTGTGTCTGCCTGGAGAATGAGTTTGAGGGAGCTCCTGTGGAAGCTGTTCTGCACCTCCTGTGTGGAAAGAGCAGGGAGCAGGTCTTAGTTCTTCCAGCACTGCCCAGGAGATGGTAGGTTGTGGGAATAAGATGGAATCGCTGAGAATGTATGGAGTTCTCTTCCCCTTCCTTCCTTCCTTTTCTCCTCCTCCTTCTTCCTTTTCTTCTTTTTCTCTTCCTCTTTTTTTTCTTTTTCTTCTTTTCCTTTTCTCCTTCCCCTAGGAAGGAAAATTGTCACCACAGTGTGAGAGAGCAGAAATTTCTTTGTGGCAGTGTAGGTAGTCCGGAGAGGAGGGAACAGGAGGAATTTTGCTTGTTTTGCCAGCGGGATAATGGTGCTGGGGAAACACCAGGCAAAATTTAACTGAGTTAAAGGATGGAGGGGAGGGAAGGGGAATGGTAATCCCTTGCATTTTAATAGGTCTCCTGAAACTTCTCTAATTCCTCGCTGGAAATGGCTGACTTAGCATTGCTTGTTGTGCTTTCAAGGGCAAAACATCTTTGGGAAGAGAGCAGGAGCTTGCTCCAAGGGCTCCATTTGGCATGTGATCCAGGGAAGCGGTGCCTGGATTCCCTCAGCTGGATGCTGGCATCTGCTGGTTTAGATTGCATTGGGATGGTGCTCAGTGCTCAAAGCAGGGAATGTTTCCCTTCAGAAGTGCATCCTCAGGTGGCTGCCAGTTTTATCCCTGCTGCTCTCTGCTGCCTCTCTCCTCCTGCCTCAGGAATATAATTCTGAGGAATCCAGCAGAGTGCTTCCATATTAGATGATGCATAAGCCTATCATTTGCAGTTTATTTAACAAAAGTCACTTTGGAAAACGTTGTTCTCTTTGAGGATTTTTATGCAGATTTCTGTCTAAACTGCCTGTGAATATGGTTTGTTATGGGAACAAATTCTGTGTCAAAGGTATTTAAACCAGAAATTCATAATCATGTTTTCAATGTTTGCTCTTTCTTTGCAAAATGGTTTGGTAGGATTTAGTTTCTGACTTAAATTGGGAACTTAAAGTGGCTGTAAAATCTGGCAATCATTTGAAAGGATCTCTTGTGCTTCAGGTGATGGAGGAGCTCCTGGCTCCTTCCCTTTTTGCCCGTGTGGAATTTGCGCTCCCAGAACCACTCCTGGCAGAGCAGATCCACCCTCCCAACGTAATGTCTGTCCAGAGTGGCTTAATTACTTTTGATCTCCATATGTAGCATTTTATATCTTTAAAGCCTTTTATGAGCAGATAATTAAGTATTTAAAAATAAAATACTGGGATGTAAAAATTGGATCTTATGAATGATTAATTACTGAAGGTCTCCTGGTGGGTTTTTGTGCAGTCCTGCACTGGTTTTTAATGGAATGTTGGAATGGTAGAGCCTGGAAGCAGTAGATGCTTCAAAAAGTGACTTCACCCCCGTGGGCTTTAACTGCCATCATCTATGAAGTGAGTATTGAGCCAGCCTTGCATGACAATAATGAAACTTCTGTTTTGGGCTCTGAAACTTGATAGGTCAAATTTTTGTGTGAGAAGCAAGTGGAATAGAAACAGGAATAGAAATAGAAATAGGAATAGAATAGAATATTTGGAGGTGTCTCTAAAACCATTTAATTTGTCTCATTGTGCTCACAGCAAAGCTGTAATAACCTGGGACAAAGTTGAGATGTTCTGAAATTTCAACCCAAACACCATAACCCAAAATTGATATTTTGTCCAAAAATTGAGTTACTAAGACAATGCTTACCCGGAGTGATGCTGTTGGGGTTACTGGGGCAATAATGAGCAGTCTGTTTTGGGAAGAAGGAAATAGTAAATGTCACCTGACCCCTTGAACTGTTGGTTATGGCTCAGCCTTTCCCACTTGGAGGACACTGGAATTGCAGCCAGGAGACAGCTGTGCAGCAGCAGAGTCTGCCGTGCTTTGCCTCAGCATCCGGGTGTCGTCTTGGAGCTTGAATGAACTTTCAGGCACTGACTTGCTGGGAATATGAAATACATCTCATCTTTCTCCAGTGGGACTTCCTGTTACTATTTTCCCTGTGCTTACCTCAGTGCCTGTCTGTACTAATGGAGGTGCATAAAATTTGTTCATTCTTTGATTTTTAAAGTGAGTCTTGTGAGTCCTCGTGCTCTGGCTCAGGGGCAGGCAGCCATTCCCAACTAAACTGCAGCTGGAATGAAGAGGATGCTGATAGCCAAGATCTAACACTGGTCCTCCTGCCTTTCCCCAGTCTTCCTCCCGCTCCCCTGCTTCACAAATCTGCTCTTAAATGTGTTTTTTTCTCACAGAAATGTACTTAGAAATATCACCTAGCTAAATGTTGGGGATGGGATCCAGTCCAGTTGTGGAATAGGTCTTTCCAGGGTGAAACCCAGTGTTTAAAATCAGAGTGAGGAGTCCAGAAGAGGTGACTTTGTGAGAACTGCTGCTGTTCATCACCTTTAGAAAAAATAATTTCTGAGGTGTAGGAGCAGCTTCCCAGTAACATCTCCTGCATGGAATGTCTTCCTCTTTCCAGTTGCACATGCCAGCTGAGTTGTTGATCAGGTCTACCTGGAATTCTCACAGCCCAGAGCTCCTTCCTTCACTCGCTGTGCCTTGCTCCTAAGAAGTTTTGGGTAGAGACTGTGATCATACGGACTTCTGGGCTACTAAATCCTCCTTCTTCCTTAGCTCTGTGGTCATCCACACCTGGTCAGAAGATCCCTGGGATGTGCTTTGCAGTATTTCCAAGTGTTTTGTAAAGTGCTGCTTTGTGTTACCAATGTTTATGGCTGAGGGTTCTGAAGCATTTTGTGAGCAGTAAAGATAAAAGTCCTTTGGAAAAATATTTGAAGCCTCATTGGAAACTATTTTAAAAAATTTAACTATGTGAGATATGAAAGAAAGCAAAGTCCTCAGGCTGTGGTGAAAAAATATCCTTGTGAGTCTGTAAATTTTGGAGGTTTTTTTCATTCCTGGCAGATAATGAGAGACTGCACAGAAGTCTTTGAAATGTAAAGGTGGCCTGTGAGTACCCTTTAGTTAATTAACCAAGTTTAATATCCATGAAAACGTGAGTGTTATCATCCTCAGTTCCTGTTCTCTGATTGGTTTTAAACTCATCTGCATGGAAGTGAAAGGCATCCTAGTCTGGATTTCCCTCACAGTCACTGTAGGGTAGATCTTAAGTATCCACTCTGATCCCTGTCCTCCAAAGGGCCGGGATTTCTACCCAGATGCTGGGACACAGGATGGGACACAGCTGGATGCTCGTTGTGTCTTTTGGGTTTTCCATGCTTTTGTGACACTTGTCCTGTGCCTATTAGGAGTCAAAACTGTTTGTGAGTTTTCCTTTAGGTGCTTTGTCTCATCCCTTATGGCTTGGGCAGAATTCTTGTGTCTCTGCTGTTCTTTTGTTTTCCTTATCTGCGGAGTTACTGCAGATCTTGATCTTCTGGTTACCTTATCTTGGGTTTGTTCTTCCTCATTTGAATGAAACCACATTTACCACGCTGTGAGATTCCTTTCCTGCTCCTGCTGTTCCCCTTTGTTCCAGGTGTTCACGTGCGTGTTTTATTCACCCCATTGCAGCATTTTGGTTACAGCTCCTTACAGGATTCCAAGGCTCTTCCTCCGAGTCAAAACTCCTACTTTGCTTGGCTGTAGGAAGATGAAGACAGTTTCTGGCTTCCACACCAGTTTAACCTAAATTAAATTAAAAAAACCCCACCCAGCATTCAGAAATGGGCAGGACTTACTTCTTCAGACCTCAGTTACCTCCAGCCATATTTAATCAGAATATTTGCCCCTTCTGTATGAAATCATGGGAGATTCAGCACTCTGAACATGAGGGGTGACAGCTGTTCCCTCCGACAGAAAGCTGGGAGTCTGGCTCCTCACGTGGCATTGTGGCACTTCCCAGGGGCTTGGTGTTGTACTGTGGGAGGAGAACTGGGATTGCCTGGAGGTCTTCCACTTGTGACACTCGTTTTGGCTCTGTTGCTTTTAGAAGCCTTTCAAACTGTGAAAATAGCACTGGTTATGTTACAGGCTTGGCTTGGAACTCCTCTGCAGAAAACCACACGAGGAGTTTCATCTCTAGAACATGAGGCCCAGATTTTAAAATGAATTTTTATAGCTGTGCTTAGGAGGTAACATTTCCATGTTTTTTTTTTTATTTTGCTATATTGACAGAGTAATTGAATTATTATATTTAATAGATCTGCTTCTTCCTGTTCAGCAGTGAGCAGTTGACTCTTGTTTATTCTTTTTTACCATGGGATGGTAAAAAACACCCCAGTTTTTATATGAAAACTTTTCAGTGTGCACCTTAATAGTTAAAAAAACTCCAAAGTGGGATTTTGAGACAGAACCAGAGGCTGACCCCTTTTTACTGTTTCATTTCTTTGTGGCTGTGACTGAGCAAACAGAACGAGATTTGTTTGCATTGTGCTCTTTCATTTATTTCCCATTTTGGGAGGAAGAGTCTTGCTAATTACTGACAAAACCCACAAGAGTTAATGAAGCTATTTATCACCGGGTATTTTTGTCCCTGTCACAAGGCTTGGTGCGGATCCCAAAGGAAATCTTGCCCGTGCTTTAATAATCATGGATATTGTTCTACTTTTATCAACTTCTGCCAGTGCTGATTAGGATTTGCTTAGTGGGAAAGGGTTCTGAGTTTGTCATTAAACTTGTCGTGAGTCTCCACACATTTTTATTGATCCATGGGATTCTTTCACATCCCAAAATGCAAAGGACAGCTTTTTCCAGCTTTATATGTCCAGGCTGTGCCTTCTACCTTGGGGCCAGTCATGAGCAGTCTTAACTTGTACCTTAGTTTATTTCTGAGAAATACAGATACCAGGTAAAACTAACTGGCATCTCCCTCAAGAAAAAAGTGTAGTGCTAAATAAAATAGGATTCTAAATGGCCTGAAGACAGCAAACAGCCTGATGTTGCCTTAGAAAAAGAGGGATAATAGAAAATAATCTCTTCTGCCTCTTCCTTTTCCCTTTAGCTACTGCTGAGCTTTAAATACAAGTGACAATTCTTTGCTTCTCTTGCTGGTTTTGAAATGCCCAGGGACTGCATAAAATACATCCATATGGCACTGAATACTTGGATCAGTGGCAGAGCAGGCTTTTATCTGGTTGTCCTTCAATATGTAGCTGTCAGCTGTAACACCCTCCTGGGTTTTTACCTAGTATGCCTGGGAATGGTTGTGTAAAAGGAAGGATCCTTTGGGAGAATTGCTGCTCTGCCTGTTAGAGGCAATTTCTTGTCCACTGGAGATGGACCAGTAAAGACCAGTGAGCCAGCTCAGCTGTCTGAGTGGGAGGAGGAATCTCCAGGTGAGATGTGACCATGAGGAACAAGGGACTTTCCTGCTTGTCACTGTCTTCTCACATCTTTTGCAGTGGCAGAAATGCTGTTCAGGTTCCCTTGAGGAAGGGAAGTTTCACCTGAGCTGTTTGGAATGAAAACCACAACAGGGAGCTTGGATAGGATGATCTTTGAAAGGTCCTTTCCAACCCATCCCATTCTGTGATAACTCTTTTGCCAAATATTTGAAGCGAACTGCAGTAGTGTACAGCAGGAATTAGACCAGGAAAATGTGTACTGCAAGATTAGGAATAAAAAGAAAAATTTCTCAGTTAAGGAAAAAAGAGAGCAGGTTTTTAATAACTTTAACTAGCTCTGCATTCCTAGCTACAGAGACTAATGTTCAGCTAGATTGAATCCCAAGTGTGTGTCTCTATCCAGATGTGTATCTACTCTAAAGCAAGGCTGAGAACTTCAGATTTAAGACATGAACCAGCCTTCAACTGGTAGGTTTTGAAAAGCATCTCTTGGAAAGAGAGAAAATAAATCCTCGATTCCTGCATTGTATTGAATTTGACAGAAAAGTGAGGGAGTGGAATTACAGGCCTTGCTGGGCACTGCTGTCAGCAACACCCTGGGAAAAAACCACTTTCTAGGTCAGAAAAGTGCATCAGCCTCCATTTCCTTCTGTCTTGGATGAATTATTGTGGAAAACAACACTGTGAGCGTGCTCTGAGGTACCCAAAGAGAAGAATGAATTAGAATTAATGAGCTTCTCAGGCTAACACATATTTTCATAGTCATCTTTTTTATAAGGCAGTTACTGAAGTGTTAATCATTCG
Organism: Aleadryas rufinucha; assembly: GCA_013397815.1. NCBI lineage: Eukaryota > Metazoa > Chordata > Aves > Passeriformes > Aleadryas > Aleadryas rufinucha. Next base: position 36,483 of record VZTH01010704.1, on the reverse strand, counting down.
ATTACTGGTTGTTGTAGATAAGGGAGTAATTGGTCCCTTTTTGTTAATGATGGAAGTGCCTGACAAGAAGGGGCAGGCATGAAAACTCTTCTTTCCATGGATTGTTGCCCAGAGAGATTGACTGGAACTAAAACCCCTTTGCTCTGATGACATCTGGGTTGTGACAAAATTCTGTTTCCTATTTGCTTCTCAGTAGCAAGGGCAGGTCTGTGAAACACGATGCCAGATGTCTGTGAAACTGCATTTTTGGCATGGCTTGAAATGAGTATTATAAATTTCTTTTAGAAGCCATTACAAATGAGCCTTTGGTGATGGCCAGGGAGAAGGGCTGAATCTTGGCCTCCTGAGTGACAAACAGCTCTGGTGCTGTTCGAGGACATTTCCCTGAGCCTTGAGGAGCTGCACTTCCCTGTTTTCCTGGGGCTGTAACAAACAGAGCAGATATTTTTCTGTGTAACTGAGGAAAATCAAGTTACACCCTCTGTCTCTGTGAAATGCAGGATCACAGCAGCTCTTTTCACATCCTCAGAGTTTAAAATGGTGCTGCTGTGCAAAGGGCCTGGCTCCTTCCTTTGTATCCCTGTTCTTGCAGCACGTGGGAACGAGCTGCAGATGATCCCAGCCATTCCCAGAGCAGCTTTCTGTGTGTTCATCTGCTGGGTAGGTGTCATTCCTTGTTATTCCCTGTTACATCATGCCAGTTCACTCCGCTCCATGCTTCCCTTCCTGCTGCTCTGCACCAGACACTCATAAATATTCATGTGCACTTCCCACCATCCATTTAGGCTCCTATCCCTGGCTTAGGGTCTGTTCCAGTTTGCTAAATGCAGCTCTTTTTTTTACCAGTGCTGAGGGCTGGCTGGGGAGCTAAAGGCTGATGTCACACTTTCTGCTTTGGGGACTTGCTGGGATGTTAAGGCTTTCAAAGGTTTTGCTCAGAAATTCTGCCGTCACAAAGAGCTGACCGAAGTTCGAGGCACCTGATTGTCACGGGGTAAAAGGAGAATGGAAATGTCCTCGGCAGCAAAATTCTGGCCATGCCATTTCTTACTTCACTGAATGAGTAAAACTCATCTCTCCACCTTCAGCTCTCATAAAACTGTCTCACCTTGCCTCGAAAAGTCTAGTACAGACAGAATCTTTGTAAGGACTGGGGGAATTGAATTTACAATGAGCAAATAATCAACTTTTTGTTCAGGATCTCTCAGTACTTTAAAATACTAAGGGCTGTGTACAGAGGGCAGAGGAAAGAGGCCAATTTGGTTATTCCATTGGTTCACTGATCACGTGTTGCATCTCATTAAATTCATCCCCATTTTGTGGGGAGCACTGGGACAGTGCTATTACTGATCATCTGGAATGGGGTTAAAACCTGTGTTTTAATAAAATAAATTAATTTTAAGAGGCTCAACACACTCCCATGAATCCCAGAATGGTTTGAGTCGGAAGGGACTTTAAAGCCCATCCAGTCCCATCCCCTGCCATGGGCAGGGACACCTTCCACTGTCCCAGGTTGCTCCAAGCCCTGTCCAGCCTGGCCTTGGACACTTCCAGGGCATCCATGTGCTTCAGGATTACCTTGAGCTTCCAAAAGCCTCTCACATTCTCCGGTCAGTTTCTGTAGAGTTTTAAATTTTGATTGTTTTTGCTATAAATAGTCTTTGAGTAACTGTGAGGAGTTACTTCTTGTGGCTTTGTCAACTGCTGGCCAACAAATGGAAACGGATAATAAGGAAAGGTCAAGTCCACCTTTCCCTGTGGTTCACCAGGGCTGGACAGGCTGCTCTGGGAATGGAATTGGACTATGGGAGTCCTCTACTTCCAGTCCCTGAATTTCTGTGTGTTTTCTTCTCTGCTCTGTGTGGGTACAGGCCAGTGATTCTCAAATTGAGAGCTCCAGGCTGCCAGCAATCCCTGAAGCCAAAGTAATTGATCCAGGACTATATCAAACAGTTTTCAATAGTGCTTTTAATTAAAAGGCAAAATAAAAGCTTTGTTGTGGTGGTGACCTGAAAAGAAATGAAGGATTGGCAGGGACTCACTGGTCTAAAAAGGCCAGCTGCAGTTGTTTGACATTGTTATCGATTGTGTCTGCCTTTCTAGAGTTCCTTTTCGAGGTAGGATGCCATAAAACCTCCACAAATAAACTGCCAGAAACCCCTTTCGGAGGTGGTTGCTCTGCTGTCTGCCCTCCTTTCCCCAACAATCGTGGACAAACTGCTGCCAGCAGCATCCTTGTGGCTGTTTTTAAATGGAGGAGGTTCAGAGCAGGTTGGCGCAGGTTCTGCAGCCTGTGTGTAAGTTCTTGGAGGGCTTTGACTTGTTTTGGGGCTGATGTTTGCCACGTGGGTGTTGTTTTGTAGCCCTGTGAGAACTGCTGGATCCCCATTCCTGGAGGGATTTAAAGCCCTGTGGCTGCAGCACTTGGGGCCATGGGTTAGTGATGTCCTTGGCAGTGCTGGAGGAATGGCTGGACTCCACGATCTTGGAGGGCTTTCCCAACCAAAATGGTTATGTGATCCTATGATTTATTTTCTTGCATTTTACAAGTATCCTTATGGACCAAAACGTGTCCTGAGCTGCCGAAGAAATCCCTAAATACCAATATTTGGCATCAGCACGTTGTGTGCAGGTCCTCACTGGCCATGGTTCTGTGGGAAGCACTGCAGCTGCAAATGTCCTTTGTCAGAGGAGTGGCCACTGAAATAGAAGGACTGAAACTGCTGGGATGGTGTTGAAGGGACTCTGTGTTCAGAGGGTGCTCCCTGTGCTCCTCTCCCTCCGAAGCCGGCGGATTCGCTGTCGCCGCTTTAATTTCCGTTGCCTGATCTCCGTGTTTGATCTCTGCCACGAGCTCTAGGCCACTGTTCGTTCTGCTTGGGATGAGTATCAAACCCAGAATCAGCTAAAATCGAGGTGAGTTGTTCTCTGGGAGGAATGAAATGAAATCTATTTAAGGTAGAAAACGATGGAGCATCTCTTGAATTCCAAAAATGATACAAAACAAAGCTAAACTGTTCCATGTTTTTCTGGGTCTTGTTTCCCTGTAACTCTCTCCATGTTCTACATTAACTTCCTAAACAGAATCTTAAATTCCTTCTTAAAGAAGCACATCTGTACCATAGGATGACAGAATAATTTCTAACCTAGATCTTTAACTAGGCTGGGAATAAATTATCTTAAAAGGGGCTGTTTGAACCATTTTGTTTATACTACTTAAAGGGGTCCATGCATGGATTTCAAGAAGGTTTATTTTTTGCAGGCTTTTTACTAATTTTATTTTTTCTTGATTTTTTTTTTTTTTTTAATTTATTGAGGACTTAAAACTGTAAGGAATTGGCTCAGGTGGTCCTTTGGTCTGATCTCATCTCCCATCAGGAAAGAAATGGCAGAATAAAATAGGTTTGACAGCAGAGCAGGAGTGGAATCAATAGGGAAAAAAAAAATCAGGGTAAAAAATCCTTTAATTAGAGCAAGGAGATGAGACCTCCTCAACTGTGGCTTTTGCCTCTGCTCCCTGGGAATAGACTGGATTCCAGCCTCCGAGTTCCTCACTGTGACTGAGATAAACTTCACCTGACTGAGAATTCCTTGGATGAATGCAGTCTGCTGGCTCTGTCAGTGCCTTCGGATAATGAATGAGTTCTGTTTCTTGCTTGGAGGGAACCAGGTGAAATTTCCATAGTTTGACAGCAAAGAGCAGAGGAAGGTGGGGGATGTTTTTATTATTTTTTAAAGAAGCTGCTTTAATCACTTCAATACAGCATTTCTGTTTCCAGTGCTGGGAATGACATACCTAAAAATATTCTCACTGGCTCATGCAGATCATTTTAAGTCAACTCAGTGCATCTTCCTTTTGGGGCTTCTTTTTAAACACAAATCTAAAAATGGTTTCGAGGCATTCATAATTCAATATATTGTTCTTAGCAGTGCTTTTCCTCTGGGTGCCTTGAGTTGGTTTTTTTTTTTCCCAGCAAAATAATTCCAGTGAAGATTTTGAGGTGAGCTTATCTATGAAAGAAAGCTATAGTGTCCCTGGGGTTTATCCTTCAATCAAGTCTGAAGGGAGTCATGCAAAGAGCAAGTGAAATTTTGGGATTACGCTGTGATTTGTCTGTGTTGTGAGGAGAAGGCTTTCCTCATCTTGCTCCCTTTACTTCTGGCTTTCAGCAGGTTGGATCTCTTAGCCAAGGCTGCTTCTGAGAGCTGGGAGAGGCCAAGTGCAGTTTTCCAGCTGAATAGGCTGGACGTGTTCATTACTTTTAAGGCTATTTTGCTTTGCAAATATTTCTTGGTTTGTTTTTTTTTCCTGATTGCTGATGCCTTGAAAGTTCTAAACGACCACTGGGATGAAGTCAGCGATTTAAATGTGACTTTTCCAGAAGAATCCTTGGACAAGATGTGAATCTCTAGTATGATATGCCTTAAGAAAATGAATCTGAGGGTCTGTGCCCTCCTCCCCAGTGCCTCGTTAGAGCGCCCGGCACCGAGCGCTGCCGTTCCGCACGCGCCGGCACCGGGAGCTGTGGGAGCTGTGGGAGCCCACCATTAATCAGTGTCATCGCTGGGGCTGCTGCTGGACACACAGATCTCCCCAGGAGCAGGAAAAAGGCAGCCTGCAAGAATCAGATGGAACGACCTTGGAATCTCTCCAGCGGCTGCTGGCGGATCAAAGTGGCTGGAAGCACGGGATCGGCGTATTGATTCCATCTTGCAGCTGAGTTCTCGCTGTGAAATCCCTGCCAGGCAGTGGCTCAAGGCTCCCAGACAAAGGGGATCGATCAGGGGGACTCGATGAGCTGAAGGCTTGGAGTTTAGCCCCTCCTGGTTAATGGCAGTTCCACTGATAGGAACTTCACAACTTCGTGTCTTTTAACTCGGTCATGGTTGGGCACTTGGCTGTTTGCTGCCACGATTCAGTTGCTGATTCAGGAGGGTGTTGGTGTTGGTGGGTGTCTGCAGGTTTCTGTGCTGAACCAGTGATCAAACCTTTCCTTTTAGGAGTTTCCTAATTTTATATATCAGAGCAGCCAACTTCTTCTTGTCCCAGAGCATATGAAAACGCTGCAGCCTTCCAGAATTCATGTGGATGGGGTGAGCAGCCAGTTCATGATGGGAGCCACCAGGTCCAGATTCTTCCAGAGCTGATCCAGCCAAAGAAAACCATGTGAGCAAGTCAGATCTGAGCTTAAAAATTCCTGTTGGAGCTGGACCCCTTGAGAAGTGTACGTTGATAATTAATTTATAGGCCTTGAGTTGGGGGCTGGAGCCCCTCTGCTCTGGAGCCAGGCTAGGAGAGCTGGGAATTCCCAGCCTGGAGAAGGGAAGGCTCCAGGGAGAGCTCAGAGTCCCTTGCAGGGCCTAAAGGGGCTCCAGGAGAGCTGGAGAGGGACTGGGGACAAGGGATGGAGGGACAGGAAACAGGGAATGGCTTCCACTGCCAGAGGGCAGGGATGGATGGGATATTGGGAATTCTTGGCTAGGAGGGTGGGGAGGCCCTGGCACAGGGTGCCCAGAGAAGCTGTGGCTGCCCCTGGATCCCTGGCAGTGTCCAAGGCCAGGTTGGACAGGGCTTGGAGCAGCCTGGGCTAGTGGAAGGGGTCCCTGCCCGTGGCACGGGGTTGGAATGAGCTGGGCTTCAAGGTCCCTTCCAACCCAAAACCTTCTAGGATTTTATAACCCCAGCACTTAAGCAATGGTGTCTGAGGCACAGCTGTGTGATTAGGAGCTGTTTGATGTGGAGATTTTGTTGGATGGAAAGTTGGAAGGAGCCAAGAACTCATCTGGTGGAGCCGTTGTTCAGCCTCTTAATGACAGAAAAATGTCCAGAACTGACGTTCAGGTGCAGTGCTGAAACAAACGGTTTCTTTGGTTAATCACTTATTTACTTTGCTTCCCTCCTCTTCAGAAGATTCTTGGATGTAAATTCCTGGAGTGGAATGACATCTGACAGCTCTGCGTGCCAAGGAAGGGAGGAGAATCCACTGCCCAGCTGAATAAGTTATTTTGGAGTTTTATTGCCTCAATTTCCCCATTCCATGCCCTTCCTGCTCAGATTGTGGTTGGACTCAGCTTTTAGCTGTTAGATCTGCAGAGGGAAAAGTGGCTGCAGACAACTTTTCCTGAGCAGTGAGCCACTTCTGCCCCTCACCTTTCAGCTGGTTGCTGTGAACTATGCAAGCTGCCTGGTTTTTTTTGCCAAAAAGTTCCTTCTCAGCTCCTGAATTGTTTGAGATGTTCCCTGGCTTCCTGTAGCACAGCTGTCAGTGTGTGCAGCAGAACCCTCCTCCCTGCTCCAGCCAAAGCAAACCCCATTCCCAGCATTTCCTCCCCCACCTCGATCCCTCCAAGGATGTGATCTTGACCTTTTTCTTGGAACTGTTCCAGCAGCATACCAGGAATATTTTGGCCTAAAGGATATTGCATTGCTGACTAATGCTGCCCTGGATGTACTTGTGTGTGGAAATTTTTCCAAGAGATTAAATTAACTCACTAGATTAAAAAAAACCCCTGAACCAACATCTTAATGAAACAGAGCTGAAGTCTTGAGTGTCTTATCTGTTCCTTGGGCTATAACCCCTGGATTACTTATCCAGTTGTTTCCCATCTGGATTGTAAGCAGCTGGTTGTTGTTGTCTCCGTGTATTACCTTGTTCTGCTTCTCCCTGCTGAGCTTCATTTGCCTCCTGAGGTCGTTTTGGCATTTTCCAAGATGAATTTGAATTCTGATTCTGTCCTCTCCCTTGCTTGCAATCACTCCCAAATTAATGCCTTCTGGGAATTGGAGAAACATACGGCCAGCAAGGCGGAACAGAAATCAGAGATACAGTGGGAGCTGTGGGCTTTCATTCCTGCCAGGATTTCTAAAAGGAGGCAGTTTGGGTTTTTTGAAAGGAGGAATGGCAATGCCTCAGTATTCATGGAATTAAAACTGTGAGCAGTTGGTGTTAATACCAGCTTGATCTGGTGCCTGTCAACATAAACCTGGGTCTTTTCAGAGAAGAAATGTCTTGGAACTAAGTCCATTAGGATGCTCTCTCCAAATGTTGGTTGAAGCAGATTTAAATATATTTATTTAAATATAAACAAGCCAAGCATTACCTTATTTTCCCCCTCTTCTTGTGAAATGAGTGAAGGTAGGGTAGGGAGGTTCCAGGAATAAACAGAATATTTTCATATTTTATAGTTTGTGATCAGACCCCGTCCAAGACATGTCACTCAGAAGGGAAAAATTTGCTGGAACACTTCATTGTCCTTCAGGGGTCGTGAGTTACCAAAGCAAATAATTTGCTGGGTGAGATTGGACCTGTGAAGAATTAAATTTGCCTATTTGCACCAGTGGCCACGTGAGGAAAACCAGCTTGTTTGTGATGCTGCAAATCAATTCCCGGGATTCAGCCTGTGCTGCAGCGGGAAGGGATTGGGTTTGCTTGTCTGTGTCTCCTGAGGATTGTCACTGGGTCTGGAATGAATCCCTCCTCCCCTCACAGCAGCTCGTGGCTGTTTGTCCTGCACCAGCTCGAGCTGTTTGGCACATCCATGGGACAGATCTGAGTAAGGGATTTGGGAATCATTCCCGTCTGGGACGTGCTGCTTCTGAAAACCTACTCAGAGAAGGGAATATTTGCTCTGCCTTTGTGAAGGCAGCTTTTTAACTTCATGGGAAACCTGATTCTGCCTCCAGAGCAGAATATGTTAGAAATTCACGTGGGAATTCAGATTTTGACTTGGGAAAATCTCATCTCTCCAAGGCTGTCTGCTGAGTTCCTGTTTGTTTAGCCCTTTTCCAGTGTTGACTGAAGATGAAAATGCTGCTTAATTGGGATACTGGGGATTTTGGTGACACTCTTATATTAAAATTTAAAACAAACAAAAGCCCCCAAAACTCACCCCAGAAATCACAGAATGGTTTGGGTTGGAAGAGACCTTAATCTTGCCTTAAATCCTCACATTCACTGGATGGTCACCCTGGCAGAGAGCTAAAATCCTGGGAATCTCTCTTGGAGAACACAAGCTCTGCCTCATGCACTCTTCTTGCCTTTTATCTGCACCCGCAGTGTTTGGTGTCCAGCACAAGTCACACAGTTCCTCTCCTCTGCCAGTGGGAGATGGCAAATTCCAGCTGCAAGGAGCTTGGAAAAAAACGCTGGGAGGTGATGTAGCCTTGAGTAACTTCAGTTGCTTGCTAAATAACTGGCCTACAATTGAGAGGGTTTATACACATCAAAATGAGATGCTCCAATTCTTGTGTATTTTACTGATCCCTTCCAGGTGAAGATGAAGAAGAAGGAAAAAGCCTGTAAAGTATGAGTTAGGCTTTGGCCCAGCTCAGCTGCATTGCTGGTCGCAGGAGGAGTAGAAAATAAATGTTGTAGGGTTTTAAAGTGAATAATTCCCATGTCTTATGAGTGAGAAGAGCTTTTTGTTGCTAATAATTAGTTGTAGGGGGCTGTTAAATTCATTCAGTTCAACTAAAATTACTGAATGACTTGGTAGAAAACAGAGCAATGAAATTAATTTTCATCTCAAATCACCAATATTTAAGAGTAAAACTTTGTGCTTGGGAATGGTACAGGAAAAAAATGTGACTTTACAATTGTAAAGTCAAATAATTGCTCTTGTCCTTGCAGGAAGTTTAAGAGCACACTGGATCTGTTGGACACAGTAAACCATTTTTAAATCACTTGCTTAAAACTTGCTCTGAAACTGGTCCTTGAATCCATGTTTTTCTTTCTTCTTTTAGTGGGGAAGACTTCCTTGATCACCAGGTTCATGTATGACAGCTTTGACAACACCTACCAGGTAAATTAATCCATATTTTTGTCCTGTGTAAGACTCCCCTGCTGCCTTGTCTTCCGTTGCAGGAAAAGTCATTCCATAGGAGTTGGGGCGCTGACCATGGAATTCCCAATTGTCAGATCTTAAATCACCTGCCAGAGTGTCACTTCTGGGTTGGATTCTGCTGCAGGAGTTTCTCTGCTGCTTGCAGCAGGATGAGCTGTGGTTCTAAAGGAATACCCAGGGCACAGCCAGGGAATAGCAGTTGTTAATTAAGTCTGCCAGGGTTATTTTTTTCCACCATTTTCTACCAGACCATCACAGATGTAACCCCTGTGTGTGGATAACGTAACAGGTACCCAGCTCTTTCAAACAACAAGTTGACACAAGCTAGAGAATCATACAAAATGTAAAAAAAAAAAGGAAGATTTAGGAAGTTTAGAAAACAGTTTTACAGATTAGCATTTTGCAGTCCAGGAGAACAGCCTTTGTTGCCCGCTCCCAGAATTTAGCACAAGCTCAAAATGTGGCAAGATATAAAAGTACTTCAGTTTCCTAAAGTGTGTCTCCTCCAAGCAGAACATGTTTCATGACTTGGTTACAGTTGGTGATGTTCTGGATACACGAAACTGAGAAAAATCTGTTCCCTGGTGCCTGGGAAGGTTTTTTTAGGGGGGTGGGAGGAGGAGGTAATAGAAAAAAGGGAAAAAAAAAAAACGGAAAACGTGATTCTCCTGTTCCTCAGTGTCTACCCAAGGATCTCATTGAACTGAGTGATTTCCCTCCTGCCTCCTTCAGTAATTCCTCCTTGCTGCTGCTAGGAAAAACGAGCTGGGAAGTTCTCCCTGAGCTGTGGGAAGAGCCACGCTTCCATGGTGTGGGAGAGCTGGAGCACACGTCACTGCTCCCGAGGCAGCAAACATCCTTGCAGGTTCCTCCCACTGTAATTACATGGACATTGAAGGCAGATCTTTTATTTAAGCTGGGGTTTTTTCTCCCCACAGTGTTTTTTCTTTTAGGACTGCTCCTTTTCCTTTTGGAGCTTGTGTCCTAGTTCTTCCTTGAGGAGTTTGACCCTATGTGCTTTAGGATAATATGGGTGTCACCAGGAGAGGTGGTCTGGTGTAATACATCAAATGATTGCAAAATCAGTGAGTGGCACTTAGAGCAGTGAGAAATCCTAAGGGCTTCCAAGATAACTTGGATTTAGGCATCAGTGCTGCCTGCCCAGTTTGGGTGTTACTGGACTTGGGTCAGAGCCATTCATCCAAACCCCTCGGTTTTCCTGGAGTCGTGACTGAGGTGGGGCCATACCTCCTGTTGTGCTGGAGCTGGAAGAAGGAATCAGTCACAAAAGCTCCAGGAATTTGGCCAAAATCACACTGCCTGTTGGTGTCAACCCAAACCAGACATTTTTGGTTGCTCTAGAGACCCCTCAGAGCCCCGTATTTAATGCCAATGCACATCGCACCCTGATCATGGGTAACTGGAGCCAGAGGTGAGTTCAGGGACGATCTGTTTGTTCTGGACATTTCTGGCGGATTTGGAATGCATATTTTTCTGAAACCTATCATTTGAACATGGGTTTTTATGTTCAGCTGTTAAAAATAGAAAGCTGCCATTTAATAAAATCCGTGCTGTGCATTGGATTCCTTTTGCTCGCTGCTGGATGAGAGGAATTCAGCTGTGTCCCTCTGTCTTAACAACAAGAACTTGCTGTACTGTGTCAGAAACCCAGACACCTGGAATAAATCCGTGCAGTTGGAGGTGTTTATTTTACCAAGAGTGATTCCCCCCATGGACATGCTGAGGATGATTTCCCTTGTGCTGTGCCACCATATGAGATGTATCGTAGAAGATCTATTTTAGTAAAAATCTGGGATATAGAGAGTGCTGGAGTCCACTCCTTGATACTCCTGCTTCCCTGTGTCGTGGTAGGACAGGCTGGGAGAGAAGAACGCTCCAGAGAGACCTCAGAGCCCCTTCCAGTGCTTAAAGGAGAGCTGGAGAGGGACGGGGGACAAGGGCCTGGAGTGCCAGGACGAGGGGAATGGCTTCCCACTGCCATTAGGATGTTCTCCAGGGAGCTCCCACTGCTGTCTGGGTATTTGGGTGCAGTTATGCTGCTTTAGGATGAACCAAGCTGTAGTGGTTGTTAGGGATCATGCAGGTGTCTGCCTCAGTCTGCCTGGGAAAGTGAAGATCCATGGAGATACTTGGCATTTGGGAAGAAAACAGTGGGCCCATGTATCCTGGCTGAGCAGGGGGACACCAGTTTGTCACATGCATAAAAATCCCTGCTGCTACCCAAATAAATGTGTGGATTAAACTGTCAATATCCATGAACTGAAGTCAAGCTTAAAACCTTTTGTGCTTTAAGGAGTTGTTCTGGTTGTGGATATATTAAACAAATTGCTTATTGAATCAAGCTATATCTTAAAAATAAGAAACCCAACTTGTTTTTCTTGCAGCTGCTGCTGCTCCCCTGAAAATCACTGCAGGTGTTCTGACATTTCATGTAAGAGCTGTTGGTTTTCTCATCTCTTTACAGGCAACGATTGGCATTGACTTCTTATCGAAAACCATGTACTTGGAGGATCGAACAGTGAGTAAGATTTTGTTGCTCTTCTCTGTGAGCAGTAGGAATGAGGACCAGCATCTGGTTTTTTGCAGCCCACACTTCTGAGATCACTTGGAAGCACAGGCTGAGCCTTCATCTCCCAGCTGCTTCCAGGCTGACAAGTGCTGTGGAGACACAGCAGTGGGGAGTGGGGAATGGGAAATCATCACTTGGTTCGTGTGTGCAGGGCTCTTGGGTGCAGTTTGGGAGTGGCACAGGGTGCTTTAGTGTCATCCTCTGTGAAGAAAGAGGTGATACAGATAATTTGAGGGGTGAAAGGTGGTGGGAATCTGGAGAAAGGGGAACCGTGCTTAACCCCTTCAGTTTTTGATGCCTCAAGACAAAAAAGTAAAATACAACTTGCCAGATGTGGCAAGTTAGTAACTGGTTTCATCTTCTTCCTCTTCTAAAAAGAAGGTGGCTTCTAATGAGTTCACAAATGAGACTTGTTTCTTAGCTTGGTGCAGTTTTAGCTCCTCAAGTGAAATCACTCCTCTGTGCAAGCAAAGCTGTGGTTTAAAATGAGCTCAGATTCTTAATTAAGAAATTCAGCCTCAGTCGAGCTATTTGCAGAAACAAAACTGCAGTGCTGCAGAAGCTTGTGGTACTGGATAAACCTCCAATAAATGGTACTGGATAAACCCCCAATAAATGGGATTGCATGGAAAGCGCTTGAGGGATGAGATGTGCTTTCCATGGCCAGACTGGCTCTTGCACACCTTGCCATACACGTTGCTTTTAGTGTGTCTTGCCTTTTCTTCCAGAACCTTGCTGGTAAGAGCCATTCAAGCCTCTCTGTGCATGTTACTTTGCAGTTTAGAGTTATAATGAGCATTTTATCCTTGGAAAACTGACACAAGTAGCTTTTCCAGCTTTTCCACCAGCAACCATCCTTCATGCTGCTGGAGGTTGCCTGTGTGAGTCCTGAGGAAGGAGAGCAGAGCATGAAACTCTCATGTAGGGAGACCTGCAGGTGAACATTTCACACAATCACAGAATCACTGAGGCTGGAAAAGCCCTCCAAGATCACGTCCAACCATTCCTCAGCACTGCCAAGGCCACCACTAACCCACGTCCCCAAGTGCCACATCCACACGCTTCTGAACACTTCCAGGGACGGTGATTCCATCCCCTCAGCCGTAGCTTTCTTGTTGGTCCTCTCAGTTTGGAAGCTGAGCCATTGCACTCCTCCCCTTTTGGAAGGGAAGCATTTTTTGGGAAGCTGAGCTAGCTGCACCCCCCAGTTTGGCTGCTATTATCCCTCGGGAGAGATCGCTGTAAGGAGACGGTATCCCGCTGCTCCCAGTCCCCAGGCACCTCCTGCATGAGTTTATCCTTTTTATTTAGCTTTTTTGGAAAAAGTACAACATTTATTTACTCTTTTCTTTTTAGTGGCAGTTTGGCTTTTTTAATTTTCTCCCACCCACAGATCAGGTTGCAGCTGTGGGATACTGCGGGTCAGGAACGTTTCCGTAGCCTCATTCCCAGTTACATCCGTGACTCTGCTGCTGCTGTAGTAGTTTACGATATCACAAGTAGGTATTTTGCACTGGGTTTGACCTTTTTTCTTATTTTTCTTGCTTGTTTGACTGATTTTGTTAGGTACGGTTGCAATTATGGGACACAGCAGGTCAAGAGCGGTTCAGGAGCTTGATTCCTAGCTACATTCGTGACTCCACTGTTGCAGTTGTTGTTTATGATATCACAAGTGAGTGGGGGGAATTCTGCATTTCTAATACTCTGCCCTTTTCATCCTCTAGCTTAGCTTTGCATGTCCTCTCACGTCATCTGCTTGGGCCTCATCCTGGCATGACAAAAGCGTGCTCTCTTTGCTTGTTTTAAACAAGCCCCGTGGTTGCTGCTGTTGTGATGTATAAAGTGTCTCACAAACATCATTTTAACCCTTCCCCGTCCCATTTTCTTCAGTCCTCGAGTCCTGCCTGCTCTCGTTGCACTCTTCCATCTGCCTTTTGGTCATAACATCCCCCGTGACTTTTGGTCTTCGTGTTCATGGGTATCTGAATTCTCGGATTGGAGACTGTTTGTAGCTTGCTCCACTTCATTCACCCTCCCCCACCGAACGAAATCTGGGCACGGGCTGGCGGGGAGAGCGCATTAACATCACATTTTCCTTGGAATCAGCCACTCTCACATGCTGCCAGATGTAAAACTTACCACTAAGCCCTCACCCTTTAACAATTGCTCTTTCATTTCTTACTAAGGTATGTACATTTTTGTCAACTAAAATATTAGTGCTTCTTCAGCCCCTGCTCCTTCTGTCCCTCCCCTCAGCCCAGACACCCCTCAACTTAACCAGTTCCTGCATTGACAAAGAGCAGAAATTTTATTTTAGGGCAACTAAACCTTCAGACAATTTCAGTTCTAAACCAGAATTGACCGAGAACAATGGCCTGATTCTACAGAAATGCATAAGTTCTTGTCCTTTGGTTTATAAACACTAGAAGATTACAGCAGGAGTAGGGGCTTTACCTAGAAAAGCTCTAATTGTTAAAAATGGCACTTTTCCTTTGAGCTAAAATTACAGGTTAGCTGTGAACTCTGAATTTTTTCCTGACCCAGCAAATTCAATATTGTGAAGCAGTAAAGAGAATTAAGACGCTGGCAAGTGATCAAGTCTTGGCTGTCTAGCACACAATATATTACTTTGCAGTAGAAGCCATTAAAAAAAAATCAATACTTTTCAAGAACTGCTGCAGAGGCCCCCTTTTTAATCACTGAAACTACTTGGGCTGCTCAGATGCTCTTTGTGTCACTAACTGGCAAATGCTGAGCTCTGTGGCAGCTTCCCTCCAACTCCTTTTCCCCTATGGGATGCAACTTGTCAAGCACCACGCAGTCTGGAATTCTTACCTTGCAGCTTTTTAGGAGGTAGCATTAAGTAAGTGCCTGTGAAGAGGTTAAATTTCTGCTGCTGGTTTTGTGCAAAGGTTTAGAAATTGTTTTGAAGGCAAGTGTTCAGTGCCACAGGAGTTGCTGCTGTGTTGTGTAACCCTGGGATTCCCTAGAGAAAATAAGAAGTGATTGATTCGAGTGTACAAAATGCAAGGCTGGGATTGAGGATTTTGAGAAATAGAATCGCTTTTGAGAATGCTTTTTTAGAATGCTTTTTGAGAAGCAGTGGAACTGTAGGAGCCTCTGTAGGTGCACAAGCCATGAGCAGTGTAGAGTGCAAAAATTAATCCCCACTCCCCGTAGAAAATACTTTCTGTCGAACTAAAAAAAAACAAGGAACTGAAACACAGGGATAAGACTTTTCATTTTAGGTGCTGTCAAAACCAAATTATAGATGGACTCAGTTCCCTCCCTGGCTTTGAACTCACCTGTAATGAAGCACTTGCCCACCTGAAATTAATGCCAGAGTTTCCGTGTCCCTTAGTGGGGGAGATGCAGGGTTTCACTCGCTGATTCTTCATCACCCTCTTCCGCCGACTCCACAGAATATGAAGCTTTTCTTTCCGAGTCCAGATGTATTTCCTGGTGAGCTGTGAGGGACACCTGCAGTGATAACCCTCTCCACTGTTCTCTGATAGATGTAAACTCCTTCCAGCAAACCACAAAGTGGATCGATGATGTCAGAACGGAACGGGGCAGCGATGTCATCATCATGCTGGTGGGAAATAAAACAGATCTAGCAGATAAGAGGTATGGAGGAATCATCCAGCTTTCAAATGCTTTTCTTACTCTGCTGCTGTTTGCTCCTATTTTAAGGAGTACATTTAAATGTATTTTTTTCTGTGAGTAGAGAAATCTCAATTTTAAACCCTCTTTCTTTTGGCTAAGCCGAATTTCCATCACAGTGCTGTGAACGAGTTGAAGAACCATCACCAACTTGTTCAGATGTCAGGAGAGAAGGGGTTGTTGACTACAGCCCACATCAGTGAATGAATAAACTGGTTACAAATATTTGTTCTTAATAATGTTCTGCCTAATGGGTGGAACACATATCCAGGGAAAAATGGAACAAAATTCTTCTCATGTGAGATGGTTACACTTGGACCTTTGTTAAAACAGTTTGGTTTTGATGATTATTTTTGAACTGTGATTGCTAACTGTTCAGACATAAAAGCACAGCCTCCTGGACAGGGATTTGGGGGTGAACACTTGGCTGTTCCACTGGAATGCTGAGTTCTGCTTTGGGAGCCAGGTGTGCCGTGGAAGTGGGTCTGGTACCTGAAGTGGTGATACCTCTCTGCAGCTCTGCATTCCAACCAGGAAAAAAAACCTATTAAGTGCTTTCAAAACTGTAATAAATATTAATTATTAAGGTATTTGTCCAGGTTTGGGGGTTTTTTTTTCCCTAACTCTGTGTTTTCTTCCCCAGACAAGTGTCCATCGAGGAAGGAGAAAGGAAAGCCAAAGAGTTGAATGTAATGTTCATTGAAACTAGTGCAAAAGCAGGATACAATGTAAAACAGGTGAGTGGCACTTCCCTGGATCTTGGGAAGCCTTGGCAAAGGGGGCCAGTGGGAACTGTAGTCCACACACAGCAAGCAGCACCTCGGAGCTGAATTGTTGGCTGAGGTTCTGAAGGATCTCTGACCTTGCATCAAATGACTTGAGACTTCCTTCCCCTTAAATAACAGAGGACTTATGGAAGAAGCTTTGTGAGTACAGAATCACACCTTCCTAGGATTTTGATAATCCAGATTTGGTATTTAGACTGAGAGGGAGACAAAAAGTTGGGGAAACACATGTCTGAGGAGTGCTTGTGATTCTGTTTCAGTGAATGAACAAACCAGTGAAGGAGGAGCGTGATGGCTTAAAATGCTTCCAGTGCACAGGGGGACAGTGGAACTGCTGTTCCCACACTGTTGGAAGGCACTGGAACTGCCAGCAAATGTTCCTGGACAGCCAGAGCTATTTATTTCTAGTAGATGATGAGTTGCTTTTGAATTGGGGAAAGCAGTGAAAGGTCTTTTGAGCTGATGGGACTGCAGAAAAATGAGGGTTTATGTCCTGAGATGAGCTGTGGCTCTTTAAATTCACACCTGGAAAAGACATAAATTCTTGGGTGTTTCCACAAAGCAAACACTCACATGTGAAATGCTGTGTTCAGCTCCCTGTCCNCTTTAAGGTCTCTTCCAACCCTAAACATCAGGGATTCTCTGTGTATGGGTGACACTCCATGTATATTTTATATATGTAGTTACACAAATGGTTTCTATGCAGAAGGGTACCAGGAGTAATAAAATAGGATTATAAACTACTTTATGTTCTAGACAGGACTAAAGGGTCTGTTATTAGAATGTCCCTTGACTTTGTCTCTAAGTAGCAAAATGATTCCCTGTGTAATGGGATAATTATAGCAGTGTTAACTCAGAGCTGTTTCACTGCATTACCCACCATGGACGTGTTGGCTTCCAGGGTCCCTCAATTATCCTGCCACAACAGAGGCTGCCTTGTAATTAAGCTTTGGATTCTGTGCTGCAGTCCTTAATGAGTGCTTAGACCTGGGGGTGTGCACTGAGAGCAGTTGCCTCACTTGGAGGAGTGATGATGATGATGATGATGATGAAGCAGCTCTACACTCCCTCTTTCCTTGAGGGAGTTTCTGTACCCTTCCACATTTCCAGAGGTTCCGTAGCCAAGCCTGTGAGGGAGTTGTGGCCTTCAGGGCCAGCTGGAACCCCGAGGATTTGATGGAGTGCAAAGACATGAGTGGATATTCAAAAAGAATTAAAAATGGGTTTTTCTTCTAAGTTTTGATGCAGGTGTTGCAAGCATGGACTGGGATGTTCAAGGATTTCAAAGCTATTCCATACTCTTGAATATTTGTAACTCTCATTTTTTATTGGTTTAATAAGTAGTTGTTTAAGCAATTATTAAAGGATAAGGCTTTTAATACCACCATTTAGATAGTTTCCTGTTTCCTTGCAGCTTCTCTATTGAATTGTGTGAATTTATTTTAGTAACTCAGCAATAAATTCTCTCCCAGTGCAATGGGAAAGTACAACTGCAGCATGGATCCCCTTCCCATAACCTGTGTGAAATCCTTAATAAGCTGAATGCAAATTTGACCTTCCCATAACTGATAACTTCTATCCACAATATATTCTGGTCCTGCAGAACAGTCACTGTCTAAGGTAATTTTCATACAGAATTTTCATACAGAAACAGCTGAATTTCTTGCCCTGCTCAGGGAGGGAATGGCTGTGACTTTCCCAGCTCCTCCTCATCCGTGGGAATCCAGGGGACTTTTGTCCTTGTGTGCTGCTTTTAGCTTCTGGTTCATCCTTTTCTGCTGGAAGGCAGCACGGATCAGAGGGAAGGGCACTGCTTTCATCTCTGTGCTCCCTGCAGCTGTCCTGCAAATCCAGAGGGCCTGGCTTTGTGCTGGGGCTGCAGCAGGTGAGGTGCTCTGTACTTTCAACAGCAGGAATTTCAGTGCCAGGATCTTCTACCAGCAGAAAAGCTGAGGGGACCGTGCTGCTGCCCGGCTTTTTTTGCCATTCCCTGTGCCAGGAAAGGGTAGAGCTCCGAGGATGGCACCTCAGTGCTGGGTACTGTTGGATCTGTGGCTGCAGAGCTGTTTGCAGTGCCCAAGGCCCTTCACACTTGCTGTTCCTTCTGGCTTTGGGCACGGGGTGTTGAAGGAAGAATGAGTGGATATCGGGGAATAAAAGCGCTGGTGGTGTTATTGTGGGGTTAAACTGATGCAGCAGAGGGGAAAAGATTGGCTTTTGGATCCTGCAAAGACTGATTGCCAGGGGAGCCTTAAGCTGGAGAAGAGAAGTAGATAACTTGCTCCATTTAATGCAGAGAATTGTAGTCTCTGATTCATTCTGTCAGCCCTGAATAAGCTTTAAAAGACTTTGCGATTCCTGCTCTGTCTCGGCAGTCTGTATTTCAGGGAATCTTATTGTTAGTCCCTGGATTTCATGCCCAGAATATGTCAGGGTTCATTTTGCTGTCTTGTAGAAAGAGAGGGGAGGGAGAGTCCTTGAATTCCTCCCTCCAGCAGTACCTGGCACACTCCACGCTGGCCCTGGAAGAGCCAGGGGATGAATGTGGTCCTTGGCAGAAGAACTTTCTCACGGCAGCAGCTCTCTGAGCACAGCCCCTCCGTGACCCTGTTCTCACAGAGCTGGGCTCTTTCTCCTGTCTTCTGATTCTTATCCATCTGATGGGCAAGAATTATCCTCAGAGTTGCAGAGAATGAGAATTAGGGAAGGATTTTTGTTTGCCTTGCATTGGGGAACAGGTTTCTTGCCCGGCTTTTCCATCTGGACAGTGATCCTCCTGTCCTTCCCATATTGCTGCTGGAGTGTGGCTGAAAGCTGGTGTCTGCCTGCAGTCCTTTGTGACCCCGATCTGTTGGGATTTCTTGGCTGGAGTAGCAGGAAAGGCACAGTTTGGCAAATGGCTGGAAGCTGATGGTGAGAGATGAGGCTTTTTTCCAGAGTTTCTATCAGGAAGCAGATTGCAGAGCTGAATGCTGAAAGAGAATTTGTGTGGCTTTTAGTCTTTCAGCTGCTGCATTTAATTCCTGCCTTGGAAAAAAAGTCCTGGATGCTCATCAATACTTGTGTTTTTATACCCACACAAACATTTAAACATGTACATGTGTGTGTAGACACACACTGGCTCGGGGCTGACAGCACCACGAAGCTCAGAGGGCCCTGTGGGAAGGCTGCTTTCCAACCGTCAGGATGGTTCCCTAATTGGATTTATTCACATATGCTGGGGCTGATAAGCAGAAGGTTAATAAGAAAGAAAGTTGATTTTTCTTAGTTGCCAAATTCCTATTTTTAGTCCGATAATTTAGGGGAGAAATACTGCTAAAAGCATCATTTTATTCCCAGTCTTAATGTAAAGAAAGGATTACTGTATTTTAAACAGCCTTTCTGTCAGCAGTGTGGTTTAAATGCAGGAATTCGAGTTGGTTCCATCAGCTGAGGATTTTTTAAACACTTCTCATCCTTCCTCTGTGTGGGCATTGCTGCTGTTGGTTTAGGTACAGTTTAGCATCTGGAATTTTGTTACTTCATGGCTGGCCTATGAGGATTTCCCTGAGGCTGGAAGGCCCAGGTTTTTCAGGGAGGCTGGAAGGTCCAGGTTAATGGCAGAGGTTCACAGAAACACAGAGGGGGGTGTACTAAGCTTTTTTACTTTGAAATTGTTGGCTGAAATCGGGGAGTTACGTCAAGGAGCGACTTGTCAGACCCCTTTCCTTGGCTCAGATTCCACTGTGTGCCAGATTCCTGCCAGGAAAGGTCCCAGACAGGCCTGGGGGCTTGCTCATGGTGAGCTTGGAGGGGGCTGTCAAGCCAACAAAGCCGTCTTAGTTGTCTCTCCAGCATCATTTGGACACTGGGAGCCAAAGTGGGGAAAGCCCTTGGGCAGGGACCCGCAGGGCTGGTTGGGTACCCGCATTCCTGATGTAAACAGGCTGCCAGCGGCTTGGCTCGGTTTTCTGTGGAAAGTGGGTCACTGGGAATAAGTGGTTTAGCTTTGTGTCATTTGAGGAGAGGCAGGAAAACGTGCAGTAATGGAACACACCAGGGCTGACGTCAGAGCCGCACCGGGCGATCCGGGACTCCCGCGCGGCTCTCGGGGATGCGGTGGGAGCACGCTGCTGGATGGAGAGCATCCTGTGCTGGGGGGGGACAGGCAGCTGAATTCAGGGCAATTCTTCTGCATTAATAGTGGGCACATCTGTAGGGCCCTCACCCAGAGGGCCGAGGAGAAGCCGTGTGGTGGGAATTACAGATCTGAGCCTCGGGGGCGAAGGCAGGAAATGCAGGAGAGGGAATCGGTCCTGTTCAATCTCTCCTCCTTCAAGTGGAGTAAAACCATGAGGAGAGTTTGGAGCTCAGCCCCTGCTGGGAACCTGGAGATGGTGTTCAAGTGAGAGGCTTTGGATGCATTTGTTCTGTGCTTTATGCCCTGAATGTGGACATAGGATAACCATGGAGTGGGCACCAAAGATGAGGATTAGGTTTGGGTGCGCTCCTTTGTCTGGTTCATAGGAGCCTGAGCTGCAGCCAGGTGAGGCTTGGAAGAAATCCTTTCCATACATCCCGTTTTCTGACACTCTTCCATGTGTGTCAGCCAGGTGACAGGCTCCTGGATGGTGTGCTTGCCTCCATCAGCATGTCCATGCTCCTTTGTAATCCCCTGGGGAGGTGTGACAATTGAATTCCCACCTGACATGGGGAAGTTGTTGGTGTCCATGGACATCCATGGCAGGTGTGAGGTGAGGTGCTGGATCCCACCCAGCCTGTTTGCAGAGAAGGTGCAGGAGGTTTGCTGCTCGCAGCCATTTGATCTCCACTAACGAGAGCTGTGCTCTGCCCTTTTCTAGGAATAAAGGTTATGTTTGGTGTCAGGATTTTGGGGCTGAGCAGTGTAAATAGTGCTGCAGGATGTGTTGAATCATTGTTTGAACTGTCTCAGCCGGGGGGGAGCCGTTGTTTTCATCTGTTCCCTGTGTGGTTCTTTGCAGCTTTTCCGACGCGTGGCAGCTGCCTTGCCTGGGATGGAAAGCACACAAGACAAAAGTAGAGAAGACAGTATCCTTTCTGTGCCTGTGCCTGTGCCAGGCGTTACCCTGGACGAGGAGAAGCCGCTGCAGCCCTCGCGCAGCTCGTGGACATCCCAAAAAGAGGGGGAATAGGGGCAAGTAACCTTCGAGCTTGAAGTGCTGAGGAAGAGGGGTTGGTGGGTTGGAAGGCTGGGAGCAGGGATGTTGAGGGTGGAGGCAGCAGAGGATGGAATGGTGATCCCAAAGGGTTCTTTGCTTGGTGTTTGAATGTGTGGGATGTGGGGAGGAAGGTGGGCGAAAACAGCTGCAAAGAGGTCTGAAAAAAACCCCTCTGTGGCTCTTGCAGATCTGACTGACAGAATCCAAAATCAAACTACCTCTGCAGGCCCCTTCTTTGACCCTCCTGCTCAAAGCAAGGCTGACTCCCAAATTAGGCAAGTTTCTTCAGGTCACATTCAGGGAAACTTGGGAAATCTCCAAGGATGGAGATCCCATAACCTCCCAGGGCACAGCCTGGACCCCAGGCTGCATCTCTGTGGTGGGAGGGAGAAGACTCAACTGATGGGATCAGTGTCAGCCAAGGGAAAGCAGGTGGCATGAGGGATGGAAAAGCCTTGACAAGTGCAGTATGGCTGCACTGGAATCACTGGCCTGGCCAGGTGGATGTGTTTGGAATAGGAGCTTTTCCAGGGTTGTTGGTTTTATTTGCAGCAGGGATCATGGAGCTGGTCAATAGAAGAGAAATTGTGCCTTGGATTCCCAGAAACTGTTGGGAATGGGACAAACCTGGCACTGAAATCCCATCAGAGCATCTGATGCATAGGGGAAAGAAGGATTTGGGAATCTGGGGATTGCAGCTGCTGAGGCACAAGCTTTGTGTGACAGGGACTTGAGTGATCAGAAACATTTCGTTATGCAGGTCCCCAAAAGGTTAATGAACAACAATCTCCATTAATGAGGAGGGGTAGAGTGCACAGGCAGGGGCTGTGTCAGGCAGTTTGATCACTGGTCTCTAAATGGGAGTGCAGTAAGGGCACTGGGAATTTGGCTTCCTGCAGCCTGCAGATAGCAGGGATGGAATAGGATCATCTGCCAGGCAGCTGCATTAGGATGATTAACAGGGGCATTTTTGCAGAGCATGGAGGGTTCAAGGATCTTGACCCACTCATGCTCTGAGATGGAGCTGTCAAGGCTCATGTCAAGCATCTCAAACACTTCAAGCTTTAGATTTAGATCAGCCAAATGGACCAGACATTGGAGATGAATTATTTTGTTTCCCTTTCCGTGTTCATTTTCTCCAAACCTCTTTAAAAAGCAACTTCAGCCCCCTGAAGGAATAAGTTGGAAGTACCAGCTGTGTGATCTCTTTGCCTCTGTGTTCTCTGATAAGGGGAACGCTGGAGACTTGTGGTGAACGGCTCTGAGCTGGGGATTAGCACTCAAAGCTCCTCCTGGGAAAGGCTTCGTGAGGCTGCAACTGCAGGGCATCCGCTGGGAATTCGAGTGCTGCAGAGGGAGTTGTTTATCACAGGTTCTGAGCAGCCAGCTCTGCAGTGACCTTGTGGGACAGGAGCTATCCCTGGAAGGGGGAATTCAGGCTGGTGGCAGGGCTTTGTTGGCTGCTGGTGGGAGCAGAGGGGTTTAACTGCGCACGGATTGATGGGGAGGTCAGGATGGCATAGCTGGAGCTCTGGGGGGTAGCAGTGTGCAGTGGTGCCCAGGAAATGGTAGAGATCCCATTCCCAGAGGGATTTAAAGTCGTGTGGATGTGGCACTTGGGGACATGAGATACTGGTGGCCTTGGCAGTGCTGGGGGAGCAGGTGGACTCGAAGATCTCAGCGGGCTCTTCCAGCCTGAATGATTCTGTGGTTCTGCAGAAACAGGGATTAGACCCTTCAGTGTATCCATGCATCTTTAATTCCCACAGCAAGAGATCAGTGGGATCGCTGGGAAGAGCAGACTGGTTAGAGACAAACATTGGTATTTCAGTGGGAAGCACTGAAAATGCCATTCAAAATCCCGCTCTTTGTAGGGAAGCAGAGTTGGGAGATCTGTTTGCCTTAACTTCCTCCTTCCAGTGATTGACATAAAACTGGAAAAGCCTCAAGAGCAGCCTGTCAGTGAAGGAGGCTGTTCCTGCTAATACCATGTGGCTTCCACCTTTCTCCAGAACATCACTGCTTTCCCTCCCTGTCCTCTTCATTGACTGCAGTGTGAATATTGGCTTGAACCTTCCCCTTTCCGTAATAACGTATCGCAGTTCATCATCGCT
The DNA here is from genome assembly GCA_013397815.1 of Aleadryas rufinucha. Lineage (NCBI taxonomy): Eukaryota > Metazoa > Chordata > Aves > Passeriformes > Aleadryas > Aleadryas rufinucha. The sequence continues at coordinate 13,307 of VZTH01010704.1, read as the reverse complement.
GGCTGTCTCGTGGAGATGATCTTTAGCTTCACAAGCACACCCCACACACACACACACACACACACACACACACCAACAAAATGTCAGTGTCTTCATTATTTATAAGAAAAAAAAAAAAAAGCCAAAATATTCCAGCGTATTCTAGGTATAACTTTAAAAAAAAACAAAAGCAAAAAAAAAAAAAAATCCAAACAACAAAAAAAAATAGGTACAATTTCTTAATATTTGTTCCTTTTTTAATATGTTATGATATATTGCACTTTGAAATGATGGCAACTGAGTAAGTTTGGAATTGGACCTAGACGAGATGTATGTGCAGAAGAAGGCTTGCAAATCTGACCCATTGGATTTCTCTCAGAAACTGGGAATGCGTAGACAGCAGGCGGAATCACGGGGGGAGGCGGCAGATGCCGAGGGTTAAACGCTTATCCTTGATAATTAAACACAAATTAACCCCGAGCTCTTAATTGCGTTGAGCAGAGCGAGTCTGCCTGGTGTCCAGACCCAGCCCGGCCTTAGCGGGGGTCTGACACCTCCGGCTGCTGGAGCTGGGAGTTCTTGCCGAGGCAGCGGGGACACGTTTCCGAGGAAGCATACTGGGAAATACGGACGGGCTCTTTGGGATGAGTGGCTTCTGGAGGATTTGGGGGGGGAAGGAAAGGGTGGATGTGCATTAGCAAAACACTTGCAGGAAACAGGGAAATAATGTTTCGAGTGCAAAATGAGTTTTCAGAGCTTTTTTTTTTTTTTTTTTCTTTTTTTAAGTAAAACACCAATGAAGGGAATTTTTGTCTCCACAGAGATGGGAAGG
>VZTH01010704.1:0-12485 GCA_013397815.1 Aleadryas rufinucha | reverse complement strand
CTTTTTTTTTTTTTTTTTCCTTTTTTAAGTAGAACACCAATGAAGTGAATTGTTGCTGCCCAAGAGGTGGGAACGTAACGTTTCAGCTGTTTGGAGGAGAAAGCATTTTGCTTCTTTGCTTTTTTAGGGGAAATACTGAAATCAGGACTGGCACTAAAACCTGCCAAAGCCGATTGAAACCTTGGAAATTTGGGAGAAAGAGGGAAGAGCAGCTGGCTGCCCCAGCAGAGGGGGAATGGCACCCGCTTTTCCAGAGCGTGGGCTTAGGTCGGTGGGGAAGGGGTGTTTACTTTGATCCTACAGAATCCTAGTTGAGACATCTTAGATGGAAAGGGAGGGACTTGAGTAGGATGGAAACCAACTTCTGATTATGCAGATTTATGCCTTTATTTTTTAGCTTTTTTTTTTTTTTTTTTTTTTTAAGTTCAGTCTTCCAAGTTGGTTTAGTTTGGTTCTCTAGAGCTGTATAGTTTGGTGAAATAATTAGTAATTTAGTTTTCTATGGAATTAGGCTCACAATTAACCCTTTTTTTTTCTTTGATATTTATTTCTCGGCTTCGATTTTTTTTTTTTTTACTCTTTTCAGTGCTGATTTTGTTGTTTTCCTTTGGCTGAGGAATCTGTGTAGAGCTTTGCTGATGTTGCGAGATGTAGCTACCCGAGAAACACGGAATGGAACACACTAGAAGTGCACCCTTTTAATCTTTACTAGTCATTGTGAAGTTGCTGTGTAAGTTAATAAACACAATTGTAAATACATTGTTTGCTGGGCGACTCTGGCCGAGTTACAGTGCAGGAAGGAATTCTCGAGTCTGTGCTGCGATTGCGAATTAAACGGACAATTGCAAGGGAATATTCAGGCTCCTCCTTGGTTCTCTTCTGCCCCTCTCTCTACCATCTAAAATAACCACCTGGGGGAGAGGAAGGGAATCGTCCTCACCACCACTTTCCCCAGGAAGCGGGCATAAAAGAGTTGGAATTCTTCATTCCTGAGGTGAATGCCAGGCTCGTGCCCTGCCCTGGGTTTCTAGCAGCTCTGCACAACAATAACTTAAAGGCAGAACGAGATGTAAAAGTGCTTTTCTAATGCAATATTAAAGGCGAGTTTTTTTGACGTGGCATGTCTTGAAATAAACATCAATGATATGTGACAAAGGATCATTCTTTATTTAAAAGAAACTCTCTGGGGGAAGGAAACCTGGCTGCTTTTCCTTTGTTGTACTGTTCTTAAACCGTGCAGAAATGCTTCATCCTGCTGCTTCTTCCTTTGCTTTGGTTTGCTTTTTTCTCCTTTGGTTCTCCCTGCAGCTTCTGTTGGTCCTCATTTGGCTGTTCCCCGCAAGCACATCCTTTTTTTTCTTGCTTCTGACAGAACCAGCCCCCTCTGCTTCCCATAGTCCCAAGCTTTTAAGCACTGGATTTAAGGAGCTGGCTTAGCCCATACGGGCTGTGGTGGACCAGCAGCCTGGCTGCTTTTCCTGGAAGACCTGAGAGCAGGTTTGTCCAGAACTCCCTGGAAACAAAGGTCTGGAGAGCAGCATTCCCACAGCTCCGTGCTCAGCACGGCCAGGGGGCTGCAGGAGCATGGACGAGGCCGTGGTTTGGCACTTCCAGACGAGGTCCCTGGGGCTGCTCAGCACAGCCAGGTACGTTCAGTGCATGTCCTTGCTGATAGTCTGTGCTTAACGTGACCACAGGGCTCAGTCCTGTCCTCATCCCAGTTTTCCAGAGAAAACACACTTCCAAGGTGAGCACAGGAACAACATGGTCTTTATATTAATTTTTTTGTTGGTTTTTTTTTTTTTGCACCATCCATCTGTCAGGTTTTAGATTTTAATTTTCTTTTGCTCCGTGGACTTGGCCAGTGGAACCATGGGAACAGACTTTTAATGCTGATTTTCGTGTGATTTTTTGAGTGAAGGTCTCGGCTCTGTTTCTTTTCTCCTCCCTGCTCTGGCTTGCTCGTTGTACAGTCCATCATGCAGCTATTCCATGCCTCACCTTTTGTCTTGATAAAAGTAGTTGAAGAAATTGTGTAAGGGGGAAAAAAAAGGTTCCTTTTCTTCATGTTGGAATGTCACTGGTACCTCAGCTCTGTTTGATAATATGAACCAACAACAACAAGAGAACAAATCCGTAGCGCTTGAACTAAATAAATACCTGTCTCATTGGAAAGCTCTGGGTCTCTTCTCTCAGCACGTGCAGCACAGCGCAGGCGGGAGGTGCAGCTCCTCGCGGGGGGCTCTGGAGTGCTGCAGGAGGCTTTTGTCAGGGCAGGAAGAGTTTTGGGGGGTTCTGTTTCAGAGGGGAGGGTGGTGGAGGGGTGTGTTTGCTGTTGCTGCGGTGTCTCTGCGATTGTTTGCAGCGCCCGAGGAGCGATGCCGGGGACGGAGCCCGTCCTCTGCCGGCTGCGGCTGTGCCTTTCTGCTCCTTTCCTGCCCTTTGCATCCAGCTGCTTCCTCCGTTCCCTTCCCCAAGGCGATTTGGGAGCCTTGTGCTGCCTCACCGCTGCCTCAGCTTCCCTGGGACACGGGTGCACCAAGCCCACCTTCCCTGAGGAGGATCCTCCTTAAGCCTTTTTGTTGGAGATGGCAGCCGGGTCTGCGGGGCCGGGGAGGTGAGTAACAGATGCTCCTCGGTGAGTTATCCTTTGCTTTCCTGAAGGAGAGACTCGTGGACTCACAGCATGGTTGGGTTGGAAGGGACCTTAAAGACCATTCAGTGCCACCCCGTGCCAAGGGCAGGGACACTTTCCACTAGCCCAGGTTGCTCCAAGCCCCATCCAACCTGGCCAGTAGAGAAGGGGAAATTCCTGGATTTGGTGTGGGAGCACCAACAGACCAACCTTGGTCTCTTGGTCAAGCTCTTCACTGTTGAAAGGACCACAAATAAATTGGTTGTGAAACTGGAACCTAGCTGTGGAGGTGTGCTGGAATTAGGGATATGGGAACAGTCATGGGGGAGGATGAGTCCCTGGAGAAGGTTTTTGTCACGGGGGGAGCTTCCGTTCCTTGTACCTGGCACCTCCAGGTCCTCCCTGGGTGGGAGCCTCTGGAAACACCACGGTCACCGCCTCGATTCCTCCTGGCTGCTGCCGTGGGTAGCCTTGGGACTGTCACCTCCCTCTGGTGTCCCAATTCCCAACTCCCACTGGTGAAGGGGGTCTGGATTAAACTACAGAGATGGGAGGAGGAACAGGGAATGGGCGGGGGACACCCACCAGCTCCGTAGGGTGCTCCTGGCCGCTCGCGTGTGGCTGCAGTGGGTCAAGCTCTGCTCCCAGCCCATCTCCAAAATCCAGCAGGGAGCATCTGGCTCGGGTTGGAGGGTGCTGATGGCTTGTTTGCTCGCTGGTGGGATCAGCCCTGATTTTTCCAGGCTGGAGGAGCCACAGCTTCCCCCTGGCAGCATCTGCAGAGCTGCTGCAGCAGCCGAGCCGTCTCCTCGCTGCAGTCCTGCTTCCAGCGCCCGAATCCTCAGCAAACCAAAGTGCAAGGGCTCTCCCTACCTGCTGCAGCAGCACCTTTTTCCATGCTGGGCATGTCCCAGCTCCGGAGGAAGATAAATGGGGTGGGCAGGCTGCGGCACAGGCTGCCAGCGCTCCCGCAGTCAGGGAGGCAGCTGCAAACACCCGGACCTCCGAGCAGCCTGTCCCTCCCATCTGCGCTGCCTCCTCCTCTGCTGCTCTCCCGCTGCCTGAGCCGGGCTTTCCAGGCTTGCTGGGCTTGGGGTTTCACCACTGTAACTGTTTTGTCATCAATTTAATGGATTTTTCATCAATTGGCAAAAATGCTGATTTTATTCCCCCCCGCCTTTAACCATTTTTCCCTTCCCCACCCTGCTCCGAGCGCATGGTGAAGCCAAACTGGGCTTTTTGTGAAATATTTAGGATCCTCTTGTAGGAGCAGAATGGAGCTGACTGCCCAGACCGATGCTGGAAAAGCCGGGCTCGGGCGTGTCGGGAGTTAAACGCCTGTGGAATTGCAGCTCTGCCCTTCCCGGGAGGATAAAGGGGTAGGGAAGGGCTGGGGTGACGATGCTCCTGCTGCCCCACAGCTCTGCCCTGCTGGGTTGGGAGGGAGGGCTGCTGTTTCCGAACCGAATTTTCCAGGCTTGCCACCTGTTTCCGAGGGTTTGGATATTAAATTGGAGCCGTTCTGAGTGCTCGCTGTCGGCCACCCGCAGAGCACGTCTGGAACGAGGATGTTATTAAAGGCTTGATTAAAGTTATTGCTAATTAAAGCACTGAAGTGTCTCTCCCACAGCCGGTGGGTCCATCCATGGCGCTGTGTATCCTCGGATATAGGGCAGGGAAGGGAGAAAATGGGATTTTTCCACGCTCCCAGCACCGGTGGTTTGGCACTGAGCTTTCCTGCATTTATCCCAGCTCAGGAAGAGGGGCCGGGTGGAAATTGGAGGTTTGATCCTGACATTTCCTGAGCTGCTTGATTTCCAGAGAAGTGGGTTTGGGTCACAGCGAGGGTCACATGGCCCCCAGCTGATTCCTGTGCCATGGGACATCGTGGGATTCATTTTCCAGGCGTTTTGTGGGCATGATGGGCGCTAATGGCTCATGCCTGCTCCTTACTGCGGATCCCGTTTTTCCGAGGGGTTTTGGAGTTGTTCTGAGCTTTGCTCCGTGTTTGGAGCTTCAGCAGCTCTCCCTGCTGGGAGAGAGGAGTTCTGCCAGTGTGGATTGGAGCTGGGAATGGAGCGGGTCAGCCCTGATCTCTGTCCCTCAGCACTTCTGGTCCCTCTGGTCCTGCCCAGCGCCGCTCTCTGTCGGCACCACGAGCTCCTGGGAAGCCCCTCCTGAGAGGAGCAGACCAAGCCAGGTACTTTTGTGGGCTGTGGCTCAATTTTTTGTGCTCCCAGTATTATTTATAACATATTTAATTGCTCCTTCATTTAGCTCCCCAGTGCAGGGCCTGGCTGCCACTGGCTCTTCCCACCGGCAGCGTGAGGACCCCAGGAATTGCTGCTGGAGGCACGTGCTGGTCCATCACTGTCCTTGCCCGGATTGCTCCGTGTCCCTGGATCTCTGGGAGACCAGCACAGCAGGAGAGAAGCAGGAACAGCTTTGGAATGTTCAGGTACCACAGGGATGAGGAGCGTGGGTGTGTCTGAGCTGGGGAAAAGGAGCTTTCTCAGGTCAGCAGCTGGACACGGCATGGGAAGGAGGGAGAGTTTCTAGGTCGTGTTGCTATTGGTGACAAGTTTCCAGATGTTTCCACCTCCCAGTGTGTCTCACCTGGGATTATGCACCTTGGCTGGTGAATGGATATTGGATTGGTAAATTAGGTATTAGAGAAAAATTCTTCCCTGTGGGGGTGGTGAGGCCCTGGCACAGGCTGCCTAGAAAAGCTTCCCAATATCCCATCCATCCCTGCCCTCTGGCAGTGGGAAGCCATTCCCCGTGTCCTGTCCCTCCATCCCTTGTCACCAGTCCCTATCCAGCTCTCCTGGAGCCCCTTTAGGCCATGCAAGGGGGTCTGAGCTCTCCCTGGAGCCTTCTCCTCTCCAGGTGAGCACCCCCAGCTCTCCCAGAGGGGCTCCAGCCCTGGAGCAGCTCTGGGGCCTCCTCTGGGCTCTCTCCAGCAGCTCCACATCCTCCTGATGTTGGCCCCAGGGCTGGGGCAGCTCTGCAGGTGGGGTCTCACCTGAGAGGGGCAGAATCCCCCCTTCCCTCCTACCCACGCTGGGGGATCAGCCCGGCACATGGGGATTTTGGGATGCCAGCACACATGGCTGGGACATGTCACGGGTTAGAAATGGGGACAGTGCCCCCCTGTCCCAGGAGTTGTTTCATTCCCGTGCCCACCCCTGCAGCAGGAATAGCCTGGGTGCTGGTGGGTGGGTGCTGGATCAGTGGCCCAGGAGCAGCAGTGCCACGGGGAGGTGCTGGTGAGTGAGCGCTGCGGGGCCTGAGCGGGGTCACAGACAGGCACAAGGGATGAGGATGCAGTGGGGTCTGTGGGGCCAGATCCTACACCTCTCCAGCCCTTGGGAGCTGGGGTTTGTGCTGGAATGGACAGAGGGGCCTGAATCCCTGGCGTAGAAGTGGGAGCCAGGCATGGCTCCTGCTTTGCAAATCAAACAGAACCAGGGATTCTGTTCAGCCACCTCGAGGCCCAACTCGGGGCTGGCAGTGCCTGGCACTGCCCTGGGCCCTTCCTGGGCGGAGATGCCTCATTCCATGAATCCATGATGCCAAGGAAGGAGCTGCTCTGGCAGCACATGATGGTGGTTCTCTTGCACAGGAGCAGGGTTTTTGGGACAGCTATGTCCCTTCTGTGTCTCTACAGGGCCACTGTGCCACGTTCAGAGGCTGAAGGTGGGACCCCCAGAGCTCCTGGTGGGAAAAGGGGTGCAGGAGGAGGCAGGGGAGCTGGTGACACCCCTGGGCAGCTCTCCAGGGGGACACCATCCTTCCCACCCAGGAGGTGGCCGAAGCTGAGCATTCCCTCCTCATCCTCACTCACCCGCAGGCCAGGGCTGGTTTCTCACTGCCTTTATTAGACTTCAAAGAGGTTTTTTTGTATTTTTTTTTCTCTTTCCGGGAGCGGGTGCGCAGCAGGAGGGAGGCAGGGAATGCAGGAGGGGATGAGGATGCTGTGTTGGGATATCCCAGTCCCCCGATGGGCACAGGGATGAACTGACCCGGGGCTCTAAAGGCAAGAGCAGGCTGGGGTGCTGGTGTCACTGGAGGTTTTCTATCCAGCTGTGGGGTTTGTAGTTCCTAAATTCCATGTCAGTCGTGGTTCCAGGATACAATTCTGCCTCTAGGGGCGATGCTCGGCAGCTGCTCCTCACCCCTTCCATCGCCATCTCCCTGCTGCCGCCCAGCCAAAACCCTGAGCTGCTGCTTGTCCCCTGGCCTGACCGTGTGTCCCCCCTCAATCCCAAATCCCGGCTGTGAAGATCCCGGCTTGGCTGTCAGAAAGGACCCCTGGTCCCTATGGAGAGCTGCCCTTCTCCCCTTCCCAAAAATCAGGGTGAAACTGAGGATGCTGTGTGTCCCTCCCACTTGGCTGGAGAGGTTGGGATGTTCCCTGGGCTCTTCTCAGCCTAGTTCCCAAGGGTGTAACTCCAGTTCCTGAGGGTTTTGCACCATTTCTCCAACTTGGCCAGGCCCGGGAGACCGGTGTGAGTGGGAAAGGGGAGGAAATCCTGCAAAGGTTTTTCATCCTCCTTAATCTTTCACCCACCTCTTGAGCATCCCTGTGGTTGCCCCCTGTGTCAGCTCCTGCTCCGGTGCTGGAGCCTCTCCCAAATGAAGCCCTTAAAAAGCCTCTGCATTGTGGGGTTCACCCAGCCAAAAAAGATCCAGCCACTTCCCCCCAAATTAAGCCCCCCTTGCTCCCAAACCCGGTAATTCTGCAGCCAGCTCCCTGTGGAGATTTGGGGTGGGGAAGCTCTGCCAACAGCCCCGGCAGCTCCCCGGGCCCTTTGCCGATGGGAATCGGATACCTGTGGGGTTCTGGAGTGGGTTTTGGAGGGGCTCTGAAGCACTTGAGGGTTATTTAATGCAGAAGCCGGGGCCGGGAGGAGGGCGTGTGTGGGGGTCTCCGTGCCCAGGGTGTTTCGGGGAGGCTGAGGGGGGGCTCAGGGCAAGTTCCGAGGCAGGGGTGGGTTAGACCGGGCTGGGGAGCAAAGGGGGGGCCGAGGCCCGGCCCGGGGGCCGCTAAAACCAGCACGGCATCCACATGAAGGAGCCCAGGGCGGCGCCGGTGGCGGCCCCCGCCAGCAGCCCCAGGGCCATCTGGTCCCCGGAGACGCGGGAGGGATCCTCGCGCACGATGACGTGGGTCACCCCGGGAGCTGCAAGGGAACGGGGCCGTCAGCGGGGCGGGGAGCGGCCTCGGGCACCCCCCGGGGCCAGCGGGCTACCCACCTCCGTACTGGTGGCCGTAGTGGCCGGAGCTGATGTAGGCGGCCTGGTGGGAGTCCAGGGGCACCGTCTGGTAGTAGTCGTCGTCGTAGGGGTCATACACGTGCACCTGGAGCAGCGGGGGTCGGGGGAATTTGTGGGGCCGGGCCGGGGCCAGGACACGGCTCCCCTGGGGGGTCACAGGGCCCTGGGTCCCTTGGGTGGGGACTCTGAACAGTCCCAAGGGCTGGGGGCAGCCTGTGCTCAGGTCACCCTGAGTCTGCCCCGTCCCTGCCACCTTAACCGTGTCCCTGCCACCTTAACCGTGTCCCTGCCACCTTCACTCTGCTCCCACTCCTTTACCCCGTNACTGTGTCCCTATAACCTTAACATTGTCCCTGTCACCTTAACCGTGTCCCTGCCACCTTAACTCTGCTCCCATTCCCTTCACCTGTCCCTGTCACCTTAACTGTGTCCCTGTCACCTTAACTGTGTCCCTACAACCTTAACATTGTCCCTGTCACCTTAACTGTGTCCCTATAACCTTAACATTGTCCCTGTCACCTTAACCATGTCCCTGTCACCTCAACTCTGCTCCCATTCCCTTCACCTGTCCCTGCCACCTTAACCGTGTCCCTATAACCTTAACGGTGTCCCTGCCACCTTAACTGTGTCCTTGTCACCTTAACTCTGCTCCCATTCCCTTCACCTGTCCCTGCCACCTTAACCGTGTCCCTATAACCTTAACATTGCCCCTGTCACCTTAACCGTGTCCCTGTCACCTTAACCGTGTCTCTGTCATCTTAGCTGTGTTCCTGTCACCTCAACTCTGCCCCATTCCCCTTAACAGTGTCCCTGTCTCCTTACCTGTGTCCCTACAGCCCTGTGTCCCTGTCACCTTAACTCTACTCCTGTCACCCCCCACCAGAGTTCCCGTGGCTCTGTCACCTGCCATCAGTGGTGGCATCCAACCCTTCCCCACCCTCTTCCCTGTGGCCCCAGGGATTTTACTCCCTGGGCCCTGAGGCTGCTTGGGGAGCCCCCCCCAAGCTCAGTGTCAGCCCTGGGAAGCAGCAGGATTGGGGTAACCTCTCCCTGCCCAAATCCTGAATCCCAAATCCCGTGCCAGGATGGTGTCCCTGCTCGGGGGGACGAAGCCTCACCGGGGTGGATTTAGCCTCCAGCACAGCCATCTTCCAAGCACTGCAAACAGAACAGAGGCACTCATTTTTGGTGGGTGCTGCAGGGGTGGGAATTGTCCCCTTTCCTCCCCACGGGGACCTGGATGTGGCCGTGGGGCCAGCACTAATCTTCAATTCCCTGTTAATGAGCGCTGGGCTCACAGTTGGGATTGGGAATGTGCTGGGAGGTGCCCGACACCACAGGCATGGGCACAGGGAATGGCCCCGGCTAAAACAAGGGCAGGCAGGAAAATGACACCTAAATTTGGGGGGAAAAGCGCGTAATGGATGAATTTCCACTCAGCTGAGATCAAGCTCAGTTGATGAAGTTCTGCTTGGCCACAGCTGAATGTTTCCCTCCATCCAAGTTCAGCTGAACGTTTGCCACTCCTAACTTTTAAAATTTTTATTTAAAAAAAAATCACTTTCTATAAAAATAAAATTATTTTTAAAATTTAATTTCTAATTTCTTTTAGAAATAAATAGAAGGGGAACAGCACTAAAAAGGTCAGTTTGCCTCAAGCCAGCGAGGGCTTCACATTCACATTGTTTATTTCCAAATTCTGATGAAAACCCTTCTCCTCAGTCAGGCCAAGAGGGGAGTTCTCATCCATGAGGAAACCCCTCTCCTCAGGAGACTGACTGATTAAAAACAGCTCTTAAAAAAGAGCTTTTGGCTCTGGATTATTCAGTGAGAACCCCAAATCTCCTCCTGCACCTTTCGCCCTGTGAGCGTGTTTGAGAAAACAGGCTGGGGGCGGATTTAGCCAAGGGTGGGATGTGGTGGGAGCGGGACACGGCTCTCGTGTGGCCCAGACTCTTTCCAGGCTGGGAAAAGCTCTATCCAGGCTGGGATAATTGGGATGGAAAAGTCGCTTACACGGCGTCGTCCTCGCTCTGGGCACACAGCGTGGTCTTGGAGCCGTCCCGCAGCACCACGGTCAGCAGGCAGTCCCGGCTCCTCCCCTCGGGAGGCTGCACGTCTGCAAGGGAAAGGAAGGGATGGGGTGGGGTCCGGCCTCAGCCAGGGAGATGCCCCAGAGACCCTCCCCGGGCTCCAAATTCCCCCTGGCACAAGAGCTGGTGGGTTTAGGATTGGCTCCGTCTCCACGTGCAGGACGCGGTCAGGATCTCACAGGTTAAAAGCCAACGCAAGGAATGAGCTGATGGGCAGAAACCTCCACCCCCGTGGCAGAAAGAACACGGAAGGGGCAGCAGGCTGCCAAAAATCTGCTCGAGGCCACGAGGCCGAGCTGCCTTTGCTTTGAACTTGCCAGAGTGCACCCAAATTCTGTAGGAACGGGAGATGCTCATTGCTGGAGCGGGGACCGTGAGCTCAGGCAAGAGCAAGATCTTAAATCCATGAGGCTCCTGTGTCTTCCCCCGTTCTCCAGGCTGGGCAGGACCCTCCGGTGAGCACAAAGCTCTGGGATTGTGCTCCCACCGGCGCTCCCAGCCCAAGAAAGGCGCTTTGTGCGGCGGCCGTGGGCTGCGGGGCCCAGCCAAGCTGCTGCTTTGTTCCCCTTGTTTGTGCGAGACGTGAGCGATGAGTCAGGGCCGTGGGATCCTGTTTGCTACAAGCACAAACCAGGAGGAGAGTTCCTCCTTCCTTCCTTCCCCCAGGAAAAGCAATGGAGGAGACGATCCAGCGTCTCCTGGCTGGGAACGAGAAGGAGTGAAGGAGGCAGCCTGGATTATTCTGGGGGGGATGCTGGATGTGCACAGGTGGAGCATGGTTTAAAAGGGGTACAGCCGCGTGGAGAGCCCTGTGTGGGATGGGGTTGGGAATGCAGGGCTCGGGAACAGGGGGCTGGGCTCACCCTTGCACTCGCGGCCGATCCGCACGTCCCGGCAGCTGTACTTGATGTGGATGCGGCCGTCCATGTCCTGCTGCGTCTCGTCGTGGTAGTAAACCAAGCTGCCATCCAGGTAGAGCACGAACCAGTTCCTCTTCCAGCGGCGCAGGATGGAGCCTGGTGGCACGGGGAGCAGGTGAAGGACCCCAGCGAGCCCGGTGGGACACGGCCAGATGAGCCGATGTCACTCCCCAAACATCCCTCTCCAGCTCCCGTGAGCCGCTGCATCCCACAGGCCACCTGTGCCCGGCACGAGCATCCGGGGCAGCGTGACCAGGTGGCTTTAAACGGGAAAGGGCTGCCAAAAAAGCCATCAGGGCATTGAGTGCCGCCCTGCCGAGCGCACGGGAGCGGATCCAGCCCCGGACACGGAGCCGTGTGTCTGTTCTCATGGCAGGCAGCCCCTCTCTCTGCTTACGTAAATCCGCGAGCGGCTGAGCCACCATCTCCCTGCTGCCGTGGATTAACCGCCCAGGTCGGGGCTCCTCGTGTCCCCCACACCCCACCTCTTCCCAGCAAACCCCTCCCTGAGGGTTTTCCGGGGGGCTCCCGGCCTGGAAAGCTCAAGGGTGGCACTTACTCTGCCGCCAAAGCCAACCGCTCTTCACCAGCGCCATGGCTGCCGCAGGCTTCGCCGGATCTGCTGGGACGGGAAGAATAACGGGGTTAAAGTAGCAGCTCCTGCCTCGCCTCCGGCTCTGCCCATGGCTCTCACCTCCCCACAGCCTCCGGGGGCCAAGTGGGATGGGGATTCACCCTTGTTGCTCCTGGTATTTTTGGGGGATGAGCTCAGCGCCCGGGTTAATCGGGGTTAGGCAGACGCGGGGTTTCGTCATCTGGGAAACGTCGCGAAGGAGGCACTCCGGCCACCTTTCTTTCTGCCTTTAATCTCATTGGGATTTAGGGATTATCGTCCCGTGGAGGTAAGTGGAGAAATCCGGGCCATGGATGAAAACAGGCAGTGCCTCCCCACAGCCCCAGTAACTTTCCATGGTTAAACGGCACCTACACTTGTTTATTTTCCCTGCCTGGATGGAAATTAGTCCTTAATAAGGCCATGAAGTCATCGCTCCCCAGGTCCCCGAGCAGAGCCAACACCCCAGGGACAGGCAGGAGCAGTTCCCTGGCCACAGCCCCCATACCCACCCGTCAGCTGGGAATCCCAGCACCCAGTGATGGGAACTCCATACCCTGGGATGGCCTCCAGGAACTCCCACCAGCTCTGGGGGCACGGCAAGGCACCAACACCCCCCAGCCCCTCTGTGCCTGCGTTACCGAGTGCCTGAATCCCCGAGTATCCAGGTCCCCATGGAGTTTGCAGCCCTGATACCATCACCCGTGCTGCCACATCCCTGGGAAATCACAGCCCATGGACACCCCCATCCCCTGGCACCCTCACCCTGCACTGCCCACCCACATCCCAGGGGAAATCCCAGCCCTTGGATACCCCCATCCCCTGGCACCCACACCCTCCTGCCCTCGCACCCCTGGGTACCCCCATCCCTCTCTGCTCCCACCCCTGTGCCACGCTCATCCCACTCTATTCGCAGTCCCTCGATACCCACACCTGGCGCCTTC
>VZTH01010703.1:30128-99888 GCA_013397815.1 Aleadryas rufinucha | reverse complement strand
CAAAAACCTTATTATAAAGCATATGTGTATACATATGTGCCAAGAATTCTGACTGGTTTTGTGGACAAAATAATAATTTTCCCCCTCTGCTTTATCTATGTAAGACTCACTTAACTCAGTAATAGCTCCAGAAAAAGGATGGTCTCATAATTTTTTTTAGAGATTTAAAGACAGAAGGCATACCCAGAAAAAAACCCACATATAGCATATTCCTGTGACCAACATGCAGAATTCATTAAATCAGAGGTTCCCTGCTAAAAATGATTAGACAGCTACTAATAGTTCACTAAATACAATTAAGAATGTAGAAGGAAAGATAATTTTTTATTTAAAATACTATTTGTGCTCATTTATCATCTTATTGTACCTTCTGCCATCTGTATCACTATGCCTTGCCTAAAGCTCTCTTAAGATGACTTTCAACATTGTCCAGCAGCACATGCCTATGATTTTTTTCCTTTTTTTAAAATCCTTTGTGAAAAAACGGATGTCCTGTTAAGTTTTTTCTCCCTCAGTTTTCAATCTGAGAAAGACAGGAGAAGGAAGGATGGTTTGGTTAGATAAGGACTCAATGTGAACAGAGTAGAAAATTTGCTTAAATGTTTTAAACACAAAGAAGACATTTTATAGAAATTGTAATAAAAGCTAAAAACAGCTGAAAGACGTTATCTGAAGACAAGCAACGGGACCAGATTGAATGAGAGGGGTAAGACTAAAAGAACTATTTAAAGAGAAGAATGAAATAGGAGAAGTTGTAATACAACAGCTGAGAAGAATGTTCTACATTTAACTGGAGCACAGTGTAGAAATCAATGCTGAACAGGATCAAGCAAAACCTCAAAAGACAATTCTGAGAAAAAGTCACAGCAGAAGTACCATGTGTGATCAATAACAAGCTTGCCTGCTAGTAGGCAAGGGCAGAATGGTCTGGTGCTGAACAAAACATTTTCAAGACAAGAGAAGGCAAAATATTAATTAAAACAATTAAGAAGGGTAGAGACCTAGTCACTTCTGGAGAATATAATTAGTGAAAACAGATACTGCATACAGACAAAAGCAGAAGAAAATAGAATCATCATTCTACCCCTGAAAACAACTGGGATTTGGACCACTATATTAATTTTCTGTGAATAATCTGGTCAGCAAATGTTTGCAGCTTAGTGGGGCATCAGTCACTCCTTTCCCCCACGTACATTCTTTCCTGTAAAGGTTATAACTGCCCACTGCATCATAGTTATGTGCTCCAAATAAGATCTCTTTAAATCATCACCTACAAAAACTGTCTAGCTTTTTGGTAATTTGAGACCAGCTATTGCAAAAAAAAATGGAGCATCCTTGTATAACAGGGAATACTCCTCACACAGAGGAGACAAGGATTCATTGCAAACAGGGCAGAGGAACAATAGACTCAGTGTTGAAGAAAGGCATAAATAATTGAGAACGTCTGCAGAGGGACTAAGTTCTCACAGGAACTGGCTTTTAGCCACTTGTAAATTAAGTGTGAAGCACACAGAAAGAGGAGGCAAACAAACCTGAAATGATTAGGCAAAAGAACAGCCAAACACAGGTCCCAGTGAGGCAGTCAGCAGATCAGCTCTATCAGCTCTAGCTGTAGGTAGAGCACAGCAGACCTTTTGTAAGGGTTTGTAAGGTATAGGACACCACTTTTTGTCTCCAGCTGGGCAAAGCCTGGTTCTGTTTAGTGGAACATATCCCACAGGATCTCTATATTCAGTTTGGTGTCTTCCTTCACACATTCTGTATCCACAGCTCCCTAACATCAGGCAAACTTGACCAGATCTCAAGATCTCACAGCCTTTTTCTTCCAAGAGCTGGACCTTGACCAGTCTCTACCACAAAGCACCATTTTCTGGGACCTTCATCACCCTTAAGCTGCAGCAAATTTGGGACTGTAATTTCTCTTGGAGTCTGCCTCTTCTGTTGATGCTATGAAAAACAAAAGAAAAATCAAGCAACTCTAAACTACTTCTGCATTTCTCAGGAAGATTCCCTCCCAGAAGCAGTGAGCATCCCAAAACAACTTTTTTTCTCCTCAACTGCCTCCTTTGAGTGGGCAGTCCCATGAACAAAGAACCAGAACACCAGCAATTTCAGTTTACATGCAGACATCTGCCCATGCCACCCATTTTTCCCTCTGTCCTTCCAGAACTAAAGATGTTCTGCTAAGAATCAGAGACATCTGCAGTTGCCCCAGCTTAAAAACAAGAAGGCTGTGAGTCAGAGACTTTGGTCAGCCAGAGCCCACTGCTGCAGTGGTGGTGAGCTGTCATGTCCTCTAGTTTACAAACTTCCTTCTTACACCCTTCTGTCACGTTTCCTAACAAGCCCTCACCATCACAGAGCAGCTCTCCAAGCTCTAGGGAACCTCATGTGGGGTCAATCAGTCAGTGTATCCCTGCCACCCACACACCTCTCTTCACTCCCTTCCTCCCAGCTGGATAACGGTATATCTTACCCTGCAGTTGAACACAATTTTTTATTAGAAACCCTTTGTGTCAGCTGGGCATTTGTTTTAACACTTTTCTTACTAGCAGCTGCTAAAATCGGCTTGAGTGCCAACATGGGCAGGACAACCAGGAGATGAGGCCAAGACAGCTTGGATTTAGGAAAGGCGGGTCCTGCTTGATCAACCTGATCTCCTTCTATGACAAGGTGACCCACCTAGGGGATGAGGGAAAGGCTCTGGATGTTGTCTGTGGAGCCTTTATTAAAGTTTTTGGCACTGTTTCCTACAGGATTCTTATGGAGAAATTGACTGCTCATGACCTGGACAGGT
Organism: Aleadryas rufinucha; assembly: GCA_013397815.1. NCBI lineage: Eukaryota > Metazoa > Chordata > Aves > Passeriformes > Aleadryas > Aleadryas rufinucha. The sequence goes on along the minus strand of VZTH01010703.1, from coordinate 97,091 downwards.
CAAGTGTTCTCTGGGTGAAGAACTGTCTGGATTGCCAGGCCGGGGAGTGTTGGAGAATGGAATAATGTCCAGCTGGGGCTGGGCACCACTGGGGCTCCCCAGGGTTTTGTACTGGGGCCAGTCCTGTTTAATTTCTTCACTGAGGACCTGGATGAGGGGGTCGAGGGGCCCCTCAGTCAGTGTCTGACAGCACCGAGCTGGGTGGGAGTGTGGCTCTGCTGGGGGGCAGGAGGGCTCTGCAGAGGGGTCTGGACAGGCTGGATCCATGGGATGAGGCCAGTGGGGTGAGGTACAACCAGGGGAAGGGCTGGGTCCTGACCTTGGGTCTCACCAACCCCCTGCAGCTCCAAGCTGGGAAAAGTGGCTGGAAAAGTGGAAAAGGCCCTGGGGGTGCTGGTGACAGTAGCTGGACACGAGCCCAGGTGTGCCCAGGTGTGCCCAGGTGGCCAAGAAGGCAAATGGGACCTGGGCTGTCCCAGTCATGGTGTGGCAGCAGGAGCAGGGCAGTGCTCAGGCCATATCTCGAATTCCAGGGTCAGTTTTGGGCCCCTCACGACAAGAAGTTGAGGGGCTGGAGTGTGTCTAGGGAAGGGAACGGAGCTGGGGAAGGGTCTGGAGCACCAGGAGCAGCTGAGGGAGCTGGGAAAGGGGCTCAGTCTGGAGAAAAGGAGGCTCAGGGGGAACCTTGTGGCTCTGCACAACTCCCTGACAGGAGGGGGCAGCCAGATGGGGCCTGGGCTCTGCTCCCAGGGAACAAGGGACAGGATGAGAGGAAAGTTGCACCAGGGAAGGTTTAAATTGGATTTTAGGAAAATTTTCTTCGCTGATAGTATGGTGAGGCTTTGGAAGGGGCTGCCTGCTGAAGTAGTAGAATGACCATTCCTGGAAGTGTTCAAAACACATGGATGGGGCGCTTGGAGACACAGTTCAGTGGTGAAAATGGTAGTGCTGAGTAAATTGTTGGGCTTAATAATCTCAGAGGTCTTTTCCAATCTTGACAGCTCCATGAGTTCATAATTCCAAGATGTGCCACTTCAGATAAAAGGTCTGCAGGGAAAGAAACATCCTTACGGATGTCATAAAGTTGTTGGGTGGCATTTATGGAGAACTCGAAGCAGGAACTTTTCCTTAAGATAAATGTTTAATGTAAGAGGCTTAATATCCTTTCTTACTAAACCACTTAACAGAGCATCAGCAGTGCTGTGCACCTTCTGCATTCTCAACCATCACCACTGGAGACAGGACATGCTAGAAGCTGCTACAGGGAAAACTCTCACAGCACCCAATTCAAATAACCATTTGTGGTTTGAGAAACATCTCACAATTTCACAGCCTTGCATGTTTAAAGCTGGTATACACTCTAAAGAGTGCTTGGTTTGCTTAAACACTTCTGTAACAAAAAGTACAGGAAACAATATCTCCTCCACTGAAAGGATACACTCAAAGAAATAGGAAGCAACCTTTATTCTTTCTAAAACAGCCAGTTCTACATAAGACAGTGCAGGACCTCTGTCACTTCAGCACCCTGCAGTGTTTTGGCCAACAAATCATAAGTAACCAGCAACTCTACAGATGCTGAGCCCCATTTTACAAGAGCAGGTGGAGCTTAAAATGGTGCTTAGGCACTGTGGCAGGACTCTGATAATGAAAAGTAAATGGTTTGCAGTGATGGAGGGGATCTCCCAGTGTAACCACATGTTTCCTGTGGTTTCCTGTGTTTTTTTTGTGTTGGGGTTGCTCTGTTACGCCACACTCCTTTTTTTGTGTGTGTGTACATGTCAGGTTTGGTACTGTTGCATACTTCTGTTAGTATGTGTAAAATGGATGCTTTCTCTTTTCTTTCATTCTGGTTGCGCTTCTCTGTCTTTCTGTTGCATTTTTTTTTCTCACGACAGAGAATTAACCCTTTTCCTAAGAGCATCTCTGAGCCTGTCCAGGGAGATCTAGTACATTCCACCTAGTCAGGGACAGACCTGTGGCAATCATGTACTTTTAAAGCTCCTTAACTTTTGCACCCAGTAAAATGTATGGTTTCAAATCAACCAGCCTGCTGCCAACACACACAAATTTGTTTTGCACACTGTCATGCAACTGTTCCATAGCCTAAGTGGTCAGCTTTTCATTCTTTAGCAGAAATGCACGTTTCTGAAGTGTTACTGACATGATTATCACCATATTTAATTCATTCATTAATGATGAATGAAGCCACTTCTATCATCAGTACACGAGTAGGGCTGTCAGGAAGGGTGATCAAACCAATCTGCGTGAGCCAAAGACTTTTTCCTACATCCCTTCCATGTTTAACCTTCTGCCAAGAGAAATTTAGGTCATAGTTACACTAGTAAGCAACTGCACCAGTTTACACTGGTATATCTAATTTTTTTTCTTTATTTTGGGGTCTAATTCATTATCGAAACCTTTAACTGAATGGTAAATAAAGCCAGATTTAGTGGGTTTACTGAAATCACTGCACTTCTGATGTAATCATTTGGGCTTGAATATGGAATTTTCTGCTCAGGAAAGACTGAAGTTTAGTTAGTCTTGTAAATGTCAAAAGCTGGCAAAGAAATTCTGTCTAAATGGGAGCATTAAATAGCCCATACTTGCAGTCCAGATGTGCCGTGATATGTTTTACACTTTGTAAGGAGTGGCTGAAAACCCAGGAGAGCATGAGGAGAAATCTCCTAGTAATAGCACATATACAATGCATCCACCCTGGACAACGTACTCACCTGTGGCAGCAGATGTCTGCTGTCTTTGTCCCTGAGGCCAAGGTTCTCCTTCAAGAATTTTATTTTATCTCATCCTCAATAAAGCTTAAAAAGACAATAGAAAGCCCAGCATGAAATGAGATTACAGGAAATGAATGTTCAGAGAAACTGCTGAAATAAATGCACCAAAGCTATTTTCCATGGCACAGTTCTCCTCCCACCAGAGGTCACTGGCAGGAGTGACATGATGGCTTTGTCCTCCTGGCTGCTCCGGTCTCCTGTCCCAGAATCACAGAATATGCTGGGTTGGAGAAGCCCCACAAGGATCCTTGAGTCCAACTTCTGTCCCTGCGTCCCCAAGAACCAGACCATGTACCCGAGGGCATTGTCCAAATTCTCCTTGAACTCTGTCCATCTGCTGCTGTGACCATTCCCTGCTGGGGAGCCTGATCCAGTGCCCAGCCACGCTGTGGGGGAAGACCCTTCTCCTAACATCCAACCTAAACCTCCCCTGACACAGCTTCAGGCCGTTCCCTGGGTGCTGTCCCTGGTCACCAGAGAGCAGAGATCAGTGCCTGCCCCTCCTCTTCCCCTCACGAGGAAGCTGCAGAGCTGCAGTGAGGTCTCCCCTCAGTCTCCTCCTCTCCAGCTGAGCTGACCAAGTGCCCTCAGCTGCTCCTCACGTGGCTTCTCCTCAAGGGCCTTCACCATCCCCATGGCCCTGCTTTGCACAGTCTCTAACAGTTTAATGTCTTTTTTACACTGTGATGCCCAGAACTGCACTCAATATTCCAGGTGAGGCCGCCCCGCCCCAGAGCAGAGCGGGACAATCCCTCTCTGGCCCAGCCGGCCATGCTGGGCCTGGTGCCCTCAGGACAGGGCACAGCCATCGACCAGGACCCCCAGTCCCCTTCCCTGGCACTGCTTTCCAGCCTCTCATTCCCCAGTCTGTCCGTACACCCAGGGTTACCCCATCCCAGGTACAGAATCCGATACTTTCCTTTGTTGAACTTCATTCAGTCAGCATTCAGTCCCCACCTGAGTAATCCTGACCTGTCCCTGCAGGTCTTCCCTCCCACTCTCTGGGCAATGTTTTCAAGCTCATCCTTTCACTAGCAGTGGGCACCGAGGAGCACGACTCTAATAACAACTGTGAGCTTCCTGGGCCTGGTCCAGGCCTGATACGTTTGATTCATGGCATTTCCTTGCCTCAGGAGGATTAAGCAGGCATACAGGCTCTCACCACTTTCCTCATAGCCTCGACAGGAAGGTGTGTGCCTGGCAGTGAGGCACGGCTGACTCAGTATTGCATAGGCTGTGTCAGATACTGACAGACAAAATTGTTCCTCGGGGCTGTAGAGGGCTTTGGAGAAACCGAGCCAGCCTAGCTGCACTTCTGTGCACCGAAGGAGACACCAGTGGGTCACACTATTAGGAAGATGCAAAAGAAGTCTTAAATAACTGGTATTTTCCACCTCAGGTTCAGCTCAAACCGTGGTAAGCGCTAAACAGCAGGCTCAGGGACTCCTTAGCCAGATATTGTGGTAGAAAAGCAAAGACATGTCAGCTCTGATCCAATTGTATGTCTTAAAATACTTCTGGTCCTACAGGATAAATCTTGAGTTGTTAAAATATCCTAGTAAAGAAGAATGGGAGTCAGCCATGTCATAACAAGGTCACAGAACAGCCTTTGACTTTTACACCAAGTGAGGTGAGCAGTTCCACAGGAATCATCTAGGAAATAGTTGAAGCAGACTCACATATGTTAGGGCTGCATTTATTTTTATCAAAGCCTGCCCCAATCCCAAATACAGCCCCAAAGTCAGAATAATTTGTAAGCAACATCCAGTTTTTAAATCCAGCACTGTGACGACTGAAAGTTGGGCAACTTACCAAATTTATAGGCTTGTGCTTATATTTTTCAATCCTTACACAGTATTCTAAAGATAGACATTAATTACACAAAAAAACCCTCACTGGTCATATTTGTTCATTTCAGTTTCAATTTTACATTATCTGATTATTTTATCTAGCACACTCATATGTTGCAGATATGAATTATTATCATTATAATGTGGAGAAGAAACACATGAATTAAATGACAGCATCAGATGAAACAGATAAATGGATCAGATACACCGGAAGTTTTTTACATCTTGTTTTCCAAGTTATCATGAATGTCAAAAGATCTGTTTTATTTATAACTGTTTAAAAGTAGGAAAAAGCAAATTACTGGGTATACAAAATAACTCAAAGTAGCTGCATGAATATTATTAATAATGAGGTTATCAAAAAGTTTAATACTCACAGGGAAATTATAGTAAGCACTTCAAGTACTGCCGTATGTCTGCAGATTACTTGTAATATACAAATGTAATATTATTTTTAGGTGGAGGGGAGGAGAAAAAGCACTTCACTAACCACTATTTTATTTCAGTTTTTAAAACCTCAGATGCAGAAATCGAATCAATATTCATACAAGTACTCACAAAATATCACAGTTATTCTCTTGCTTACATTGTGGAGGTACCAACTTTTGGAACATTATTAAAGGGTATCGATACAGTGTGAAAAAAAGTCCATTTTTTCCATCATCCCTCCGGGGCATCCTTCTCTCCCAAACTGGCATTGACTGATTTGGCTTTATTTTTATGACAGATGTTTTATAAAGTCTTCTAAAAACTGTGTCATCAAACAGACTAATCTAATGGTGAAGGAGCTGAGACTCTCCTGCTTCCAGGTCGGTCCATCAGCACAAAGTCCAGGGATAAATGAACGCTTCAAGCCATGGCTGCCCCATCTGAGCCACGTGAAGTGCCTTGTTATTGCTGATTCTATAGAATGATTTTAATCTGCCCCACACACTTCCCAGGCAGAATTATTACAGCAGAAAGTGTTTAGCTTGGAGTTAATTTTATACTGCACTTCAGCACGGCTGAACCAGATATGATAAATAGGGGTGATGCTTCAGAAGAGGGTCAGAGGAAAAACAGGCTGTACTCTGAACTGAATAGCTCTTGCTGTGTTAGACAAGAACAGGAACAATTTCCACAAATGATGAGCTTTTTTCCCTGCATGATTTTTACTGGCAAACTGAAATATGCAGATGAATAGCCTGAAATGGACTCTGCTTCACATGGAATAAGACAACTAATTAGAGATAAAATAGAAATAGCTGCTTTCTAAAATGATATTTTTTTGTATTCCATCAAGTTTAGCATTGCAATGAAGCATCAAAGGCAGCTCTATGTTCCTGCAGGCTTCAGCCAGCTAAGAGCAAAATGATTCACTTCTTCCAGGTTAGGATCTCACATCCACTGTCTTCAATTGCTCCCTGCCCCTTCATACCTCTGTAATGCCCACTGTGTGCAGAGCACAAGACTCAATATTTGCCTCTGCCTCTGTTTTTATCCTTTGTACATGCACATGTCAGATGAGGATTTTTGTTTCTTTCCCAAAGTATTTTTCTTCCTGACTCATGCTGCTTCTGATACATTCTGCTGTAAGCTGGCAGTTTGTACTGCGTGTCACACTCTGGTGGATCTGTGAACAAATCTGCAGTTTATTTATATACAGCTAGTAAAAACAAACAATCAACTAATTGTTTCTTTACATTCATCAAGGTGCAAAAGAGATTGCTTGATCTGATATTGAAAGTTGGAAGAAAGGATTTTTCGTCCTAACAGTAGCACTCAGCCGCTTCCAAGTTACACAAACCTATAGTTTTAATTATCAAGTACCCATTGTTGTAAGCCATCAGTTTGTACTGTCCTCGATTCTATCATCAGGAACAGAGCCCAATTTTGTTTTACTGTGCACAATTCAAAGGACCAGATGTGTGGACAGAAAGAACAGTGTCAGTGCTTGCACCTCTACGATAACCCTGACAAAAAACACACTGGCAGCCCTACCATACAAAAGCCCTCCATGATAAACATTTTGTCACTACAAACAGCAACTCTTGACCATTTTTTTAGAAGGCAGGCAATCTTTTCTGAAAGAAAAGAGGTGCTTTCACAGGTTCCCTGCTAGGCTTTGTACATGCTATGACTTTTGGGTTTGTAGTGCCCAGCACGTCCAGCTCTGCTCCTGAATCTACAGCAAGCAGGGTTTCAGCTGGCAGGAGGTGTATTTTGTCTGCTAACCACTGTGTGGAAAGTCCCTTATGTGCTTTCACCTCCACACACACACACACCCCCCACGATGGGATTTCAATCTCTAAAAATATGTCTTGCATTCAGTGTGATAGAGCCTGAAGCTGAGGACAGACTCAGCCACACAGAACTGACCTTAGGTGAACTTCCTTTACCCATAATGTATCAGTGAAAATTAGATGTGATCCTGGAAGAAGCAAAGTCAAAATGCAGATCCTACATGCTTGTCTTGATTTTGGAACTTGAAAGCTATGAAAATGTTCTAGGTCAATAAAAAGCAATTAGCAAAATAAACTTAAGTGAATTACATCAGCAGCCCACAGGTCATGAGCAGACCACCCTCTCTTAGCAACTTCTGCTTCACAGTGTATTTGTTTGGCTCACTTCCTGTATCATGATTCTACTGAGATGAGATTTTCTTTTCTGTGGAGGGCATATAGATTTCAAAATAACTTTCCCAGAGAAATAATTAATTTTCACAAGTAATGAGGCAGAAGGTAGGCCCCAGCTGAGACACCTTCCATTGACCCTATTCTCGAATTTGGGAAGGATTTGAGAAATAGGCACCTCTTTCTCTTCCACTCCTATTCCAAATTTCTGAAAGAAAAATAGCAGAAAATGACAGCTGTTCAAAAAAAAATTTCTGTATGTTCTTGTTTTCTCTGAGAAAAGAAAAAAAAATGGAAAAGAATACTGGCGATCTGTAGAGGAAAAAGAAAAAATTAGTTCCCTTAAAACTGAGGTATGTGGACCTAGCTTCACCCAATACAGATCTTTTCTTTTAGAAAAGCTGTTATTCAAACTATGGATAGTAGCTGCAATTCTTCACATACAGCAGAAAGGCACTTTTCCTGCATCCATACAATCTAAGCAGCATAAATAGAGTGGATTTGCTGAAAGACCAAACCCTATACCTAGATAAATAAAATCAGGAAACCTGTCCAAAAATCTCTAGTATGTTCAGTATCTGAAATAAATGTTTGACAGGGTGAGGAAAACAGCTTCATGATTACTTCTGGGTGGGCTTGCATTTTAGCAGCCATAATGATTTGTCATTAATCCTTGCTCACAAAAGCTGGCTCCAGAAATTAAAAGGTGCGTAGGCAACACTCAGCAAACCATGACGTGGGAGACTCTCCTATTCTGCTCTGGAAAAGGTCAGTTCTGCCATGAGTTGCTACATAATACCTTGGCATTGGATAGCTTTAATGTTGTTGGTGACAAAATGGGCTAAACCCATCAGGCAGAGCACAGGGAGAGGCAATGAGCTATACTAGAGTAAGGAATATAGTTAGGTATTCAAGTAATTTGAAAGGGTTTACCAAATGGCTTTATGAAGAGAAAGTGAACTGCAGATCAGTACTCCTCCCTTTTCAGCTACCAGTACTAACAAAAGATCTATTCTTGCATGCTCGAGGAGCCATTTAAATTGATTGCAGAAAGGAGCTTTTTATTCTGTTGTATTTCTCTCTGATTTGTGGTTTGGTTTTTGTTTGTTTGTTTGTTTTGGTGGGGGCTGGGGCTTGGAACAGGTAAGAACGGCAAAGAGGATTTGAAAGGGGCCTTAAATAAAAGAGAATAGATTATTTCCCTATTTTCCTATCTTCCATTACTCAATCATCAAATTATTCTTTGCCGCGGCGTGTGGCGGTGGGTGAATAGCTGCAGCCTCTCTCGGAAGGGTCCCCAGCCAGGAGAAGCCACTTTGGCGCAGAGGGCTATCCGAGGGCGCAGCCACACACACACAGCCCGGTGTTACAGGGCACACGAACTCACTCTCACTATGCAGAATACAGCAGCGGCAGGCAATGAAGGAGGCAGGAGGGCTACACCCGTTTGCATGTCCTCCAGCGGCTTTATTCCGGCGTGCAGCCCGTAACAAAGGCGCGGTCAATGGGGGCAGGGACAGAGATGAGCCTGTGATCCGCCCCGTGTTTCCCCTTAAGTACAGGGGGTTGCGAGGGGCGCGGACATGGGGCGGTCCATAGGTGGGGGCTAGGGAGGGACTGAGGGGTAGGAGCCAATGGGGGTATGATTCAAAAGAAAACTTCCAGGTATGGGACATAAGGGTGGAGAATATGGGGACCGATCCCTGGCTGGTGAGGACTACGGGGCTCCTTTGGGATTGGGGCCGTCCCATCAGTGGTCTTTCTCTGCTGTGGGCTTTGCTGGACCCTTCTCAGTATCCCTGCAGGATACGACAATTCTTCTTATACTTCTCCACAAAGAGAAAAAGAAGAAATTAGATTACCTGCAATCAGCTCTCTGGATTTTTAGTTTGAAAACTTGCAGATGAAAATTTCAATGAGAAAATCCCCCTACTATTTAATTTGGCCTGTGTGAAAGAACACTCCCCCCCTGCCCCGCCCCCAAATTAACCTCCATGAGAGCAGACTTCAGGCAGCTGATATGCTTCCAGTGTGATTGCAAGAAAATGCACTTGGAATGACTGAACAATGTTGCTGTGAATAAAACAACATCAAGCCAGCAGTGTGCCCTTGTGGTGAAAGCAGCCAAGCATATCCCGGGCTCTGTTGCAGCCAGCAGGTCCAGGGCACTGATAATTCTCTGCTCTGCACTGGGGAGAGCACGTCTGGTGAACTGAGCCTGTGACTCAATGTGTTTATCAACAGCTTCTGCTAATGCTGATACTAATGTGCAGACAAAAAAAGTTCCTTTTTCACCTCTAATGCTGATGCAGCCTTCGCATGTTAGCATAATCCACACCTCCCAGACACTTCCCAAGGGAATTAAGAACAAGGACTTTTTACTCTGAGAGTTACATTGGCAATGGCGAGTGCTATGTGGGGATTTTTGTGCAGTTTATACCATTTACCTGTGAACTCTGTATCTTGGATATAAGTATTGAGTGCTGACAAGGAGCCTAGCAAGGACTGCTGAATCAGTGTTCAGTGCTGAGACAGAGCATGCTGTACCTGGGCTACCTGAAATCTGGTTACTCCAGGTTTTAATTGTAAATAATTATTTTCTAAACTCATTAGAGACTTGCTAGTCTTGATATACTGCTGCATATGGTATTTCTGCATTATCCATTTCTTTCAGGCAAGAAGTTTCTCTGTCTGTGTCAATCTTGAGGCTATAGTTAGCAAACTGTGGTTTTGTTTATTATTTGTGTGCCTGCTGCTATGTAACCATCAACACACAGAGTGATCAATGAAATTCCACAGAACTTTATATTGTGCTCAGCTCAAACCTTTTATTTTAATTACTGTGTGCACAAGCATTATCCTGCTTTAATAACACCCATTTTCTATATGGTCTAGAGAGAAGCCCAGAAAAGCTGAGAGCATTGCATCATATAGTAAATTTACACTGTGTTAAAATTATTCCAGTGAGATATGTAGGGCCAACATACCAGAGTACCTCAGGGAAATAAGCTGCATTTTTGGTCACAGCCCACTCAGGATGGGTTAATGGATGTGATTTCACATTAAAGGATGTGACTGGTCCATGTTTACAGTAAGAACTATAATGACTAAAAATAATATCCTTGACCAGGTAGCCTGTAAACTAGTCTTGGGGAAAGGAAAGATGAAATAAAAATCACAGCTCCTCAACAGATTTAAAGCTCTGGTTTTATATTTTGTTACCTGGGCCACTGCAGCATGCCTTCTTGCTTGATCACACCTGACAATGACCCTTCCTGGGAGAAGGAAAGCTTGGGCAGCAGCCAGATAGAACATGGAATCCTAAACAGAAGAAAAAACTACAGGGAAAGAGAAAAAGCCCGAAGGCATAAAACTCTACCTAAGGTAAAACACTCTGATATGACAAGGTAGGAGGAGAAAAAAATTGCCTTGTGCCAATCATGTTTAAGAAAGAAAAGCAGCAATGTGCAGTGAGCCTTCTGGCACCAAGAAATCCAGATGGTAAACAGAAGAGGCATCTCATTTTTACACAGCTGCTCCATGCACAATAATGTTTTATGGTCACTCCTTTCTGGTTATCCAACTTACTGTTCACCATAAAAGACAAAATACAGAAAATACCAGCAAGACTTTTTTTAACAGGTGGTTAAACTTTGCACAAGTGGGATTTTTTTTTAATCTATCCGAATTGATTAGAAGGCATTATTAAAAATGTTCCCAAAACCTCAAATTGAGACTCTATAGAAAAAGAGACAATTTTCAAGTTATAAAAAAAAAAACTATCCAAAGAAAGAATAAATAAAAAAGCAAAGCAAAAAACCCAAACATCTCATTCTGTTATAAAGCCTAACCAAAAATAGTGATAGAATACAGAAGTGGTGCTAGCAATGGTAAATTTAATGCCTGCTTTATGGGACTAAAGTAGCAGTCAAACATCATGAATAAAGATATGTTCTGCCATATCAGAAAGCCTGTGAAAACATACTGTCACCATGGCAACGCTGTGGCATTTATAGGAACTGTTAGAGCTTAACAACCAGTGACATTGCTCTTAAAAAAAAAAAAAAGACATTTAAAAAATTGACTGTACATATATTAAGCATCAGTGGGACCATTGAAACCTCATCAAGTTTCACAAGGCCAAGAGCTGGATCCTGCCCATGGGTTGGGGCAATCCCAGGCACAAATATGGGCTGGGTGGAGAAGGGATGGAGCGCAGCTCTGAGGAGAAGGGCTTGGGGTGCTGGTGGGTGAGAGGCTGGACATACAGCTGCTGCACCACTGTTTGTCCCACAGTAAAAAACAGAATTCATACAAAACAAAAAGAAGCGGGATAGGACTCACTGTGTTTCACCATTTTATGACAAGTGAAAGATGCATTTTCTACTCTAAACTAGCACGAGGTCACTTTAACGTGAAAAGCACTTCACACATCCTGCTTTAGCACAGATAATAAGACTTCTTTGTCTCTTCTGCCTTGAAAAAGACCTTTCACTCCTTCCTGCTCCTTCTAGACCATTAAGATGGTCATATAGATGTTTAAGGGCATGATGGGGATTGTTCACTGGTGTGCCAAGAGGGGAAAATAGTGAAATTGCTGTAATGTCAGCTGCTTTTAGAGTGATGCTGACAAAAGAAGAGGGGCCGTGGCAGCTTCACGTGTTAATGCTGCAGAAATTTCACCAAACCTATTAAAAGAGTACAAAACTCTGCAGCAGAACTCTAGAAGTACTGAAAACAGGATGTTCAAGGTAGGAAACCAATAGCTTTATTTTCATGCAGATGACATCAGTGTGAATAGAACATTAGCCATAAGCACAAACAAATGACAAAGCACATTTAAATAAACCAGGATGAAAAAAAAATTAGATTCTGTGTAGAAGAAAATTCAGGTCACTGCCACAATCCCAATCTTGCTGTAGATCAAAGGTTTTCATCTTCTTCTATGCAGTTTGTGGGGGTCTGTGGGCTGCTTCTCCATGGTCATGGACATGGGCAAGTTTGTTGATTTTTGAGCCAAATTTAATATAAATCCCTACCAAACAGTCTCCAGATCAGAGAAGAAGTTACAATTCCTTAGCTAGAGTCCTTGAAGTTATCCCATGAGATCACAACTCATGTGGGTAGGTGTAACACCTCTGTGTAGGGCTCTGAATCTGCTAAATCCTTGTGTGCCCATCCCTGGCTCCCAGGCCAGATAGCCACATATCAGGTACCTCCAGGCCTCCTTCAGGGGTGTATGTGGTAAAAGATGATTAATCTATGTTTTGTGGACATTTGCTCAGAGTTCACAGCAGGTAGAATGAAAAAAATACAAGTAAGATTTTATTCCTATTTCCTTTCATTCACACAAAATCCTCTTTTTGGAAATGTCACTTTAAAGTCCATTTAGCCCTACAAACCCCATCTCTGGTTTCTGAAGATGTTTTCCCTGAGAACAACACAATGCTGTAAATCTACCAAACAAGTGAAAAGCAGAGAAGGACAGCACCAGAAATCCAGCAAACAAGGAGATAAAGCAGGAACAAGTACTGGAGAAGGCCAAGCAAGAACTTGGGTTAAATTTTTGTGCTAACCTGTAGTCATTGGCACAGAAAAGTTCACACCCATCAGCTGTAGATGCTCCTTACTCACATAATCCCCTTCCCCATGGAGCATGAGGGGTAAAATCCGTGGTATTTAAATGAAAGTGAGCAAATGTTTAGCCTAAACTAAATGAATATAGTTTAATATTGTTTCCTGCAGGGGAGATGTTGGTCTCTCACTGTTTGAAGGGTGTAAGAGTGGATAGCTGGCATGCAGGGAGGGTGCTGGCTCTGTGGATCTACCCCAGCACCCATCTCTGCTCAGACAGGGAGTAAACAAATATCTCTTCTTCATCTGTCAATCATCTATCCATCTATCTATCTATCTATCTACCTATCTATCTATCTATCTATCTATCTATCTATCTACCTACCTGCCTACCTACCTACCTACCTACCTACCTTCTTGCACTCTGGGTACAACCCATATTTGGGACAACACTGACTGCAGTACAGAACCAGCATCAGGGCTGTTCTCACACACACCCCCCAGACGTCACTGGGAACAGAATCCCATCTCAGCTCCCTGCTGTTAGTCCAGCACTTTCATTTAAAGGTCATGGCTGAGATATAAAACTCTTGCAATCCTCACTGGAGTGAAACAGATTTGCTCCCTGGCGTCTTGCAATAAAGAGTTTTAGCCTGTCCTTATTTGGCCTTATCTCTCCACAGTAACCCTTTCACCTAAACTCCTTGTACTGACACTGAAGAAACTAACATAAATGTGGTATTTAAAAAAAAAAAATTACATTAAAAAAATGACACACATTCCCTCTAATTCTGCAGCACATATAGTATATTTGCTTTAATTTCATCAAGAAATAGTAATTCCAAAAAGCATTTTTAAAGGTTGAACAGGATTTTCTACAGAAACTGATAGAATAAACAAAAGGCCATACCTACCAGGGTGATGCAGAGCTGCAGAGCACAGCAGCATTAGCACATGGCCCTCCCTTTCCAATCTCATTAATATTTCAGCCTTTCCAGAGCAAATACGTATCCTTGTGAGGCATAGTGATGTGCCAGAGCCTCCTTTGAGGGCTGGAATAATAATCTTTCCATTCAAAGTCTGGTCTGGTTTCTCAAGAGGAGAAAAGAGAAAGTGAGGTGTCACAAGACTGAATCACCATCATGTTTTCTGAAAGCTTCTGCTAGACTTTGGGAGTGTTAAGGAAAAATTCTCTGCTGCAGTGGGGGAACTGGTGTGAATTTCTTATCTTTGCTACAGTCAATTTAGCAATATCCACAGATATGCTGCCTTGAAGTGACTGCCCTGCAGTATTAAATTACCCTTAATAGACAGCCTTATCCCAGTGGTTTACAAAAATATCTCCTTAGGATGCTTCCAAACATACCAGAGATGCTGGCCAGCCAAGTTCTCCAAAATAGTCCTCAGTTAGCAGCTTCCAAACTCCACACAAGAATCAAATTGCCTCACTTGAACACTGTTCCACATTCCCTTGATCAGAGTCATCATGTCCTGCTTTGCGTTGCAATTATGAGGAAATGTCTTTCTCTTTTAAAAGAAAATAAAATTTACAGAGCCTTCAAATAAACAGAACCTGACACAGGAGAGAAATCCCAGACAAGTGGGAGAAACACTCTTACTGCTCCTTCACGAATACTGTCAACACATGGCTTTAGGCGGCATTTAGTGCACCAACAGGAGAATGTCTTATACACCACACTGTCACTGCCTTTGGGAAATTATCTGAAAGCCTTCCTTTGCTATGATCTGGGTGCCTTGGCACTGATTGATACGCAGCTAGTGCCAGTGCCTCACGGCTTCTGGAGATGGTGGCTGTGTTCTCGTCCCCTCCTGCCCAGGTTACCTTCTGCCAAAGGTTGTCACCCCCACAGCGAGCTGTGCTTGTATTTCAGTAGCAACAAGTCACAGCCCAGGTCCTTCATGTGAGCTCACCAGCAAGCTGTGTTTGGGGCTCTGGTTGCCCTGCTGTGAACTGTGACAGCCAGCGTTCAGAGCCACCCCTCCTTCACTGCCTCTGCCACCAATAGCGGCAACCTTTACCCAATGGATGGGACATGCAGCAAAGGGAAATAAGTAACTCCAAGTGCCACAGCTACAGCCGGAGCCTCAGCTTGGATGAGTCAGCACAGCCCCAGCTGTACCAGCTACAGTGCTGGCTTTGTTTCTCCACTTGCAGACTGCCAGCCAAAGCAAAAAGGAAAACTTCCCAACTGCTTCTCATTATTAGAGCACGAGCGAGACAGCTACAACCAAAGCTTTGCCTGAAAAGAGGCAGCATGTGCCTTCCATCCCTGCTTCATGATGTTTGAGAAGCCTGGCAGCACTGGGAACTTTTTCAAGACTCATCTGTGTGCAGGAGTGTGGTCTTTACCCTCCTGGCAGGACACCAGATGCTGTTACTGCTATAGTATTCCAATGCTGCTCAACAATGCCTGCAAACATCTACTTGGACTACAAGTAGATCCCCTAAATTTTAAGCAATCTTTAAAATCTTTCTTTCTCGGATGAATCCTACAGACAGGTTTTTTTGTTTACGCTGACTTCCCGGAATGGATCTTCCTTGTACAAATGCATTCAAAGACATTTACAGATAAAAGCGTGCGGTGGTTATTTGTGGATTCTTAGCACCAATGTTTCAGCCATATAAACCAAATAAACAGACTGAGTGGATGCTGGAAACAGGGTTTGAAACACATGCAAGAATGAAATTCATTTGCACATGCTCTTGCAGGAACAAAGCAAAAATCTGTCTTAGTAGAAATCAGTTTGGGCAGAAAAAGACAAAGACGGGCCAAAATAATTACATATCTAATTTGCAACAAAGGTTACAGTGATTTTCTAATATTAAGCACTGGTTAATGCTAAGTATTAATCACTGCTTAATGCTAAGAAAGAGCATCTTATTGAATACGTGGGAGGATTTTTTTTTCTCTGGAAGTCTTCTAGATCTTTCAGGCTTATCTTACAGAATGGGACACTTCCTTACTTGTATTTGGAGTGTGGGATATAGAGTAAGAAGAGCCCTGGAGAGCTTGAAAAGCTAAATTATACCTTTCTCTACAAACTCTTGTTAGTGTAAAAAGGCTGTGCAAGAGATGATGTGCTCTATTGTCTCTTAGCTTTTTATAAGAGATCACATACAGTACACATTGTTCCAATGCACTCTGAAGCAAAGTTCTGCTAATGCAAACTTTTGTTTTTCACAGTGAGGAGATTCATTAATCTGCTTTCAAGAACTTAATTTGCTTTTGTATTTAATTAAAATAATTTTGTGCATATTTGTACATTGTAACTCCTACAATATTTGGAAAAATGTGAAACATAAACAAAATGAGGGGACATCCTGGGATACTTTTTTATCAGAGTGCTAAATAAACCTCCATAATTCTAGTTTTTAAGCAGGATGGATGCTGCAGGATGGATGAACTACAGCTGATCCTACTCTAAGCTGGCGGGGAGAGGCTTGAAAAGCCAATGTAGCTGTGGTTTTATACACAATGACCAAAAATGCTTGGATGTGAGATGGACTAGGATCTGCTGCAGGCTGTCAAAATGCATGTGCCCCCCATGATGGAAGGTAGCAGCCACTCACTGCCTGTAGCACTGCAGCATTTATGAAGGAGAGGCATAAATAACTTGTGTTTGAAATGAGAAAAGACTTTGGAAGGCAGCCTGAAGTAAGTTAAGTAGTAGTTTAGTTCAAGGTCAAATATTTCTTCATCTTACTTAAAACCAGAGTTAGGCTTACAGGCACAGCTAGCAAAAAAATATTTGTTATATCACCAGATCTCCCTCATCAAGAGAATTGCCAGGATTTGGGACTCAACTTGGCTGCTTCTAGATGTCAGAGCATATGCTGTGCTACTGCCTGCCTGGCATGTCTGCTCCCTGAAATGTCTGTCTGGGTGTCTGCCCACCTTCACTTTCTCCTCCCTTGCACACTGGATTTTCCTTCCAGCGGGAAGAAGTCACTGCTGGATGCCACAGACAGTCTAGGCCTGATCATTGTCACCACTGAATTCACCTGCAAAGTGTTCCCAGGAAAAGAAATGCCTCAAAACTGGCTGAAGAACAGCGCTGTGTCAGCTGAACATTGTGTTAGTGGTAGGAGGAAGGAAAAGAAATAGGACATGAAGCAGCGTAAAGCATGGGCAGGTGAAACCTTCACAGGATTGCAACCACTCTGTCACTGGACTGGGGTCAGCAAAGATTTATAAACCTCAGTAACAACAACTCAGCTACCAACTGATTACAAATGCAAAGGACTGATAGAGCTAAAACTTTAGGAATAACAAGTTTCATGAAGCTGCCTTCTTTTTTTTTTTTTTTTCCTGAGGAGGTGGTCACCTGGTGAAGGAAATATAGAATTCTGGTGATAAATAACATTGCTATTAAAAAAGAAGAAAGATATAAACTGAGACAGTGTACCACTGTGGCCAGAGGTGGTGGTGCCCCATTCAAGACCTCTGGTATTCTGGCTACAGGAAGCTTTTCAGCACACACATTACATCACAGCCTTTAATGTTATTTAAGCATTATACACACATCATACACAGTCAAAAGTCTTTCCTAAAACTGCAGTCACACAAGACAGTAACTGTGCTTGCTTTCACATATCAAACTGTTTCAGAAAAGGTTTTCCTGGCATTTTTTTCTAGGCATTATCTGAATGCCGTTAACAACCATGGGAGAAAATTGCAGCACACGGAAAAATCTGTGAGTGCCAGGAAAGATCAGCTTTTGATAGCTGGTTTCAAATGGCAAAACTTAGAATAGACAAAGGATGCTGTACACAATATCTTTCCATTTTTGAAGAAACTTGATTTTACAAAGAGAAACATAGTTAGTGACTCAGTGATAAGCACATACAGTCCGTTATTTTCTTTTTGGGATCAGACTAAACACCTGAGGGGGATAATACCTATTCATACTTGTGTATCACTCCACCCATGTAGCTGCAATACACCACACATACTGTGAGACACCGAAGCTCTGGAGCTGACCTTCAGCTGCCATAAATTGCCCCAGTATCATCAAGGGTACACACAGGTTAGCAGTGGTGAGGTACTGGTAACTCAAGAAACTATTGAAGGCATCCAGAGCAAACTGTGACACACACAATGTATGTATGCATGAATTCAAAGCAAATATTTTGACTCGAAACATTAACAATGGGACACCATACAGAGTGGCAGCACCTATTTATTGCTATTTCTTGACAGGGCATTCACTGCACAGTGTTCTGTGTAAATTATATGCAACAAATAGAAAAGACTGTGAAACAAGCAAGTTCAAAGGAGGAATGAGACCAGCAGAAAACCATTTGAGGCACAGGGGCCTGCAGTCTTGCTGAGCAGACTCATGGACTCATATCCTGCTACGGCAGGTAGTTATACAGTTCTGCTGACTTAACAACCACCTACACTTCTGGCCTTTCAAAATTTGATGGATAAAAATTACAATCAAGCAATAAACACATCCAAGAGGATATTCTTCTCTCTCTTTGAAGTCAACACCTGGGGACTTCTTTTGCCCTTCTCGTTCACCCGAGATGGACTGGCCAGATCTGTGTGGTCCCGTGACTACACAGGGTGCTCCACAACACAATCCTGATATGCAGGTATCCTATATCAGTGGAGCAATTGGTTTTCCATTGTGAAATATCTCATGGAATGTAGCAAGCACACAGCTGTGCCAAGACCATGTGCAGGATTTTCCTATACCACCCATACTAGTTTCACTGATTACTCACTTCCTTAGCTACAAAAACACATGGCAAGTTTCTTCAGGCTCAAACATCTGTACACAAACTATTTGGGCAAAGATGTTTCCATTTACTCACACCTCAGTTGCTGTGACTGACATTTTAAATCTGCCTTAACCAAACAAAACTTGATTACAGAAAACTCCAGGCTGACAAATTAAATTACATCTCTCCATAATGTACCCTGTACTGTAGTTTGCTGCACAATCTAAATGGATACACCAGCACTGTCCTTTTCACCTATGCTTCATCCTTTTCTTCTTCAAAATTCAATATCAGGCTGACATTGCCCTCCTCCTCCAGGCACATGTTCCCCTTCTTTAAACAGCTTTTAAA
Source organism: Aleadryas rufinucha (assembly GCA_013397815.1). NCBI lineage: Eukaryota > Metazoa > Chordata > Aves > Passeriformes > Aleadryas > Aleadryas rufinucha. The sequence continues at coordinate 78,163 of VZTH01010703.1, read as the reverse complement.
GACATATATCAGTGTGTGAAAAGAGCCTCTTGGTGCACCATTCAGCTGCTGGCATCGTTAAAGGAAGCTGGTGAGTTTGAGTTCAACAATAAAACAGTGCTAGAAATGGATCTGTTCTTTTTTTCTGTAGACCCTCTCCAATACCATTGTACTTTATGCACTGTGGAATGTTTAAAATGCAAACTCCCCTTTAAATGTGCACACATAATATTTTGAATTCATCTGCATAAGCTGCGTGAGGATGATTTATACATAAAAAGAGTCAAAGTTATCCTAAAAGCTTGAATTACTCCCTTCATTTGTAAAGAGGTTGCCAGCTTTATGAGATAGCTCCTGTGAGGATCTGGACGTGAGAATCTGTGAAAATTCAATGTATTTGCACCAATGAGGAATCTGTGCAATAGTTTGAAATGTGCACCCCACGGGCTGCTTTTCTTCCTCTGTGTACACTCTTTTTCCCCAAACAGGGTGTGCAGACACAGATATCAGTACTGCAACCCTCCTCCACAGCAAATACATGAAATATGTACTAGCAATAACCCAAAATGCTAAATATTTTGAAGGCATCAACATGGCTGACATCCAGATGAATCAGCAAGTTGAAAACTTGTTATTCTACCAGCCATAAATCCACACCAAAACAATATTTACAGCTCTAAATCTCAAGGAATGGATTTTCTACTACCCTTTTTGGTATCAGTGAAAGAAAAACTGTAATATACTTTCCATAAGATAAACAGGGAACACACAACAATATAGTCAGTACACATTAATTTAATTATTGCTGCTTTTAAGCCTGATGTCAGTATTTTGCCCTGCTGTATAGGAGACAATAGACAGTTATAGATTTATTAAGTAAATGAAGAAAATTAGCCAACTTCTGTGAAACAGACACCTTCATCTAGTTGTGAGGGAACCTGAACCACTTCCTACAGCAGTTAGAGGTAGTTACAAATATCTTTAGTTTCCATTCTCCTGCACTTATATTTCTAAACATAAAAGATTGGGGACTGTCAAAGGAATGGTGAATACACAAGTTAAAAAGCTGTGTTTTTAAGGTTTAGAATTTTACACCAAAAAAGCTCCACAAATTCAATTGAAAATCCTATTTGTGTGTAAAAAGCAATCAGCTCACAGTGCTGTCGTTTTCTTAAAGTGAAGCTATAATTTCAGCCCTGCCTCAGTAGCTCTGCAGTGGATCCTGCCTGGCTGAGTACAGCAGCCACCCTGAAGATGGCCTGAAACCTTCTTCAGCAGAATATTAACATTCAAAAGGTGTACAAAAAAACCCCAAACACCACCAAAAACAAAAGAAAAAAAAAAAAAAAAAAAAAAAAACCAAAAAAAAAAAAAAAAAAAAAAAAAAAAAAAAACACCACAAAAAAAAAAAAAAAAAAAAAAAAACAAAAAAACACCCAAAACAACAACAACAACAACAACAACAACAAACCAAAAAACCCACAGGGTATTCTTATATCTTCACAAAATCAGACCAAAAATCTGCTTCTCTCTTTCACTCTATTGATTGTTGCCAGTAATCTGTCTGTTTAATTGCAATTAACACAGCTTGTATCAGTCATTCTGAATACTCATAGCAATTTATGGTCTTCAGACAAATTCCCCATTCCCTTACACACCTCAAGATACAGTGGATGATATGGATGCCAGTGGTGTACTTTAGAAAATAATCTGACCATGCAGTGGGAGATGTATAGTCAGTAACATTTGCTGCTTAACTTCTGAACTTCTCTCTAGGTATTTTTGCCCTGAGATCTCTACTTGTTTCTGTGTCCTAAAGCTGCCCTTGATCTAGCTGCTTTTTATTTTGAGGGGAAATACATAACTAAAGCAAAAATCTCCCTGTTTCCCTTTTCCATGAGAAAAATGAAGTCAGTTTTAGAACGTCAGTCAGATAGGCTGATTAAGAAATGTAAGTTTGTTTTTTTTTAACAGAGAGTTTCTACTTAAAAGCAAATAGATATATTCTCACACAGAGACCCCAAACCATTTTAGGTTGGTCATTTGTTTTGTTCTCTTAGGGGAAGTTCAGTTTTACAGATACTCCATATTTTCACGGACCAAAGAAAGAATATGGGATATTAGTCTTCTCTCATATTTTTTTCCGACCTCTCTTACAAACAATAGATTTAAATCTCACCAGCACTATCTCCCTTTTTCTGCCCCATGAGGATTTTCCCGTGGAGGAATCTTTTATTTTTAAACATTAACTCTGTCAACTGCATTGTGGTCGTCAGGGTCAACCTTGCGGAGCGTGGGACCGTGGCTTTGTGCACGTAATAGGACAAAATATGCTTGCAGAGATGATGCAAAGCTGCCACCCAGATCACCACAATGCAGAGATAGTCATTCTGTGGACACCCGTGTGCACCCTCTGAGTGGTCTGGCTTCAGACCATTCACTGTCTGGCTTCTCATGCTTTACACAAATGTAAACAAGGGGGAAAGCACCTCCTTCAGCTGTCACATAAAAAACCTCCATGCAGGGCTCCCTCAGAACCTTGCCCTCTGCAGGTAACCAGAGCTATCTAGAGACCTGGGCCTGGCACACTCTCTGGGTGAACGTGACCATTATTTCAGCTGCCAGTGATGCCATGATGCTTTTTTTGCTTTTATATATATCCCCTCTATATACTCTTTCATATAACTTTTATGTATTCTTCTGAGCCTTTTAGCCCACATACTTCTAATTCTTCAGCTTTGATAACCAGTACAGACCCAATATTCCATTAAGCCAGGAGACCAAACATCTCAGAAGCCTCAGACAACAAGGTCTTCTCTGGAACACATTTTGTAAACTGAGATAGGCCTGACCAGGGGGGGAAAAGTTCCTCGGGGAGGGGGGTTCACTCAGCCTCTCGTTGGGGAATCTTTGATAGATTTGCTAATTGGCAAGGCCTATAATGTTATACCCGAACTATTGTGGGTGTGCATTTCGGGGGGTGCTCACGGGGGTGCATTTCAGTGTGCATTTGGATGTGCATTCCAGTGTGCTCCACCTGGACAGGATGCACCAAGGATCCTTAAAATAAATACCAAGGTAAAATCCCTTTTTTTCCCTTCTAACTGTGTTTGGCTCTTGATTTTTAAGACCAAGGATAGGCATCACCAGCACGTCTCTTTGCAGAGCATTTACGCGAGAACACACCTCAGAAAAACCACAAGACTGTTTGCCGTATGAATCCATTAATCTCACATCATGGTATGCCTCTGTCTCTCCAGAAAAATGTTTCAGGAAGGATTTTTCAGCTCCTTGTTCTCCCTCCTCAGGTTCTGTTTCTCTAGATGAGCTTCATAAAAGGTGTCCTAGGGCCCGTTTGCTATAGGAAGCAACTTCTGGAAGGATAATTCACAAAGTTTAGAAACCCCTCCTTGTCTGGGAGATTCATGACAGGACTTGACAAAAGATGCTGTACTGCATTTCCAGAAGATTTCTGGCATAGAGGTTTCATTATATTGGACAGAAGCTTTATATTTTCCTTTAAGTACTCTCAAATCTCACAAGGTGTTACAGACACAGTAGCACATTTCTGCAGCGCTGCTGCTCTGCGATCCAGGCAAGCTGGTGTTCTTCCTGGGAGTACCTTTTCGTCAGGAAGAAACTTGACATCACATGCTTCCCTTTAAACAATCTTCATTGTGAAAAAATTGTTATCCACTCAGCTCTAAGAAATTCAGTAGGTCTGCAAAAAAAAGAAGGAATGATTAATTTCTTAGAGGAAAAACTATCACAACAATGAGAATCTCTAAATCCATAAATCCTATAAATTAAGGAACTCCCAAGGAAGGGGAGGTTTCCTCCTATCACTTTATATGCATTTTATATTAAGTAAGTATTGGATTAAAAAAAAAAAAAAAAAGAACCAGAAATAATCCCAGGAGCCATCTCGTGAACATGTATAAAAGCTGGATGCTGCTGCCACAGCATGAGCTGGACCTCAGAGGAGGCAGTGCTTCTGCTAGGATCTGGTCCCCGTAAGGTTAAAGCAGGAGCCGGGAAATAAGAAGGAAAAACCCTGAAATATAATAAATATCTAATAAATATCTAATAAATATCTAATAAATTAAAAACCCAAGCTGGTCAGAGAGGGGAGTGTGAAGGTTGAAAGCGAAANTTGGTCACATCTTACATTGCAACCTAGAACAGGGAGTCAGGAAAACAGGCCAATTGGTTCCAGGAGTTATTAGCCAGGCAGGGTTTGGGATTTCAGAGTTATGTTCATATAGCCCCCTTAACGTTGCTTTGGGCATCTAAAGTTTTTGGGTGTGACTTTCGGGTTTCACAGATGTTACAGGGTCAGTTCTAGCAGGGTTTGCAGTGAGTGCATCATATCCTGGCTTCCACCCCCAGACATGGCAAACTCCAATGTTCTTATTTGATTTGAAAATATTATGCTTCACAGATGCCTTTGAATGAAAATAATGTAAAATTCCTCAAGAAATACCATAAAACATTGGTATTTCAGATCATTTCCTACAGCACTGGTAATGGGGTGAATTTGCATCTCCAGGTATTTAACAGAAAAATTCCTTTAGTGCCCTTCAAAGAAAGCCCTTTCTTGAGCCAATGTCATTAAAATATTTTCCGTAGCCTTGACTTGCTTTGCTATAAAGCTGCTTCTTACCCTTTTTGAAAATGGAGACTTGAAGATAATTATATTTAATATTTCGATGTGCTTCAGTTCCAAACTCTACATCCATTTCAAATAGTATAAATAAAGGCAGCCTTTCAGGAAAAAAAAAAAAAACTCCAACCAATTTTGATTAGAAGCCATAACTGCAATACTGAGACATTCACTGCGACTCAAGAGACGCTCCTGCCAGCTTGTCAGTGTGCTTCTATTTTTGTCTGCTCCCAGAATCTGTTACTTACATTTGGGTGCTGCAGGTGGGGGCCCTGAACTGCTGCTCCCCACAAGCAGAACATGCAGCATTCTGCCACACTTGCAGGTCCTCTGCCACCCCACTCACTCAAGACGGCAAACGACCACGCAAACCTGATTTTTCCTGCTGAAGTTCCTCTCACTGGTGTTTTTACTGAGTTCCCCCAGCACTCACAGCCAATGCCACGGCCAGATTTTCTGTGTCAGGCTGGTAGAGATAACACAAGGCAGAGAGCTGATTTGTCAGCATTCACATCCCAGCACAGCTTTCCTGGGAAAAGAGGGGTGGGATGGCTGCTTTTAGACCACAGGTCATTGTTTCAGTTGCTTACCACACTCCATCTTTCTCTTTCCCTGCAGGTGGCTTCAATTGCCACCAGCATCTGGAGGCTTCCTTCCCCTGGGATGTGTGTTGGGCTGGAAGGATGAGCAGGTGCTGGCAGGTGCTGGCAGGTGCTGTGAACATCCTGGCCACAGGCATCTCCCAGGGAACACAGACATTCCCATCCCTTCTCTTCCTCACAGGCCATGCAGTACCACTGGCACTCCCCTCACCTCCACAACAAAGCACATTTTGCAAAATAAAGCCACTTTCCAGGGTTCTGTGTCACCTCTGAGTCAACTGCCCTGTGTTTTCAGGGTAACTCCACTGCTTTTCCTGTTTTGGGAATGTTTCTTTTGGCAGGTGTGTGAAGGTGCATGAATATCTCCCTTGATATAAACCATTCAAAATGTAATTTAGACATTATCTAGGGGTAGTAAGCAAGCAATAAGACTCCTAACTTCTCATTTGTGGAATTATCTGGATAATATACTGGGGAGGTTACAATGTTCAGAAATCTGAAGGAAAAGTCATACCATAAACATGATTTACTTTGGAGGCTGTAGCTTCCCTCCTCTCCTGTCCTAACAAAAGTGATTATCTCACTTTTGCATCCACTGCTGTAACTTTGCCTCAGCCTGTGCACAAACCAGAGAGCCTGGAATCCTGGCTTGGCCAGAGAAAGACGTGAGAGATTTTGTTTTGCACTCAATATAAATATAATTCATAATCTGATGGTTAGTGCTAACGTATGTTTTTATGAGCCCAACCTAAGGAGACTCCTAAAATCTGTCTAAGAACAAGGTGAAAACAGCAAATATTGGGGCAGGGAGGGTTGTTGTGTCTGTCTGCAGAAGGAAGGAAGAAAAGGAAATAAGGATAATGTGTGGGGTGACAACATCTCCTCTGGAGGGATCTAAACCATCAGTGTGATACAGGCAGATTTAAATCATCTTAACCCAGAGGTGGCATTGCATGCAAAAGAAGTATTTTCAAATTATGTTGCACTAATACTGATTTATTTTTCCTTATTTGTATTATTTAGTGTGCACTGCAACAATACCAAAAACATCCTTAACATCATTTACATAACTCACTGTAAAAGCCAAGAATTCAAATTTACTTTCTCCGCGTTTTTCTCTACTTCCCAATTTTGTCTTAATGCAGCCTAGATGTGAAACCTAGCATAACATGACAGCAATTCTGCTGCCAAAAATTTAAAGGTGAAAGATTCTACTTCTCTTCCTTTGGCTGGTTTATGCAGGCAGCTGGGTAAAATCTGGGTGGTGTGTGCAAGTAAGAGATTACTAGATATCTGGTGGCTGGCAGCTCCAGAAAAACACTGATTTAAACTTACACTTTGCATGGACACAGCAGAATAAGAGTGTACAGATAGTTCTATGTTTAATCCATAGGCTTACTGGTAATTAAACAAGAAATGTGCAATTTTATTGTTATAATGCTAAAGATTGAAGTAGGATGCTTTCCAAAAGGCATAATATAGGAATTGTGATTTGGTGTTATGCAGTTCAGTAATGTCAACCAAGACATGTTTTACATCCAACTCTCATTAAAATAACCCCAGAATAACACCACTGAGCAGATTTTAGTAAGAAATTATAACCGCTACCTAACCCGCATTAGTTAGCTTGCCTTAAAAGTCATCTCAGAATAACTTAAAGGCCTTTGGAATAATGAGGATGAAGAGACATGTGAAAGCTTAATGAGCAGGCTGATGGCTTTCCTGCAGTTTGATTTTGCCCTGATTTTCAATAACTTTGCAGAGCTGAGAGCGGCTGCTGAGAAGGGAGACAGGATTGTCTCAGCAGAAAGGCAGTGATACAGTTGCTGACCTTTGGAGCAATTTGGAATGATGAGTGTGTTTTTTCCCTTTCAAGAATCCTGCTTCCCTTACAGAAAAGTGCCCCTTCTCACAATGATGTCATCCTTTGAGAGCGTGTCATGAAAGGAAGAGGCAGCTCCCTTAAATAAACCCATACAGCTAAAATTGCTGTACAATGCGCTGCAGAATCCCAGGCGAGGAAGCTGGTAACACCCAAGTGATTCTTATCCAGTGTTTTGGCTAAATTGGGGCCTTAAAGGAATGAAAGTCATCCTGCTGGCTAATCCAGAAATGCCAAAGGTGGCAGTGCTTTCTCAGTGAAACCCACAGGAATTCCATGATGGATGTTTTACACACCCAACAATGCAACAGCTCACACCGACACAGCCAAATCGGGACTTTTCCCCCACAGCTAGCTGTTGTCACTGATCTAATGCCATATACCACATTTAGAGCAGGAAATAGCTGAATATAATATCAGCTAATTTAGGAAAATGGTCATAAAAGCAGTTATTCAGTGTAAAGAATACTACCTGAACAAAGGCTGCAAACATTTCAAGGGTGAGCATAAAGATTTCACGTGACAAAATATCAGTTATGCAATTCTCTTTTCCAAATAGAATAGTAACCAGCATATCTTAATGCTACCACTTAATGTCCTGTCTCATGGCATTTATAATTCTCCAAAAGTCAGTGTCATTAATTAAAGCTAAAAGCATGTGAACCCCCATAAGGAAACACACAAAGACAGAGCTATTTACCACCGCAGTTAATTTACACTCGCAATAAACTCACATTTTCCATGACTAGGACAAATTACTTAATTCTATTTTAAAATGTAATGGGTTTTCTTTGAAAGGCCCACAACACATTAATTGAAATTAATCTGAAGGATTCTGTACTAAAGGGAGCAAACTCTTGAACTGTGACAAACAAGGGAAAAGTATGGTATATTGAAAAGATATTTCAAGAGCAGCAAAGCTTCACTGTGTACTACTACATTTTTCCATGTCAAAAGATCGTTTATTTACTAATAGAAATAGACTAAAAATGTATAACTATTAACTTCAATCATATTATAATATATATATAACTGCTAATATATATATAACTGCTAATATATATATAACTGCTAATAGGTCAATAAAGCCCATCTACATTCCTATTTTGAAAAGCAATTGGTTATACATCCCTCCCTTTGTTTAGGCTGATATTTCGAAAATCAGCGATGATCTCAAATTACACTGTTTTTTCTGCCTTTTTCCTTAGCTTCGAAGCATTAATGAAAAACCACCAAACCAATAAACAGAACCTAAGCTACCGTAGAATGCTTTTGGACAGGCACCACTGAGAAGTTCCACGCCCTTTCCACTCCCTCCTCCAATGTCCTCCAGGCTGTCCATGTCTTGATACTTCCATTGCAGCCACCAAGGAACTGAGGACCTTTTCACCCAGAAAAATCTGCAGCCAGCCATTTATCTCCCTGCTTCTTGCTTTGAGAGAGGCTTTTCCAGTCTAACTAAGTCAGTGTGTGACAAAAAGGGGTAAACTCACCCCCACACCACCTTCCAGCCCCAAAGGCTGCCACCACTCCCTTTGTATCAGACACTGCTGTTGTGCAACTGCAGCATAAATCAGGAGTGGAAAATCCACCTGAAGAATTAAAAATGAAGCAAAACAAAGACGTTATCATCAGAGCATCTCGAGAGATGGGCACAGAGGAGGGAAACTGAAGAGAGAGGAGCAGGGCTGCCTCTTCCTGCAGCAGCTGATTATTAAATTGGTTTGGGCTGCGGATTGGAAGTGCATCCTAAGCCTTGGTGCAGAGCTGGGGGGGAAAGTGACTGTGCAGTCACGTCTTCTTAGAAACAAAGAGGTTAGAAGAGAGGGGAGGACCCATGGGTGTGGCAGAGCTGTGGGTCCCAGACCTGCAGCAGGATGGGAGCAGATCCAGGGTAAAAGGGAGCAGACGGACGCGGTGATTTCAGCAGTCACTGTCAGGCTGCGAGCACGGAGAGAGGGGAGAAGCAGCTGTGGGTGGGGATAGGGAGAAGCTGTAGGAAAGAAGGTTGAAGGCAGAGAAGGTTTGGGGGATAAAGAATTGCAAAAACACGGTTTCATTTAAGTGCACATGAGAGCAAGAGAAGAAAGGAAGGGGCAGAAATCTTCTGCACATCAAAACACCTGGGAAGAAGCCACAAGAAAACACCAGCTCAGAGGATGTGTGCATGCTTGAAGACACAAATACATATTAAGGTATTCAGATTGTAATCATGCCATAAACCAAACAAATATCTGGTAAAGGAGCAGAATTATTATGGCAAACTGCAAGAGTCTCAGCCATCCATACCCACACTTCTCTACACAATTTGTACACCCCCTGACACCACCAGCAGTCACCTTTCTCATCTTCTCACTGCGAGATCAAGACACAAAACAAGGGGAAAACTCCAGAGCCAGAGTTTTGGGGTGTTGTTTATCTATCACATACTTGCCAGTTGGAAAGTGGGATTGTGGTGTTTTTAAATTTAATGTGATAAAGCCAAAGTGTTAAGTGGTTACTTAGCCACTTAAAGAAAATAATAGGAACATCTAAATGTCTTCCTCATGCTCTTCATGTCCTTCTCAATTTACTTTAATAGGAAATGGCAACCATTTCATCTTGAAATAAGACATAAATTTTTTACAGTGAGAACAATCAAATGGTGGAACAAAGTCCCAGCAGAGGTGGTGGAGTCTTCATCTCTGGAGGTTTTCAAGATGAGATTGGACAAGGTGCTGGATAATCTCCTTGATGCTGCTTTCCCACAAAAGGGATCTCCCAGTCTGAGCTATCCTGTGATTCTATCAGTCATTTGATACATGTGATCTGCCAAAATTTAAAAACAGAGGAAAAAAAAGAGGAAAAATAAGCCTTATTCTGGGAGATGCTGTTAAACATCATAAAGATGAAAAAATGTTTTCAATACTCTTAAATTGTTCTGATTCATCTCAACCACTGGTTTTCAAACTTGCTTCCAGTATCTTGACATTCAGCCTTGTTGAAGGCAGGCACAGGAGAGGTACTGGGGTGATTTCTAACTGCAGATTGCAGCACTGAACACTGAAAATGCTACCAAAAGAGGGTGTCATTGCTGTCATGAGGACAAGCATTTATCAATAAAACTTTCTTATGGTGTTAGATCTTTGTAGCCCTTAAGGCCTTCCACATTACACACAAATGGCATGTAAAACTAAGATATAAAATAATATTGAAACAGTTGTGAAATTTAAGAGAGAAGATGGCTTTTCAGAACTGGAGACTCCTCATTTTTGTTTCTCAGGTGTTTCAGTAGTATGACAGATCTTTTCCCTGTTGCCTACCTAGGTAATTCTGCTCTGGTTTGGTGGGAGCTAATATTGATTCCTTAACTCTAATTCACTCCTTTATTTATTCACGCCAACTGTAAGACAAAAGAGATACTGTTCAAAATCCTAATTTGACTTCAAATAGAGACCTCAGGTTTTTTTATTTAAAATGAAATGTTCACTGGGATATGTACTGCAGAGCAATACACAGCAAGCCAATACTGTTGCTAGTGCTGGTCAGAGAGTTTATTTAAGAAATCCAGTTTAGCTTTTTCCTACTGACAGACATTATTTGAAACACTTCCTTTTGAAGGGGTGAGCAATAAAAACCCACAGCCTCGCAGTGCCTGCTGATGTGTCACAGCCTCTTCTCCTGGGCTCCCAGCACGTGAAGGGGCAGCGCTTCCCCTCTCCTCAGTCTTCCTGCTCTGCTATCAGCCCTCCAAGGGTTTGGCAATCACTCATTCAAAACTACACACCTATTAACCTTGCTCCCCACTTCCTCTCCATGCCCAGCCATTCTGAAAATCTGGATGCACAGCCCTCCCTGTCTCACTCTGCTGTCCCACCCTTCCTGCCACCTCAGAAGCCATGCCTGGCACAAGTCCCATCAGAAGCTGTCACCCTCTGCAGGCTTCTACCACTTGCAATTGCGCCTGCTATCAGCAGAGACACCTCAGCATTCTCTTATCAGTGCATCTAGCCGGGGACCTGGGCCAAAGAGCTGCACTTGAGTCACTTTCTTCAGGTTAATAGAGAGCAGACAACCTATAAACAACTGATCAGTCCCGTGCTCATCAGCGCTGCATCCACACCTGTGAGGCGCTGAGGGTGCCTGGGCTGCAAAGGTGCTGATTTTTAGCAAGGCAATGCCCTTACGCCACAAGACACAGCCTTGCTTTGTCACTGCTGCAGTAATATCAGCAACAGCTGCAAAATCAGCTATTTCTCCTGTTCATCCTGCTATGCTGGTTGCCTAAGTGTATTTCATTTCAGCGAATTCTAAATGCTCACATGAATATTTTTCGCCTTATATTTAGTGTCTTCAGTGTTCACCTGGTTCTTCATCACAATTGAGGGGGCATATTATCACACTGTCTTTGATTTTTTTCTAATTCCAGTTCAGAAGAAACTGCTGTGCTGGTAGACTTGAACTTTTTCATTTTTCTACACAACATCTTACCAAAATGTTAAGCGTAGAGGGCTTCTTCACCAAGAAAGGACACTCTCTTTTGACAGATACTTATAATAAGCTCTTAATTGTGTAAAAAATTCTCTGAGTTTTCTTTCATTTCAGAAAAATGTGGTCCCCTTCAGAGGATTTTGATCCTGCAGATACTGCGTTTTCCAATGGAAGGCATTTCTCTGAAAATTCTCGAAAAAGTTTCATATTAAATGACTAAAAATACCAAAATGACATCTTCTTTAAAATACAAAAATAGGGATGAAAATCCCATTGTCCCATTCACAGCCTATTCCTGTCACTGCAAACAAAACTTGAAATCGATGTTTTTTCAGTGCACTACTTGAAGGCCAACATGAGTTTTTCCCAAGGCAAAACCAATTACAGCAGAATTACTCTGGTAGATGTTGTCTGACATCCAACAAAGAATGTTTCTCTTTCTCCTCCTCCTCCATTTTGTGAGCTGGTTGTGTGCATTTCGGTCCCACTTGCCCTTAAATCCTGCCTTTTGATGGCCAGATTCTTCATTTTTCTCTAAGTGGAAGGTGACTTTCTCACGTGGTCACAAGCCAGTAGGAACTGGGTTTTGAGTAAAACATCAAACAGTCATAATTGAATTTCTGGAGCTGGCAGCATTGCCTTAACTCACTGAGAGAGAAAAGCAGGCGAGTTTTTGAGTAGCTGGAGGCTCTCAAGTGAAGCTCTGACTCACACAGAGGGAAAACACACGACATTGTTTTGAGAGCTTCTCTGTGCACATTATTCTAATTTGGCAGTCCTGGGGCTCAACTGGTTTTCAGAAGAGCAGTGTCATAAATCACTGTCATTTCTGTCCTCAGCCACTAAGAAAAACAGGCACCATGTTGTGGGACTGCCTTACACCCTTTCTTCTGACACACATTTGTTTGGAAAAGCTTTGAACTCCACATCAAATGCCCCTCATAGTACAAATAAACTTCACAGAAATGTTTAAACAAGAACTGTGTACAACTTACCACAAATCGCTAAATCTGTGACTGACTGACTGACTGACTGACTTTAAGGTGCAGTTGTAATGCTGTGATGAAAAAGGCTGTATTTTCCCTGCTAAAATATCCACCAGACATCTGTGGATAGGTTCTCTGTTCTCCCAGTGTTGTTATGAAAAAAAGTAACAACTATAAAAGAAAATAACTATGATTTTGAAAATGTATCATCCTTAAAGAAAATGCCATAGGATCTTGAGAATCAGGGCATTAAAACCATTCCATGATCCTCTGACTCTATGACTCTATGATTTTGACAAAACAGAGATCAGGACTCAAGAAAAGAGGAACTGAGCAGGCAAAGGTTTAAGAGAGACCACAACACAAAATGGCCTTTTGACAAAAATGGACTTTAAAGCCCCAGTGCTACAGACGAATATGCCAAGCATAAGTGTGTTGTGGAGGACTGACGAAGAAGATTGCCTCCAGGGAATTTTCTCCCTGGAGGAAAAAGAGCAGAGGTAGCACAACAGAATGAGATATGGCTGGTGGTAAGCTTTATCTTAATGGACAGACCACCTGAATCCTTAAGTCTCTTAAACTTACCTGAAAGATTTGGAAGAAGAATGCAGAAAAAAATCAAAAGTGATTTTCTGTTTTCAGCTCATGCCCTTACTAAAGACAAGTCCAAGTACAGTGGCCTTTTGCTGTCACACTGTTTGGTAAAGAATAAATATGGACATTAGCCCTAGGAATAACTTGAGCATGCTGATACTTTTTTCTCCAGTCCGTATATAGAAGAGAAACAGTGAAGACACAAAAGTCTGAAATACACTTAACAAAATAAAATAGGAGAGGTAGAGCACAAAGATATTTGTGAAGAGAGAACAACTTGTCACATAAGAAGTGAGCAAACTTGAGGACATGAGTAACTGAAACCGGATTTAATTTTAGAATTAAGACCCCTGCCACGCACACATGGTCAAATGGAAAACCTCTGTTTCAAGCTGAGAATTGACTAAAAAGTGAAAGGAAAGACCTGAAAGTATGCATCTCACCACGAGATGAGTACAAATAGTCCAGATAATGACTTGGAGCACTTAAATTAGATTAATTAGATGTCTCTTCATATGGCTATCCGTCTCTAGAGACCACTGAGGAAACTCTGAGTCTCGCATGAGCCCTTGTTGGTCATGGGTGGGCCCAGCAACAAAAGATAGTTCAGATATTTATGTGAATAATATAATTAACCAATTAAATCCTTACTCATTTCTGTGGGGAAAAAAAATGTCAAACAAGCAACCAGAAAAAGCTGTGTACTACTAGTCTTGTCAGATGCTACACTGATTTTTCATTATTTGCTACTTCCTCAGAATGTCCATGCAACCCTGGGAAAACACAAAGATGACTGAGTGTAAACATGGTTCTACATGGCTCTAATTTAATAAAGAAATGCAAACACAACTTTAGCATTTAGAGGAGACCCATCCTCTCTAGTTCCCACAGTCTGTCCTGGGTGCCTCTGGTTAATAAACTACTCAGCCTGATTTTCCCAGCTTTTACCTACGAAATTGGTTGAAATTCACATTGTTTTATAGTAATATGTTAACAGTAAGTCAACATAAAATTTAGGATGCTGGATAGTGCATTTTTCTAATTTTATCACTCCTTACAGCAGTCAGTGAAGGAGAGATCAGAAATCTGCACTGTGAACAGGCTGGATTGATGGGCATGGGTGCTCCCTCTGGGGAAATTCATTCCCAAATGGGTGATCACTGGCATTTTTCCTTTAAGGATTGCTGGAGGAGCAGGGTTTCCTCACTCTGAGGCCAGGCAGCCTCTCAGCATTCACTGGAGTGGACATGAGCACATGTTTCCTTGCTGGCCGTGCTGGGCCCCAGGTGTTTCCTCTTGTTTCAACGGCTGCATTGTGGCTGTTTGTGAACCATGACTTGTATTTCCACAGCAGTGACAGGATGGGAGTAAATGGCACAGAGAGTGTCTGAAATGCTCTTTTTTCTTTTTTTATTCTTTTTTCTTTTTTTTTCTTTCCTTTTTCCTTTTTTTTTTTTTTTTTTTTTTTTTTTTTTTTTTGGTGTTGTTTCCTAAGGGTTCCAGCCCACTCTGGAGGTTTTTGTATCCAGGCCTGCCCTCCTGAACAGGAATAGGCACAGGGTTTACAGGAACAGAAAGAAACCTCACATTCGCTTTTTCATTAGTAGAGAAACAACTAGCCAAGGCTGATGACTGAGCTCCGAAAAACATCACCACCTATGTCCAGTCAAGTGAAATATTCAGGCCAAATGCACACTGTTATATAAATGTCTTTGCAAAGAGCCACAACACTGAGGAACTTAACAGGCTTGCCTTTTATCATGAATATTTATTTTACAAAATACTAAAAACTGGTATTTTCTTTTCCATCTAGCTGAAAATCCAAGAAGAGGAGGTCTCTGCTGTACAAGAGGGAGAAGAGTTCTGCAAATCATTTAAATTATAGGAGAAGCAGCACTACCAATGCAGCAAGGGTGACACTGACATAGTTTGGAGACACAATTGGAAAAGAGAAAAGTGATAGTGACACTGACAAACTTCTACCAGGCTGGTGGAACCTATGGGCATGAATTTTATCTGCCACAGCTTCTATTGAAGACCTTTTATTAAACAAGGATTATTTCCAGCATTTTCTCCAGAAGCCTGAACAATTGGCTAAATACTGCTGGGATTAATTACGCTTTTTATATGCATTTAAACTATCTAAGGATCTCCAAGGAGTGGGTTAAATGTGAAACACAGAGGACTGTTAAAAATAGTTGGTTTTAATTAATTTCTTCAGTTTAAAAATACCTGTCTTGCACTGTTGATCCAGTGAGTTTTCCTTTCTTTGCAACTACAGCTAAAAAATCCACAAAAAAAAAAAAAAAAAAAAAAAAAAAAAAAAAAAAAAGAAGCAAAGACATTTCTGAGGCCTTGAAAATAAATGAATACTTCAATTAAAAAATATCTTCAGAAACAGGAGGAAGGATAAGAGAGATTGAGGAATTTCCTGCACATGGGAAGGTGCATCATCTCAGGGTAATGATTCTTTTGATTTTTTATCAGTTTTTTAGTTTGTTTAGCTGTAAAGCAAAACTAAGAAGCCAATTTTACTTATGATGCCTCCATAGCCACATTAAAATTATCTGCCAAAATGCTTTCAATATTTTCATGTCTCTTTTGTCCAAAACTTACTTTTTGAACATTTTGTATCAATTTAGGAGAACCATTCAATAAGATTTTACTGCATGTCCCATCAAACTGCAGGAGTACTTTTTACAAGGAGTTGATCACGCTACAGGAAACAGACACCTGAGTTATCTCTGAGGTATTGTCTCAAGGGCAACTCTTCCAGTGGGAAACAATTTTTGGAACACACCAAAATCTTTTAGGCACAAGTTGCTGCACTGCTAATGCTGAGCTAAATGAACTTTTTCATTACTATTCTGTTCAGATTCATGACTGACCAGGAGAGCTCAGGTTTTTAAACCATGCCTAGCATTTATGTGTCACATGGTAGGCAGGCTATTTCCCCACTACTGGCTAATGAAAGTAATTTTTTCCTCACAGAGCTGGACTCCACAGTCCCCTGACATCCAGTGCCATCATGTGGCGACACGAATTGTTACTCTCTGGATGCCTGAGAGGAACTTTTTCTAGGGACAAAGCAATACATTCACTTAAAATCTTGTATTTGCAATAATGAAACCAATTATTTTGGGGGGGAAAAAATCACATTAATAAGGTTCTTGGCAGTTAAAATTTCCTTGGCTATTAAGAACCTCCTTAAAATGCCTCAGATCTCTACTGCTATCTGCCATGTCTTCCCCCTGTGTTAAAATAAAAGAACCTTTTCTAAAACACAGATAGACTCTCTTTTTCTCTAATCTTCTAAAATGTTGTGAAAACCTCACCCACTGGAGTTTATTTGGTAATATAATTTTCAGTGCCTTTTCACAAGGACAAAGCGACAGTTTCCTTCCTCATGAAGAAAAAATAAAATCAGTTTTATCTCTCATTCATATACAAGTATACACACACAAACATTCACATGCACACATAGACAAACACATACAAAAATATTTAACCTTGAGATAGAATCTGGGGGAGATGATGGTCTTCTTGTGGTCAGCAGCATTTTGACGCCCCTGAGATGGGAGCTCCACCCTGGTAGGTTCCAGACTGAATGGCAGCCTAAAGGCAAATCCATGTGAAGAAGCAGAAATAAAAAGAGTAACATAGTTTTGTGCTCACTTCCAGATTGTCAGAAGTTCTACATCTGGATGGAAAATACAGGTGACAGGCGGGTGTCCTGTTAGCAAATGTCAGGTGCTGCAATGCACTGCCTCCTTTCGCCCCATGTCTCTCCTGACAGAGAATAAACACAGCAAGTCACAGCAAGTTTTCTAGGGAGGTCAAAATGACCTTCAAACAAGCAGGATATCAGTGTTTCTTTAAAGTAGGTCCATGATGCTTATCAGAATCCATTACTGAAGACAGCAACAGCACATTAACTTCATTCAAAATGATACCCTGCGGTCTGTCTCACTGCTACAACCCAAACATCCAGTTTGGGGATATAAACCAAAGAAAACAAGTGGTGATGTTTCACCAAGCATTAAAAGCCCAGGAAGTAACCACAAGTTGCCACGTGGCTTTGGCAGGAGCTCTTTTAGTTAAACAAGCAATGAATTGGGATCAGGTCTGTACGTTGGGAGAAATGAAATCTGAAATGAAATTCTGAAATGCTCCCCCAAATGCATACAACCACTATGCAAAATGTGCACAGAAACAAGCAGAGAAACAGTAATTCTACATTTGTTCACTCTGTCTCAGACATGGAAGCACTGACAGCATCTCTCATGTCTGAAGCAAACAGGTTATCACCCCATATAGCAAAGTCCTAATCAAACCATTGTGACACTTTTAAGGACTTGCTGATGGTAAAACAGTGAGGTTTTTGTGCTAATCTGGATTAGTAGAAGAAAACCACAGCAAAGCCAGATCTCTTTCACTTTTGCAGAAAACTTCCCTTCTCTTGAAGCCCAAGGCACCATGAATGGTTGTTGTCACACCTTAGAACTGTGCTTTAATACAAACCCTTCCACACAGCTCTCTTAGTTTAGGAGGAAATAAAAAAGGCAAAGCATTCAATTGAGGAGGCTGATTTGCCTTTTTTATACATATACTTTTTTATATACCATAGAAAATATATCACGAAAATTAATATTTATAAATATTATCATATACATATATGTGTGTGATCAAGGTAATAGAAACAACCAGGCTTCTCAATGAGAGAACAATTTCTGCCCTGTTTTGCCCAAGCTTCTGTAGCCACTTCTTTTGGTGGGCCAGTTTAAACAGGGCCAGTTTAAACCAGGCCAGTAATTACCAAGTCCTCAGGATTGTGCCCATGGTGAACAAACCAGGAGGGTTATTTGTTAAAGAAGCATCAGTAAGCTAGTCTCTAGGCAGCACTTAAATCAGTAAATGAGCAGAAGTGGGGAAGAAGCTCAAGCACAGCCCTGCAGTGTATTTAACCCACAGCACACTCTGTGCTCTGCCTCATGATGCAGAGGGGCCAAGGCCTAAGCCAGAAATTAATCTGGCTACTGCTGTAACAGACAACAAAAATATTTTTACAGATACCTCAGCATCCGAAGGAGGGCGAAGGAGAATCTTGATTAGATGCAGGGGGAAACACAGTGACTCAGGAGCAGGAAAAAGCTGAGGTGGGGTACCCACGCTCATGAAATGGAATAAAGGGTGAAACCCCCCTAATCCAAGGAGAAGGGGTCAGTAACCTTCTCTGTGACTTGTGTTTAATTTGTGACAACCACAGACCTGTGGGGCCAGAGGGGATCCACCCCAGGATACTGAAGGAGCTGGTGGAAGGCCTCACTGAGCCACTTCCGTCCCTTTACCAGGAAGGTCCCAGGTGACTGGAAGACAGCAAATGTGACACCACCTGCAAGAGGCCCAAAAGAAGGATCTGGGGAAGCACAGGCCAGTGGTGTGAGGTACAACCAGGGGAAGTGCTGGGTCCTGCCCTTGGGTCACAACCACCCCCTGCAGCTCCAGGCTGGGGCAGAGGGGCTGGACAGCTGGGAAAGGTCCTGGGGGTGCTGGTGACAGCAGCTGGACACAAGCCCAGGGGTGCCCAGGGGGGCAAGAGGCCAATGGCCCCTGGGCTGTCCCAGCCATGGTGTGGCAGCAGGACCAGGGCAGTGACCGTCCCTGTGCTGGGCACTGCTGAGGCCACACCTCGAGTGCTGTGTGCAGTTCTGGGCCCCTCACGACAATAAATTGAGGAGCTGGAGTGTGTCCAGAGAAGGGAACGGAGCTGGGGAAGGGTCTGGAGCACCAGGAGGGGCTGAGGGAGCTGGGAAAGGGGCTCAGCCTGGAGAAAAGGAGGCTCAGGGGGGACCTTGTGGCTCTGCACAACTCCCTGACAGGAGGGGGCAGCCGGGGGGGGTCGGGCTCTGCTCCCAGGAACAGGGACAGGAGGAGAGGGAACGGCCTCAGGCTGGGCCAGGGGAGGCTAAGGATGGATATTTGGGACAATTTCTTCACTGAAAGTGTTGCCAGGCATTGGAACAGGCTTCCTGGGAAAGTGGTGGAGCCACTACCCCCAGTACATGAAAGTTTTAAGGCACCAAGACTATGTTCACCTAATATCTACATGTATCGCATGCCTTATGTTTTTTTATTTTAAAATTTTCAACAGTTCTGCTTGTGCAATAGCTAAAAGAATTGCCCTTGGCTTCAGCTGAAGCAGGACACAGGAGATTTATGCAGGTGTTTATGCTCAGCAGAGAGACACACCAGACACACTCAGCTGCTGTTATCTGCAACCTCTCACACAGGAGTCTGGCACCTCTTGTGATTTCTCTTTCTCTTTTTTTTTTTGGCCTTGGTATCCCTAGAGTGGATAATTACAGGACAGCTTTCACGGTAGGTCATCTTCCTTTCAGAGAAGTACACAGAAGAAAATACACAGTCAAGGATTACACATCCAGAATGTAAAATGCCAAAATGCTTTCAGCCCAGTACATGGCATAACCAACCCATAAAATTAATATGGAATTACAGCACTAAAGCTGATTATGAATAGTGCTAAATACAAGCACAGAGGGAGGATGTGTAGAAGACAGAGTTACATCCTTTAGCAAGAAACATTTCCCTCTCACTATGCAAACTTAAGAAAAATATATGCACTGAAACGGTACTATTTTATCTGGTTTATTCACACCAGATTATTAAAATTTGCTAGAATTTTCCCCTACAAGCAGCAATTTTCTGAGTAGGTACTTTGAATGGTTTTAAAAAACCCTCAGCAACAACACATCTTTCATTTAAAAACTGAATTTAAAGGTAAAAAGGCAAAGGCAGAGTTGGAAGGATGCGGCAGAGTCAGGACGTTCTGCTCGAGTCCATCCTGAAAACATGTGTCAACACTGACAGAATGGTGTTTATTCAGCTTTTCTTTCTAATGCCAGATGAGTTCAGCCAGCACCAAGCAGAAGGGTGGGTTTAATCACAGCCAATAAGCAGATAGTTTAATTTCTGGCAAATTCTGGGCAGCATTTGAACTCTCAGTTCTCACAACTAAGAGAAATCTGCAAGCTTAGGTTTCTGTGGGCTTTATTAAACATTTTTTTAGATGTGGATTCAAAATTTGTTTGTTTTGCCGTAACTCAAAAGTCAAAACAAACTGTGAAGAAAACACTTTTTTTTCCTATTCAATTAAGAGTTGGGAGCAATGATTTGGTAATAAGACAGTTTTACAGAACTTGGAAAAAATCTCTCATGATTGCTGTCTTTCAGTGAAATAAAACCAAAGTCATGAAAACACGGAGCTACCTCATCAGCCCACAAGAATTGCTGTTTCCACTTATGTTAATAAAACAACACTGATTTAAACTAGCAAAGGACTGAGACTTTGACTAAAACCAGTCATATTTCATTCCACAAGAAAGTGAGAGGTGGGCTTCCTTATCAAGAAAACAGAGAGAAAATTGCACATAGGGAATATAAACAGCCTGCAGTGAGAGGAAACTAAGAACAGCAGAATAAATTAAACAGATAATTAAAAAATGCTACAGAGGTCTTTTGTGGGCAAAATGGTAAAACTTTCTCTTTCACAGCAGGAGAAACTTCACTACTAGAAATGAATTGAAGAAAAGGCAGCACTCCTTCTGCTTCCTTTGTCTAAAAGTGTGCATTCAAACCCATGACTTCATGCAATTAATGTGTGGACTTTGCCAATACTGTTTCATGTGCATCCGATAATGGGACAAAGATTACAAAGCTTATTTTATCACACTTACAGCCTTCTAAATATTGTGACATGCATTTTTGCAAATTCTCTGAGAACCACAGATGAGAGGAACCAAGTGACAGTGCAACTATTGATTATAGCAACTACCATTAGGTTAAAAATACTCTCCTGCCCTTTCCTCTTCAGACACAGGTTTGTTGTTTTTTAGCTTTAATGCATTTTATCAAAATAATTGATTTCAGTATCTGCCTTGCACGGGTGTAACTCTGTTATCCCACAGCACCATCAGAAATCCACCACTTTTATTTTTAGTATAATTATAATCAATAATATTATTTTATTGTATTGTATTATTTATTATATATTATTGTTATTGTATAAATGGTCTGCCTGGGAATTCTTTCTAAGCCTGCTGCTCTGCCAGACACTGTTTTTCACCTCTTGTTGGATGGCACAGCTATTCAGAATCCCACTATTTACACAAAACTCAACTTCCTGCGCTTTTCCAAGAACCTGCAGAACATTCAGCACTTACTTTGCAACGGTTGCGCATGCAAGTGTAGGGATTATGTAATGAAAGCGACCCCCGAGTACTGCGCATTCAGTGTGTTATTGTAAAAGCAGATAAAACAGATGATAGTTGAGGAAAAAATAAATTAGGGTCCTTCTCACAATGGTGAACTCAACTGCAAGGCATGTGATGCCATGATGCTTTTTTTGCTTTTATATATACCCCTCTATATACTCTTTTATATAACTTTTATGTATTCTTCCAGGCCTTTTAGCCCACACACTTCTAATTCGTCAGCTTTGATAACCAGCACAGACCCAATATTCCCTTAAGCCAGGAGACCAAACATCTCAGAAGCATCAGACACCGAGGTCTTCTCTGGAACACATTTTGTAAACTGAGATAGGCCTGTCCAGGGGGGGAAAATTCCTCAGGGAGGGGGGTTCGCTCAGCTTCTCATTGGGGAATCTTTGATAGATTTGCTAATTGGTAAAGCCTATAATTTTATACCCAAACTATTGTGGGTGTGCATTTCGGGGGGTACTCACAGGGGTGCATTTTGGTGTGCATTTGGATGTGCATTCCAGCGTGTTCCACCTGGACGGAGCGCACCAAGGATCCTTAAAATAAATGCCAAGGTAAAATCCCTTTTTTTCCCTTCTAACAGTGTTTGGCTCTTGATTTTAAGACCAAGAAAAGGCATCACATGAATACACAAATATCCAAGATAAGGCAAGTGGAAACTCTAAGAAACGAGCTTACGATCTTGGTTTTTTAAGGAATTTATTCAACACAACCAATTGGCTGAAGCACTAATGATTGGAAACCACTGCGGGCGATCTGCCTGGCACAAAACAAAGTGCAGCGCTGGGCTCGTAGCCGTGAACAGATGCGGCCAGAGGCACGCCCGCAGCCTGAGGGCGACACATTTTATACCCCATAACCCCAGTCCGCACATTTCTCCACCCACCAAAGTCCTCGTGATTGGCTCGTTGGTGTCTTAGACATCTCTATTGGCTCATTTTGTCGACTCTTCGTCTAGGGTCTTCCTGTTGGTTCACCGTTAATCCAGTGTTGTTCCTTGTTTCATCCTTTTATGTTAATTGTTTATGAAATGCCCACCCCTTATGTGACTTCATCAATTTCTAGAACGTTCTCCAGTTATTCCTAGGAAGCGAATTAGCAACCTTAAGCATTTAAACATTTAACTATTTAGAGCTCTTAACTAGGGTGAATAACTCATATGAACAGTTAAACACTTTTAACGAGGGACTGAACATCAGAATTAACTATAACAAAGATGTCAACTGATGTAACTAATTAATTCATCACCCTTATAATCAATTCTTACCCTCCTCTAACCAAACGATCAATTATTTATTAGAATGCGAAAGCCATTTTCCTAAAACCCATTTATAACAAAAACTTTCAAAACTCAAGAGAACTCTGGATGGAATATAAAACTAAGCTGAGAGTGGTACTTGACTGAGTGGTTCAATGCATTATTCACAACAAAACTACAACAATAGCTAATTTTTAGTTTGATCTTTATCAAATACAGGCTGTTTGCACTGACCTGACAAAATAGATTAAAACAAGTTTGAAAGTTTTGATGCATAATTTCCAATACCAGATTTTTTATTTTAAAAAAATCACATTCACTCATGTCATGGCACATCCTTTAACAGTGTTACAAAGGGGTTGGCTTTCATAGGCTGGTTGTATGTTACAATGTTCATGAGTTGGTTGAGTTATATTGGGGCTGAGCTTGGTTAATCGGTTAATTGTGGCTTAAAGTTATGTAAGCTCTCTCATGCGATGTACGGGTATAATACCTCTGTAAAACCACTAGAAGGCAATAGTAAATACAGGGTGGCTCAATAGGAATCTTCTAGAACCTCTCCACAGGTGTAATGACATCTCCTCGAGCGTGGATTGGTGGACCAAATGAACCAATGAGATGGACTTGTGGACAAATGATTGGACAGGAATGTTCCATCAAAACGAGCCAATCAGAGGGACCCAAGACAAGCCAATGGCAGTGAGAATCAAGAAATGGACCAATCCTGTTCAAAGACAGTCTATAAGAACTCTTCTGGACCTTTGCACCAGGTCCTCCCACTGTGACGTGCTTGTCCAGGAACATTCAGTGTTGCACATACTGCCTTCCTGTGTTCTGCTGTTGGAATTTTGGGGTTACCTCAATTCCAATTTGGGCTTACTTGCTTCCAGTTTGTGTTGTTTCGTTAACAAACCAGTTAACCTGCAAAGGTGACTAGGGTGTTTCTCACAACAGGAAGCATGTTGTTGCGGTTAGCACTGAAAAGTCCCAGGCATAACACAGAATTCCATGGAACTCCGTATTAAAACAGCCAACATAACCTTGGAAAACCAACTCACCTGCTTTCTCCTTTACTTTTATGAGGTACTTTCCTGTTCTACAGAGAAGGCCACAGCTACATTTAGTCACACATGCAGAATGCAAATATAGTTGGAAATCGCTTTTTCAACATGAAATATTTTATTTTTTCCTGTAACCTTGATGCTACATCATCTTTAATTCCAGTACACAAAAAGTTGGTCTTTTAAGGAATTTATTCAACACTGCACAATGAGATGATAAATCAAACCAATTGCCCCTTTTCCTTTTAGGAACACTAGCTCCATTCACTATTATTTTTATAGTAAGAGTTTTCCCTGAATTATGTAGCTATGGATGGAACAAAGCCACGAAGTCAAAGCCAAATGGCTCCAAGAGTCATGATGTCAAAATGTGAGTTCTTTATAGGTTACAGACAGACTTAATTGTTGAAGTTAAAGTCCAGTTTGAAGCTATTTTACTCTTGTTTTCAAGTCTGTTGTCAACTATTCATGGGATGCAGAATGTTCTAATTTACTACTTGTTCCTTTGTCTGCTAACAGTAGGAAATAAAGAAAACCTTTTTTTTCTTTCTTAAAATTTGCTCGGTCAAAATTATTAAATGTAGTTGTAAACTAGACACACAGAGTTGTATGTTTCAGAGTGAACAGTATTCCATGATAATGTCTTACTTTCATCTGCAAAGTTTACTACTATGAAAAAAAGGGGATACTTTTACAAATATTCTTAAGAATTGTTATAAAAATTCTCCTTTTCACAGGTTTATACTTACAGAAATCCTTCAGAAATCTCCCACTAGAAAAACAGCCCCTAGAAAACCTCCCTTATGCTGCATGGAGGGGTAAAGATGAAAAGCAACTTGAAAACTTCACTAGGCAGACATACAGAATCACAACTGTGCTAAATGTCTCTGCTGCAAGATTTGCATGTTTGTGTTTGTGCTCTTCTAAAGCTGGCCAAAATTGACAGTAGCAGACGTGAGTTACTCCGTATTCCTGGTTTTTCAACTACCCTCCACCATCTCCTACATCCAGGACATTGAATGAAAGACAATTAAGCTCCTGTACCTTCTCCTCCACTAGACATTCCTATTTCTCTGATACTCTCCTGATTGCTTTCACATCCTTCCACACTCTGTTCTTTCCTTTGTCCTCTTTAGCCACTCCTCACTATCTTGCCCAAATTGGGCAGGTGTCTAAAAAGGTGACTGATACTTATTTCTAAAAGCCTTTTGTTAAAGGAGGACACTCTGGAAAGTGTATGAGCAGTTATTGAAGCTGTTTTGTTCCTGACTTTGGACTAAGATGTTTGACCAAACTGTAATTGCTATTCCATCAAACCCCACATGCCCCATCCCTTCTTCAGAGACATTTAGGGCCAGTCTTGAGAGAGGCAGCTGGGTGAAAGCTATCAGACTAATTTCAACAGAAATGTGTGGGGAATTTTGTATCCATGTTGTTTCTAACAGAGCCAAAGTGTTCTGAGCAGTGCTGAGATGAAGAACTGAGGCCAGGCACAGAACAGTATCTTCTCAACAAAAGCAGCAGCAAGCACAGAGCTAATGAGCTTTTTCCAGCATTTTAATGAATCTCAGTTAAGAACCTCATAGATCTCCTTAATGTAATGCAAACTCAAAGAGCTTGGCTGTTTCTAATGTGACATACACTTTAAAAAATGGTAGTATAATAGTAATACATAATGGAGCTTTCTTGACCTTTTCTGACGCTTACATTGGAGTAAACTTAGCAGAAATGGCTTCTGCAGCTCCACCTACAGTAATCGGGCAGTTGAGAATTGTCTTCGTGTAACAAAAGTTACATGTCCAAAATGTCTCTGCTTTTGTAAGTTGATCTCAATATAAATATAACACAGGATAGTGGTGTCTTACCTGTTGACCTTCCTCTTCTATTACTGCCCACAACACAACCCTGGAGGTGGTGAAAAGCTGAACTGTTACCATAACTTGGTTCAGAATGCAGCCGTGTAACTCAGACCCTGTGCAAGGCCTCCATTCAGGAACCAATCTCAGATTTTTTTAGCCTCCCAGATCATAGCCCAGACACTTTTCCTTCCCTTGGCCTCTCAGGGAAGAAGCTGAGCTCATGGTGTTCATGTGAGGATGCTGCAATCTGACCATGTAAATACAATTTCAGTAAAGCAATGTTCACCATCTGTATTAAAAACCAAGCCTTTAAAATAGCTGCAATTTTCTAGGGAAAACATTTATTCAACTGCTTTACAGAGTAAGCCAATTAAGGCCAAATATATTACTTGGAAATAGACAGGCTTTCACTGGGTACAAATAATGAGCTGGCTTAACAGTATATTGTATACAAAATGTTCTTTGAAAGCATCTAAGAAAGGTAAAGGCGGAGCAATATAAGCTGAAAAACTGCTTCTTTAAGGCAAACAAAGTGTTTGTTTATTCTTTGTTTCTTAAAAATGTCTTATTGCCAAAATATTTTCTTCACAATTACTTCCATATTTCTAAATAAAGATTTAAGATTGTGTGAGCATGGATGGAAGATATTTATAGCCACAAAAAAAAATCAGACACTACTGAAAACTTACATGAGAAACAGTGAGCTCATGACATCAAGAAAGCATTTAGACTTAGAAGTGTTTAGAAAACCCAGAATAGCAAAGCAAGTGATACACACATCACTGTTTTCCATAATCAAATTACTCACAACTGTAACTACATAGAAAGAACTGCATAATTACATATAACAAATGAAGTTTGGAAGCACTGGAGTAAATCATGTCATTGAAACTGCTGAGATGATTTCATGTGGCAAGTGCAGTACCTGATCAAAAACCCACTGAAGCAACTTGAAATTTTGTCTGTGGTTCTTCAACTGACCACAACTTTTATTACTCTTACATAAAAAGCAGGAAGATGCAGCATAGAAAATGAGAATTCAGAGTTATTTAGCAATGACTTCAACTAACAGGGCATGGATTTGTGCTCTTCTTCAGCAGCTCACTGTTATGTGCTGTAGAGACTACTTGGTATTGCTCCTGAGAACTATATACAGACACCAAACCAATGAGGTGTTAAGTATCCCCCAAACACATGCCCCAAAACACACATGTAATACAGAAGGTTGTCTCTCTGGATTGAAATGCATATATAACACACATGTTATGCTGTCAACATGTTTATATTACTAATATAATAGAAATAGCTAAACAAATATCCCCTTTAGAAAGAATAATAAGTAACTATCTCAGCAAATGCCTGGTAAGGTGTCACATCACAGCACATTCCAGTTAAAGAACTGTAATGCTGCCTGGACCAGTCATAAATACATGTATATTTTACAAATCATCCTGGAAATCACGTATTAGCTAAAAACTGCAATTGCTCGCTTCCACTCCTGGGAATCACCTTCACTTCTCAAGAAGTAGAAACGATTTAGAGTGAAAATTACAAATCCGTGTTGCTGAGAATCGGAACGTGCGGCCTTCACTTCAACCCTAGGATCAACGCCAGCACTGCTTGGTGGGAGAGTGTCCCCGCTGTCACGCGGTCCTGGGTGGCAGCTGCTGTTTGTACATCCCTGCCAGGGCCTTGGCCGCGCTGTAGATCATCTGCCGGCGGGACATGCCAGTGAACACCACGTGCCAGTCCGTCCTGTTCACGTTCAGCATGCTCTTCTCCAGCACCTCGCCCACCGTCACCAGCAGGCCTGACCACCTCAGG
Source organism: Aleadryas rufinucha (assembly GCA_013397815.1). NCBI lineage: Eukaryota > Metazoa > Chordata > Aves > Passeriformes > Aleadryas > Aleadryas rufinucha. The sequence continues at coordinate 50,685 of VZTH01010703.1, read as the reverse complement.
TTGTAGTCCTGAGGGGTGAGACTCTTGGCCTGCGTGAAACAGTTTAAAAAGTGATTACTGAAACTATCTGGAATTAATACATTTGCGTATATCTTCAGCATTAACCAACTTGTGCAAAAATCATTCTTTTATCGACAGACCTAAGTGGCAAATTAAACAGTATGAGAATCAAATTTCAGCCTGCCCCATAATTCGCCTACCCAATTTTTTAGATTTCTATGTATCATGATCCAAGCAACATCTGAAGAGTATAAATTAAAACAGGATACTTAAGAAAGTAAAGATATACTACCATTATTAGGAAGCAGGTTTTTTTTTAAAACACCCAACAGATGGAATCAATAAAAATACATATTTATACAGTATCATTCGTCCCCAGCCTGGATTGATCCTGGGGCTGCTCTGGTCCAGGGACAGCACCAGCACTTGGCCTTGTTAAAACTCATGAGATTCCCATGGATCCGTTTCTCAAGCTTGTCCAGGTCCCTCTGGATGGCCCCATCCCTCGGGGGTGGTCACTGCACCCTCAGCCTGGTGTCACCTGCAAACCTGTTGAGGGTGCCTTCATCCCTCTGTGTCATTAATGAAGATATTAAATCACACTGGTCCAAATATGGACCCCCTGAGAGACACCACTGGTCACTGATATCCATCAGGACACTGAGCCATTGCCCAGGACCATCCAACCAATTCCTTATCCACTGAACAGGCCACCCACAGAATCCATCTCCAGTTCGGACTGAGGGACCATGTCCAAGACTTAAAAGTCCAGGTAAATGACATCTGTAGCCCTTCCCTTATTCTGCAATTGGAACCAGAAGAGGAACAGTGGGGGAAGTATCACTGCATTTCTCTGGTCTGATGCTCATCCTGGGCAATTACCTTCTTCATACAGATTTTAATTTGGGTTAGTCTGTGTCCAGTGCATGCACAGCAGATCAAGTTCATCAGTGTGTTACAGCCTTCCTAAAACTACTGTCTTGCAACAATAACAGCATACAAAAGTTTTTTAGAATATGCAGAATAATTTGGGTTGGCAAGAGGCCTTTCAAGATTTTTTCCTGTCTTCCTCCGCTGTTTTTGGAAAGCATTCTGTAAAACTAGAGAGACAGAACCATATTTCTCCTTTTGCCACTCATCAGCTTTTCAAAGCTGTAAGAATTCAGGAAAATATGAACTACAACCGATCCCACAAATGCTCACTCTATTGAAATTGGTGCTACTGAAAAAAACCCCAGAGTTACTATCTGTTCTCCCAAAACAACATCTGAGGATCAAACCTCAAACAGTTTTGGTTATAAATTCTTCACAGAAACATTTATTTTAGAAGAATTTTCAGACCAGAGTTAACTAATCCATGACTCATATCTGCTGTCAGGCAACACACATTGACTGGAGTAGTTACCAGTCTGTGCCCAAAGAAAAATAAACCACCTCATGAAAAACTTCTACTGGTGATATTTCAGAACTGCACACTACTGCAGTTCATACCATCATTTCCAATCAGATGAACCATGGTATTTCCAAGATTTGTATCTTTTGATTTCAGAATTTTACATCCTTGTCAGAATAGCACACTTGAAATCAGCCTTGTCTTGTAGGTGGAACTCTGTATGTTCTTCTTGGACTGAAGTCCAAGAATTGATCTGGAAGATAGGAATTTTTGTTTTTAGGACTGAGTTTTGTTTTTAGGAACGAGTTTTCAGAGAGAACAGTATGCTGCCTGCTTGGTTAGTATCTCTTCTTCTTAAACAGGAAAATAAAACTTGTGCTCCAAAGTGACAGATATTGCAGAATGAGACTCTTGATTAAGAAAAGCTTTACTATAAATGCCTAAAGATTTTTAGGTAACACATAAACATGATGCAAAACTAGTTTGTATCCTCATTTCATAAATGAAAACATTTAAGTGGAGTAACTGCCAGTAACAACTGGCATCACAACTAAAATCAAAACTTCAGTCTTATGTCTCAGCTGTTAAGAAAACCAAAAACTCACCTGCTGAACATATTGCAAAGGCACTGGTGTTGCTTGGGTAAATGCTTCCAGGTGAATTCCATGAATTGGATCCTCAATAATCAGACATCCAATGTCAAACCACCTGCAGTGACGTGCAAATTGTTTTATTTCTGAGTACTGAGTACCACTAATTTGAAAACCAACGTGTTAGAGGTTGAATTATGAAAATTTTACAGGCTCTATTACAGCCATAGTAATAATGTAATAATGAGACTCACCAAGGCATTGTGGTATTTTTCAAGTGAAATTTACATGTGTCAGTTTTCATCTATCTATCTATATCTCATAATAGTGTATGTGTATGCATGTAAAATACATAAAATACAAAGAAATACAAGTTACATGAAACTTACAAACCAAAGAAACAAAGAAAGCTGGAGGGGTGGGTGTATGGGCAGACATAATCCCCTGGCCACAGTTATTCTGCTACAGTTTCCATTCAAAGAACATTTCTCATTAAAATAACCTTCCCTAACAATTTTTAAGAAAAATAATCTATTTATCATTCATGTTTAACATTCAGGAGATTTTTTGGCAAGTCTAATGCTGTAACAGTCATTTAAATTATTCAATCAGAGAAACATTTCTGCCTGTCTGGGCCACATAAGCTTCATGGTAAGAGCTTAGTGGAGCCAGAAAGGAAAAAGCACTTCCATCATGTTTGTAGTAGGGAATAGAGCACTGGAGTGCTCTGACTTGCAACTATTAAAGACTGCCAAGAAAGCTTCATGATTAAATAAAACTTGCTTCCAATTAATAAAGAAGTTACTGGCATTTTTCCAGTTTTCTAATGTTTGCATTTTTGTACATGTGATAGGTTTTACTTATTTTTTTGACAGATACTCTACTTTTGCTCTACTTTTAAAGGTACATGTAGTATTTTTAGTGCAGCATGAATGAGGAATTTTCTAAAGTAAATAGAAGTAGGAAGAGTTTTAATTTTTGTTTAGCATTTATTTCCATCTAGTCCGATTTAGATGTTTTATTGTCTTTTCATGGAGGAATAACTATGACATACGTTATTGGTAGTGGTGGGTGGTTACTTGAAACTCCCCTCCTGTGGACATGCACAATAGAAGAAAACTAAGTTTGCATCAAGAAAAACTCAGCATTGTCCTTAATGTTTTGGAAATTAATTATGAAGGTGTTTCAAGAACTGCCTGTCAAACAGCATGTTACAAAATCAAGTTTGAATGTATTTTAGAAAACCATTTTTATGTGCAGTGCAAGTTAGAAGCAGTAAGTACATTCTCAAGTGAAAGGAAAACAGAAAATATGTTATTTGATAAAATCCTATTATTCTAAATGCCAGAGTATCTCCCACTATCCATTCTGATACAATTTCAGAGACAAAGAAGGGAGGATGCAGACAAGAGTGCACAAACTATTAGCCAAATTCCAAGTTTTAATTAATTTTTTATTTTTTAAGTTCACTTCACCTCACTGTGTTTTTATATTGTGAATCTGGAAAAACTTGACAAGGATTTTTTTATATTAAAGTCTCAATATGCCTGGACAAAAAGCTGAACATCACCACCAAAACCGTGCCTGCCAAAATACTTCAGACAAACGCCCTCCTCTCCTTAAACTGCCACCATCTCCTTACAGGCTTGGAGTCAACACGGAATATTCCCAACATGTCCCCACCCTCCTGGAATAAATTCAGGGTTCTCACTTGTCAGGAAGCAGTTCCTCAATGAAGTTTTCCACTGACACAGCAGGCTGCTTCTCATGGATGACTCCTGTCCGGCGCAGGCTGTCTATCCTCTCCTGGGCTCCCTGAGTGGCAACACAAGCTGTTAGACACAACTCTGAACCACAGCTTGGTGCAATACTTGCAGATTAATCACAAAAGAACTCTACAACACACTTTTCAAAATTACTCAACAGGAAAAAAACCCAACAACCCAAACGCGTGAAAGGCCAGGAATCCCAAACAGTAACACAGCCTAAGATAAAGCTAATTTAATATTTTAGGTTTTTTATATTCCAAGAAGAATACCCAGGGTCGTATACAAAGAATTGCTAACCTGTAACTCCAACAAGTTTCACTACCAGTTAAAGCATCAGTTTATATTTGTGTTACTTTGACATCTTTACAACAGAAGACTTCTTGGCTTTTGAGTCTTCAAGAGCTTTGGACCAACTTTTTAAGAGCAAGAGAAAGAATCTTTTTGTTGTGGTACACATCCAACTAACATGTAGGAATTACTCCCTTCAAAACTGTTATCTCTCTGGAGTTGTAATAGAGATATACAGTATACTGCAGTGGCTAAACAAGTAAAGGAACATGCATGTCAATTCTGCTTTATCTCAATATAAAATTGCATCACATAATACACTGCTATGAGGACATGCTTTACTCTGCCACAACAGTGAGGGGGAAAGACTTTGTTTTTCATGAGTTTTTGCTTACATTTAGTAAAGAGAACAAGAAACAGCTGTTTTCAGGATTTTCAGTTATTGGCCAGAACTGTTGAAACAACCTTTGCTAACCCTTCCTCTGGGGCAGCACAGCAATTTGCAAGGCTGCACAGTGAATTCTTACTTTTCAAAGAGAACAGAGATCTGTTCAGAAGAGCCCTGACAAGTATTGATCAAATTGTCTTTAAGCTACAGAATCAGTGGGGAGAAAAATCAATTTTGAAGAACCTCTTCTAATTTCTAACATTCCCAACATGATGTGCTGGTAACAAGACTATTCAAAAATGCCCAATATACTTTGAAACTACAGAAATACCACAGTGTATGCAAGATGTGACAGCAATCAATGTCAGTATAAGGAAATTGACATAAATGGCATAATACACTGGCATAAAGACTCTTCACTTGCTGTGAATGTGTTTGCAAAAACCCTCAAAAATATTTCAAACGGAGTTTGAAACGGATCCAAACTGAGAAAAAACCAAACAAACCCCTTAAACCACAAAATAACAACAACAAACAAAAAAAACCCACCAGAAAAAAACCCCAAAGAAAATGTTTACCTGTCCCAGAAACTGACCTTCATTATACAGAAAATGAGATCTTTCTGGGTGAATTTCTCTTTGCTACTGTTATGTATCAACTTACTTTTAAGCCTGCAGCATAGCCCACAGGCTGGGGTGCAATGTTGGATTGTGCAGCCTCTCCAGTCACAACAGCCATCCCAAAGACTTCTTGAAAAGCATCCCGAATTGCTGCAACTTTCACCTCTTTATCAGAAGTAACCACTATGTCCAGTTCTCCCCCAGTTCCTGCAAAATAATTTTGTAAAGTAATTTGTAAAAAAATACATCCATGCATGTAGTTTTCCTCCTTCCCATTGTCAGACAGTTTAAATACAGTCTACACCTCAACAATGTTCTCCACCTGCTCTTCTCTTTCTCATGGACTGGACAATAGTTCTTCCATGAAGCAGAAGTCACTTAATTTAGGAATTGAAAATCAGATTAATTACTAAGGGATACATGGATGAAAGACAGGCAGCAGGAACTGACCTATTTTCAGGTTCAGCACCTGAAAAAAAATCATACCACTCATTCAAGATGACAATTGACAGAGATTTAGAAAGTAACTCAAGACATCCATTTCCAGTGGATGTTTTGGTGTTCTGGGAAAGCAGCAAGGAATACTGGTGTGACACACAAACTGTTATGAATGGGATCAAGAACACTGATGCAGGTCATAAAATTCAGTGCCAAATTACACAAGATTTAAAAGAAAGGCTCTCATTACTTTCTAGTTGTCCTTGGAATGTGAACTTCAGTGTAATTTTACAGGTTTTTTTACATATTAAATATCTATGGAACCAAAAAGCTTGTACACAGTTCTGAGTGTTTTCTGTAGGTGGTATCTCCATAAAGAAGCAGGAGATTCCACTAAGCCTTTTCAGAATGAAACAAAAAAATTCATGGATTAAAAGAAATCTAAAACTACTATAAAAAACTCAATCACATTTCACGTCTGTCTGTCACAGCTGCATCATTTTTATTGTGCAGAAACACATCATAAAACTCATCCCTGCTGTGAGAAGCTTTCTCTAGAACAGCTAAATCTTTTCTCAGATGTGGAATATGACATGAGAGAAGGCTGCCTACGTAAGCTGCATCAACCACATGAGCTTACAGAGTTTGCAGTATTTATCCTGCTTTAAGAAAAGTTGCCCCACTGATAATGGTAAGCCCAAAGCTTAAATTTTAATTAAAAGAAAATATTTACTTTTTGGCTCGTTTTACTCAGCAGACCTCAGTTACAGGAATCATCTTATTCTTATGAATAATCACCAAATAGGCCAGAACAGTAGTAAAACATACTATTTTGACATTTTAGGGTGATTTTTTCTAATTTTATTTATCAATTGCTTTGCTGAATGGAATTAGGTGTACAGATCACTGAACTTTGAGCAGTTGTTTTAAACACTATGCAACTACTGGACTAAAAACAATTGAGAGTATCTTTTTTCATTGATTCCTTCTTGACTGATATCAATTTAACATAATTAAACAAGTGCTTAAAATTGACTGCAAGCTTTTACTGAAGTTAGCCTTGCCTGAGTGCTCAGGAACAGAAATACTGTTAAAGAGCTTTTAAAGATGCAAAAAACTAATCCATAACATAGCTAGTAAATTACTGCGTAACAACTTCAAGAATGGCAACTGTGCCCCATGTTTGGTTGCAGAACACAGAATATATTCTTTTGTATTAAGGATCACCAAGTATCAAAAGCATATCTTTGTGCATCAGAGATACTACAAAACCGAAATAAAGGTATTACATGGGTTAAAAGAAACCACTTGTGACAAGATGTAGTAATATGGAAATCTAAAATGTAAGAACTAGGTGCACCCTGTTAAATTCAGGGGCAGAAGTGTTACATCAAGTGCAGATCTGACATCTGGATGCAAAATTTCATTGTACTTTGTGTATTATAAACTGAAATGACAGTTCCATATTTAATTTGATATTCCCAGTTGTCTTTTGTTATAAAAGCACTGTTGTTTATGCTTATGAGGTGACCATTTCCTGTGCAGACAGAAATTGTCTGTTCCAGCAGTGCAGCTCAGATGACAACTTCACAATGTGTCAATGAAAACAGTTCAGCTCTTTTCAAGAAAGAGATTACAGAAATATTATTTGCTCAGATGAGAAAAAAAGAAAAAATTTCAACCACCTCATCCAGAAATTTGATAATTTCAGGTTTTGCTACGAGGAACACGAAATTCCTTTGGCGTTGCAGTAAAAGGATGAGCAGAGAGAAGAGGGACCATTTGTTGAGGACATGGTTTTTGCTGATCCCAGAATACATTTCTAGAAGGAAGTACATGCTAAGTTTACAAACCTCTGCCCCATTTTCACAACCTGCAACTACAAAAACAATGCAGTGCCTAAATGGCCAAGATCTATACAGATGCTTCCCCTTCCAATAGGACTTAAAAGAACCTTGAGGTAACCATTGACTTATCTTACTCAGCCTAAATCCTACAAGCAAACCATTTTATTAGAGTTACTTCCTCCTCCAGATAAACTTGCTCTGTCAATAAATACTGGGTCAAACTACCCAGGATATTGACAGATCCTGTTTTTAAAAAGGGACAGTCATGACTGCCGATAGAAACCTTAAATACACTTTGCCAAATTGTGCATAATCAGCATTTACTGTAGCTTTGCACTGCATCCTGCTACTCTTAAATACCTTCAGAAAGCATTGCTGGCTAGCCTCACTGGTTTTATTCCCACTCTCCCCTCATTAGACAGCTGCTGGGATATCTTCCTCTAAATGTAAGACAATTAACGGCTACTCAATAATTAGATCACCTCCCTCCTCCTCTGAACTAGTTCAAAAGTGCAGCAATGTAGTCAGCTGGGTCACAGAATAGTCCAGCTGGAAAAGAAAAAAAAAGCTCAGGAAATCAAAATGATAAAAATATCATTTTAATGGTTTCTTCTCAGTCTTAGCCATTTCCTGACCAGCTTTTTTCATAGGCAGAGCAAGGTCAGTACTGGCACACCTAGTAGGGAGAACTGTTTATCAGACTGCTAGAAAAAAATAAACCATGCCAAAAAAACCAAAACCAAACCACCACCCTGGCCAAATGGTGCCTTTTTGCTTCCTCATTTTAATCTCTGGTCAGCTATATGCAACATGCAGTGTCCTCCAGTAAAACACAAAATGGTGAGTAACATTAATCTTTACCTATTAATTTTCAAGCTGTAACAGAAATACTTTTATACTTTAAGTGTCTCTTGCATTTCCATGCAACACTTAATGGTTTATCATACACACTTACTGATATATGGAACCATGCCAGGATCCAGCGTTGTGATCATGGTCTCCACTGAATGTTTGGTTTTATCAAGAACAGACTTCACCATGGGATTCTCAGCTACACCCTAAATTTAAGCAAATACATTCCCGTATTATCTTCTGGGTTTTTCTTCCTCCTCAAGAAATTCAGAATGTTACAGGTAAAAAAACCAAACAAAAAAATAATTAATTAATAATTATTAAAATAATTATTAATTTTAAAATAATAAAATAATTATTTATTTTAAAATAATAAAAATTAGTAATTTAATTAATAAAGAGCAGCAGTAAGCTGCTCTTTAACATCTGCTGGGCATTACTCAGCACAAACACTGCAGGATGTGATTATCAGTGCATGGCTTTTCTGTTACAACCTCAAGTTGTTACCTTCCTCATTAATGCAGAAACAGCCCCATCATCTTGCAAAGCCAGGCAGTGCTTCTTCAATTAGCAGCGTGGCTGCCTAACTAACATAAAGTCATTACACAGATGGTCCCTGAACATTGAGACTGCTTCTACCTGTGGAAGATGCCTGTATGTGTTCATTTGCCTAGCACAAAAAGGATGAAATAATTCATATTTTTATACCAATCCAAAACATTAAGTTATTGAAACAATCATGCAGAAATCAACCTTCGAACTGCAATGGGACTGCTCAGGCATCTTTGAAAGACTGAAGAAACTGCAAGAGTCCCATTTGATTCCAAACCATTAATTTGTCAATTTTAGATTGTCATAGTTTTCAGTATTACTAAGCTTGAAGGAAATCTGAAAGAAAGGTGTATGATTTCTTAACACCACCAAAGAGAAAAAGGCATTCCAAATTACTTCAAAAACAGAAATAAAGATAACTGTGGCAACTGCTGTATAAGCTCTTCCACAGGAAAACCAGGGTGCATTTCTGTAAAAATCACCACTGCATGTCCCAGATTCTGGCTCATCTTTAAAAAGAGCAGACTCTGATGTCAGCTTACATACATCAGGAACTTGATGGTTTCAGTGTAATTCATCATTCCTCGTTCTTTCACTTACGAAATTCTCAAGGGGTTACTGAATACACAGACCACATGGAATGCTTGATACTTCAACCAAAATCTTCATTGCTGGAGTCAGTAATACAGACCTTTTCCATGAACAGAAACAGGACACCTTTTGGATCCTAGTGGCAGCACTAAAATGTGGATGAGATTGGCTCTCCAATTAATTTGCAAGTGAAAGCTCTGGTACTCTAAAAAGGGCTACAGAATCAAGTTACAAGTAAAAGGTTCTCTTCTAGAACACTGCCACCTACTGCAAATATGAGGAGGAATATAACGACTGAAAGGAAAACATTGTTACTGAAAGGAAGAAGGAAGATGTGTTTTTATGATCATAAGAAGACATTTCTCCCTGAAAACGGCAGCATGACCACTCTGCTCTCACTGTACTGATAGAGAATTCATCTTGCTCTTTGAGACTGTATCACTGCAGGAAGGCAGGGCTCAGTCTGCCATCTCACACACAACTTTTTCCCCAGGTTTTCATGCTTAAAAGGGACTGAAAATCCCTCAAAAATTCTTCAAGCCCACTGGGACAATAATTTTCTTTATTCTTCCTTCACATTCAGTGTGAGATGGGACAGAATGTGGTGCTGCTCTTGAAGACAGCTCAGTGTTCATGTACAACCCTCAGACCTTTCTGCCACAATCTTCACAATGCTACTTAAATGTAGAATCTCTTACAGCTCCAGAAAGGTTACAGGCTAATGAAATTGTACTAGCTGATGTTGCTGCTTATTTCCTCTGTCTGATTAGATTGCATCACAAGGAGTATCTGTTCTGCACTATACATTCCACGCCTTCTAGCAGAACAATCTTACAAAATACGTAAGACACTTCTTTGTGATTGAAAAAATATGTAGTTTGTCACTCCTTGGAAACTGACAAAATATAACTTGATTGTTTTAGAAAAAGCATGACTTGCATCCTACAGGAATCAAACTCTGCAAATTAGGAATTTATAAACGGGATATGAAAAGCATTCAGGTAAGGTAAAACAGACTTACCTTTTTCTGCATACCGTCTTTGTGAAGTAAAAATTACCTTTCAGGTCTTAAAGGGGTTCTAAAATTTCCTCTGGTTTAAGAACATTTACATATCTAATAGGTTCTATCACAAGACTAAAAATTAACCTAGAACACCTGCATTTCTGTAGTCCCCTCTCTTCTACACAGAGAAAAAGTAAAAGCATAGTTTCAGCAAGCACCACTATTAAAAAAGGCCACCTTGCACATGAGACTGGAAAAAAAAATATTTACAGTAACATGCATTTAAACAGTAAGACATGTCTTCCTAAAGTCAGTACGAAATAGTAGTTCCTCCTGAAAGTAACAGACAAACCCCATACCTTTATAAACCCCCAGAGTCCTCCAGCAGGTGCTCCACTCTGGACAGTAGATACTCTTGGGTCTTCATGCTCCTCAGGAAAAGTGATTGCAGAACCAGTACCAGGAGACAAAGATGAAGAGAAAGTTGCCTGTTGAGTAATGGGATCTGCCAGAGCACCTGTAAGAGGGAAAAACAAAAACACAAGTGTTTTAATTTGTTACACTGAAGCAACATGCAATTGTTTAACAAGAAAATAGCAGGAAGAATAGAACAATTCCAGGCTAACTCACCTCACTTCTTGAAGGCCCAGGAACAATTCTGCTTGCTAAAGGCTAGAAGATTAATGAATGCAGCCGTATCTGCTAACAGAACTGAGACTGCCTGTACACTGTGTACAAAGTCAAACAATGTTGTTTTTTTTTCTTCTCACTCTAATTTTTAAAATTGTTCTCTTTATTGTATTTAAATTTTCATAATTAACTCTCAGTAGAGAAAAGAGAGGGATAAGTGTTAGTGTCTGAACAAATATATAGGAATGTTCCCATACAATAGGGAAAGTAAGAAGTTTTCTAACACCAAGTGCTGGAAATTAACAGTAGTAGAAAAAGGAGGAAGCTTTACATATTTTAAAGGAAAACAGAAGAAACTAAAACAGTAGAAAAATAAAGTGTGACCTTTTGCCCCACTACTCAAGCCTATTTTAATAGATTTTCCAACACTAGCCTTAATTGAGAGTTATTTTTATTTTACGCTGCAAACTGATAGCTCTTTTTAGACATTTTCCTAATACAGACTATTTAAAAGAGATATCACCAATAATAGTAAAAGCTTGGCCCAACTGCAGCTGAAGAGCCAAGTTTCCATTCCACAAGCTGAAAATTACATCAGTTCAGCAACCACAGCAACTGCCTGCATGGAAGGTATGTATTTTTAGCTATCCCAATGCAATTTCATGGCTGGAAACAAGAAAATAGAAGCTGGTGTCATGTGATGGACAGCTTGTTAGAGACAAATTTTCAGAACAAAAACCTGAAGTTTATGAGTTTACAGCCTGTGATTGTCATTCTGGGGAAATAAAATGGTTGAAGGTGGCTCTCTGAGCTAAAGAAAAGATGTTCAGCTGGGCTTTGCTGTGCGAGTTCGCAAAAATAAAAGTTCTCAAATGAAGATTTTCCTGTGAACCTGAATGCCACCAGAACTTAAAATGGACTGTCTTGGACCATGAGTGAATTTTAAAGGCTATTATCCGTTCTTCTGAGTACACCTACATTAATTAAGTGTATTATCCTTTCTGCTGAGTACAACTAATTAATTCAGTATACCGAGAAGAATAAAGCAGCCACCGAGGAGATCCCCCACCCTGTCCCACAAACAGGAAAGCAAATAAACAAAGACTTACCTGTGACTGGAGGTGCAGAAAATGAAGGCATCAGTGGGCTCTGAGGTGCTCGGCCAGCGTGACCTCTGGTGATATCATAGGTGGAAGAGATGGAAAACCCTGAAATGGGGGGACCAGTGGGAGGTGCAGGAAGACCAGGGCCAGTAGCAGAGCTCAGTGGAGGAGGAGCAGAGAACTGAGACACAGGGGTGCTGAAGGCTGGAGGGGCAGCAGGAGGTGGGACAGGGCTCTGGGGTGGTGCAATCGTAGAAACGGCTGCAGAAGGCACAAGTGGAAGAGAGGCCGAGGTCATCATGGGAGGAGGAACTGGGGACACTCCAGCTGGCAAGGGTGGTGAGTAGGCAGGAGAAGATGGCATGCTTGGTGTGGCAAGGGGGCTGGACAAAGCTACAAAAAAAAAAAAAAAAAAAAAAAGGAGAGAAAAAAAGAATTTTAGAAGCCTTAATCTCAGAGATTCAGTTATATAATTGTTCAGACATTCCACAAATTATTAAAAATAATTTTTTAAGCAGTTTGCTTTTTTTTTCTCCTTCAAAAGAATTTTAATTCTGCTCGAGTTTCCCTACACCGCCAATGGCACTCAGTCCTTGGTGACAGTATCTTGTAAGACACATCTCTTCTTCTTGCCTGACCCTATTTGTCATTAGCTTAAAAAGACGAGTCAACATTTGACTACTGAGTTTAGACCACCTGAAACCTGCCTCAGAAACTTCTACCTAGTTCTGTTCTTCCTGAGTGACTGCTGCATCAACTGATGATGTAGGAAGGGTTCATCTTCAGGAAAAAAACACACACTCCTAATGTTTGGGAAGGTGGGAGTTGTTTCAGAGGTATGGCACTGTAAAATGGACTGAACGTAAGGCAGCCCTCTCTTCTCTGGCACTCATCTTCCTGATTTCCTCTCCTTTCCCTGTTTCAGTCAGATCCTCAGCTTATCCTAGGATAAGTCAATTTTCCTCTCTGTAACCAAGTTTAGCCAGGAAACTAAGTAAGAAAAACAGAAATTGCCATGTTTGATGGGAGTAACATGTTGGACCAGGTTAAGCATCTCACTGGCCTCAGCCTGAACACCAATGACAGTCAAATGATATGTAAATCACACTAATGCCATGGTCTCTAAACTTTGTCACACACACCCATCAGTATAAAAAACTGAGCATCCATTCCCCCGTATACATTTATTTATATATCATTTACATGCACCACTGTATCAGTATGCTATGTATGTTACAAAACATACACAACAAAAAATGAAAAATAATGAGATAAAGACAAATGGAAAAAAATTTTCTTAGAAGAAAAAAACATTTTCTGCTTCCACTATAAACTGTTTTGATAATATACTATCAATATAATAATATAGTTCATTAATAATGGTTAACATACTATATAATATAATCATTGATAGTGACTTTTTAGTGTGATCAGTCCATCTGGAAAACCTCATTTTACATCTTGGTTTAACACCTCATGATGCAGGAATTTGAAGGTTTGGTTCTACATTCAGACTGCTCTGATACTTGGGTTTAAGGGCTGGAAAAGACACCTCACAAAGATCCACATGGAAGAAGTGCCTCACTGGCTGTGCTTGCTGTACCATGCTATTCATTTTCCACTCCCTCCCATAAACCCTGCAGAAGTTTTCCTTGAAATTTAGCTGGCAAATTTTCATCTTCTCTGATGTCCATCAACTGTCCTTGCAAACTGAACGAGCTACATTTTTGTATTTTTAACTAGTGTGTTCAAATCCCACGGAAGCTGTTTGGAAGATGTTACACAGATCAGGAAATTCTCTTTGCAGGCTGATGTCTACAGATCTGACAGTTTTTATGCAACACTTGCACTGGTTTTGTCTGCAGGAATGAATAACGATGGAAGTATTTCTGAATATCAGTTTTGGAAATGGTTTCTCAAAAACCATGACTTCCTTACAAAAGTACTTCTTGTATTGCTCCTTGTTGAAATGTCACCTTTACCCGGGTGGGACAAATTATGAGGGCATATTTTTTTAAGTATCAGCTAGGTAGTACACTGCTGACAGCCTCTTGTCATCACAGAAAACATCAGCAAACCTGTCACAATTTTGGGAAAAAAAAAAAAAAAAAAAATTCATGCCCACATTAAGTTCAACAACTCACAGACATCGCCACTGGTGGCCAGAAAACCTCTGTGCCATATAAAAATCTTTCATGGATATTCCCTATCTCATTATAAAATAATGCAAAAAAATCTACTATGTAAAGACCATCCTGTAACACTTTATGCACTTCTGGCTCTGGGCTGCTTTGCTTGGCTATGAATGAAGACAATTAATACATTTCATGTGCAGTAACATCTCTGCAACCCTACTCCAGAATCCATTTTTATCCTAGTTAAACCAACTGCTCCATCAGAGGTTACATTTCCACAGTTTTAATCTAAAAAATTGCTTTTATTATAGAACTCATTTATGTTGTGGGCAGGTCTTCTCAGTATATTCCTCCTTTAGTATTTGATAAGAGAGACTGCACAAGTCTGACTCAACAATACCACATGTGCCAAAAAATTCAGTATCTGGTATTCAAGTATGGTGCTCAGAATCTTGAAAAAATCAGAAAAAGTGCTCTGATTACCAACCAAAAGTGAGACCTTAGAGCACTTTCCAGTACCTTAAGGGGTTACAAGAGACCTGGAGGGACTTTCCACAAGGAGATGGAATGACAGGACAGAGGAAATGGCTATAAACTGGATAGGGGCGGGTTTAGATCACACATTAGGAAGAATTCTTCCCTGTGAGGGTGGTGAGGCCCTGGCACAGGGTGCCCAGAGAAGCTGTAGCTGCCCCTGGATCCCCGGCAGTGTCCAAGGCCAGGCTGGATAGGGCTTGGAGCATCCTGGGACAGTGGAAGGTGTCCCTGCCCATGGCAGGGGTGGCACTGGATGAGCTTTAAGGTCCTTGCCTACCCAAACCATTCCAGGATTCCGTGAGTATTAAAACCCAAGTGATTATTCAGGTTTACCACTATCCCCTAGAGGACTGTAGATCTGTTTTAACTCCCTCCTATGCTGCCTTATGCACTGTGGTGGAAGGTATTATTCCCCTGGGCCTGCATCCTTAAAAAATAAAAGTGCATCCACATCACTTCCTAAAATAGTTTCAAGAATAAAAAAATATATTTAAAATATTCTGTGTGGTATCAGATGTATTACAGGTAAGGGGCCCACTTCCATGGTTAAGAAACTATTTAAATCCTTCCAATTAGTGTGGAGAAGAGAACTGCAATAATGTTGATTGCAACTGTTTTTGTAGTGCTTCAAAAGACATGAATAAAGGTTTCTGTACCTAATGTGACAGGTGCAGCAGCAGCAGCCACCCCTGCTGTGCTTGGAGGGGGTGTGCCAGGTGGAGTTGTCTCTATCCCACTCTCTTCCATCATTTTCCTTCAGCTACAAAAAGCTGTGAGGGAAAAACACATTAAGTGCATCTTGAGAAACAGGGGAAAAGATTTTAAATGAGAATGCAAAGGCCACAACAGAGTTAATTTACGTTCCTGAACAAAGCAGCTAATTCAAATGCCAACTCTAGAACAAAAAAAGAAAACCACTGACTTATCTCAAGTACAAAATTATCCAGTGTGTCCCTCTTCTCCTGTATCTTCCCTTTATTTTTAGCACTGTGATAATACCTCAAACTCCAAGACTCTTTCTAAAAATCCTTACCATGCCTGCCCAGCTACTGCTTCTATACTGGTGGTACTTGGAAAAGTAATAAACGAGAGGTAATTACACATCACAAACCCCATATCCCATTGCAATAAAAACTTAACTACAGGGTACAATTCTGCTGCATTGTTGAGCTGTGGTAATGCAAATGAGGACCTGTTACTTGCACATGAATAACATTATCAGGAAATTAATTTACATCAAACAAGTTCTCCAGTACAGCCAATTCCTGTAGAATCCATACACCACACTTCTCTGGTGATGTTAACAGAAGTGGAAGTAACTGAAAGCTTTGGTTTTTATTTTGAAGGTCAGAAGAATCTTTGGACGTACTCGAATAAACCTTTAAAACATACTACTTCTAAAAAAAACCCCAAACCTATATGCTTATTTAACAATCTTAAATTAATGTAAAAGGGCTTAGAAGAAGAAAAGTGGAAAAATTAAGATTTTCATGAACACCAGGTGATTTTTGTTCTTTGGTGCAGGGGCAGCTTACTAAAAATCCTGCTTCCTCACAAGTCTGGTAAGCTACCTGTACCACTCCCTGAGGTAGCAGTCCTTAAGGAACTTTTACTGAAATAAAATTCTTGCATAAAATAATTATATAGATGAAAAACAGATGGCCTCAAAACATGTTCCACTATATCCACTACCTCAGTGGCTACTGAGGACTGCCAGCTTATCCCCTTTAAGAATTTACAGAGGAAAAGGCTTAGGTAATATGTTGAATAAAAATACTCACATGTATATAAAAAGGAACTCCACTTACAAAAATACAGGGTGACAAGGGGCTTTCCTCTCTTACAGAAAAAAAAAAAAAAAAGTAAAAATTCCTAATTCCCGCATTGATGTTTTAAAGGTAGATATAACTCAGTTTAATGCGGATGAAAAAATACTATTATTACCAAATTGAAGAATCCAGACAACAGGACGTCCGTGTCAGTCTTGACAAGTGCACTGAGAGTTTCAAAAACAAATGAAAGCATCAAAATCACACAGGAGAAACCACAGATCCCCTGACAAATCTGTATGATTTGCATTAAGTGATTCAGGATTAAATGCTTGAGCCCAGCCACAGAAAGCAAGTAAACATGGCTTATGTGCAGCACTCTTCAAGAAATTCTTATGACAGATGGATTTTGGGTTCTGAGCATCTCTAATTCACTTAAGGGCTTCTCCTGAGATGAGATGAAAGGGTCAGTAACTGCCAGGTGGGGAACAGACTGTCCTTGCAAAGTACATCTCACCCTCTTTCTTAGAAAAGAAATGCAGAATTTTCCATTAAACTTTACTAAGTGCAAGAATTTGCAATATTATGGTTTCTGTTTTTTAATCAATCTACAGAAGTTTACATTCCTCTGCACAGAGATATTTCTTAAGTTATTCTTCCAGTAATACACAACAAAGCATGGAAGAATTTTCCATTGTGCAATTAAAGTAATCACTGAGCAAAACCTAGAAACATTTTTTCAAGGCTCTTCCAATCTGCTGCTTGATTTCACCTAATGCCATGATTAAAAGCTGCTGAGAGGTGCTTACTACTTAAAATAAATTCTGTGGCCATGCAGAATGACTGGTAAAGTTCCACAGAGCAGCTTTCCAAAAACTGTGTGCAAGGATTTTTCAAAGCTTCAGAAACCTATTACAGTGGTGGTGCTGGGGGGAGGGAGAAGGAGCAACCCCCCAAGAAGTGACCTGACATCTGGAAAGTCAGGAATTAGTAGAAATATAAATAACTCTGTAGCTGTTTTTCTCTATTAACTCCATAATAAGAAAGATTAAGAACAGAAACAGTAAGCCCAAATGTGCAATAAATCATGTCAGTTGCTGAAATATGATAAAAATCCCATATGGAACTGACTTAAATGATGTCCTGCCTAATATGGAGCCTGCACAAACACCACCTTTCTGTACACTGATTTTTCAACATAATCCAGTTGTGGTTTGCAGGACTGCATTACGAAAAAAGGAAATAATTTGAAGAAAAAAAATTAAGGCTAAAAACAAGGCATGGGAATAGGCAAAAGGAAAGCAAAAAGTACAGTGGGTAACTTTAAGATAATAGCCGATTGTGTTCAAATAATCCAGCCCCACAGATTATTAAAATGGTCCTACAAGATATATATGAACATAAATGGCCTACCTAAAACCAGTTGTGTGTGAGGAATGGGGAAGCATTTGGGTGGAAAAGTTATTGTAATAACTCTTCATAATCCAAGCCACAAACAAAATTTGCAACAGGGAGCACCTCAAAACTCGGCCTAACTTCTTAAGAAAGTGACTTCTGTGCCTTCTTGCAAATTAGAACGTTTTGGTTTATCAAACTGAAGAGGCAAAGGAGAAACCCAGAGGCAGGGAAAGTGAAGCACATGGCATTAGGTGAAAACAGTATCAGTACTGCCATCTAGTGATTTGTGACCAGAAACTGCAAATTCGGTAATGCCACGTTTTGGGAACAGAAAATACTGGTTTGTTTTTATATGGAAATAAAAAAGAAAGGATCTGGAAAAGAGAATTACAGAAAAAAACATATTTCCAGTGATAAGTCCTCCTTAGAACAAAACCTTTAGGAAGCAGAAGCATGAATTTTGTTTGGCTTTAATTCATTATTTTGTTTAAAAAAAAAGCCCTCTTCAGTACAATGAATACACTATAGGGAGGATGCTAAACCCTCATATTACACAAAGAAAATACAGTACACCCACAAAGTCTATCTTTAGAACTATTTCTACTGATTCTCACCAGCTGAACCTCATCCACTAACCTAAAGCCAAATCTCAACCATTAACCTAATTACCAAACTAGGGAATTAGGCTGTATATACTGAATGGAAAACCGGGCTAAAACTGTGACTGAAATGTTTAAATTAGCTTTAGGTCATGCTAAAAGCAGGAATGAAATAATTTGATTTAGAGACTAAAAGGCTTACCTACGAAATTATGCATCTTTTCACTTTAGTTTAATAGAAAGTAATTACATTTGTGCTAATATTTTGCAATAATCTTAATGACTTAACCACACTTCAAAAGCATTCTTCAGGTTATTACTCTAAAATACAGAAATTTACAGTTAATGATAAGATTATCTACAAATGAAGATTAGCAAATTTCATGTGGATAAAAACACATTATCTAGAATCAGCTGTACTTCAGAATTTATAATGAGGTGCATTTTCAGTCATCTTTAATTGATCCTCTCTTCTATTTCAGTAGGTGGTCCTGCTAATAAAAAAAAAGGCAAAAACAAAAACCCCCAACAAACAACCAAAGAAACATAAACCCACAAAAAAGAAACCACACTATATTTAAGTACACTAAGAGGGGAAACTGCTCTCTAAATAGAGCCTAAAATGAAACATAACCACTAAGCTGGAACACTAAATTGGAATGTCACTAAACTTTTTGACTTTAATCACAGTAGGCATAACTTTTAATCAAGCTTTGACAGTGCTGGCTGCAGACACTGCTCATGGCTAAGCACATGCTGACAACTGTCCAGAATAAGGTGCAGCCAACATCCAACAAAATGACAACACTCCTCAAAAAAAAAAAAAAAAAAAAAAAAAAAAAAGAAACAAAACCAGAGCTGCACCCTGAGTATATTTAAAACTTCCATCTGAAAAATCCCTTGCGTTGTTTTTTCCTGCTTTAGAAAAGGAGAGCAGTAAGGGACAAAAATTCCTTCAGTCTCTGGCATGGAAAATGCAGGCAGTTCCCAGAGGATCCATAAAGTCTCAATGAAGCCAAAGAAAGTGCACAGAGAGATCATCAGTTTAATCACCTCGTGTTGAATGACTCGTTTCAAAGTCCAAAGTCTTAAAGAGAGGTGAACGGGAGTGGTAAAAAACAACAACAACCCAACAAAACAAACCAAACCAAAACCCCAGAACTCTCCTGTACCTGTTTTCTGAAACTTCGGGTTCTTTACTGATACCATACCTCAAACAACGCACTTGTGCTTGAGATCATCTCTTGAATTGAAACTGAGGTGGTTACACTGAGGTGGCAGGTAACTTTTCCTAATTAAGACTTTAGAGTAGGAAACTGAAGCTAAGTCAACTTTCCTCCCATTCATAATGAAGCCGATTGTACTAGGTAAATACTACTGTGCACTTTTTATTTTGGGGCTCTGTTTAAGTTGAGCTTCCTCCAAGTCAGCATGGGCACTTCAAAGATTTGAAATGAGCTAGAAAATCCACAAAAAGAAATAACTGTGCCATGTGCTAGTTTACATATTTTGGGGTATAGCTTAACGCAGAATCTGATGTATTTAACTATTACCAGATAATAAAAAATATTCAAACTAAAAGAGAGTAGTATAGGTTAGATATTAGAAAGGAATTCTTGACTGTGAGGGTGGGGAGGCCCTGGCACAGGTTGCCCAGAGAAGCTGTGGCTGCCCCTGGATCCCTGGAAGTGTCCAAGGCCAGGCTGAACAGGACTTGGAGCACCCTGGGATAGTGGAAGGTGTCCCTGCCCATGGCAGGGGGTGGAACAAAATGATCTTGAATATCCCTTCCAACCCAAACCATTCTGTGATTCTACATTCATAGCATAAATTACATTAACCACAACACCTGCATAACCTTTTCATTTTAAAAAAACCTGAAAAGCAACACCAAACAAGCTTTTTCACCAGCGTGCATAAGAACTAACACAGACCAGACAGCTGGAAACACCAGGCATGAGAGCAAGGGCTGTTTGCCTTCCCTTGTCACTAGTGCAGACAGAGTCCACAAACATCATAAACGCAACAAGTTCCATTTCTCCAAAGGCTGCCTGA